>QCXZ01000138.1:13839336-14439336 GCA_025024175.1 Rhyzopertha dominica
AAATCTAATTATGGCCCCGCAATTGATAGGGTTTATTTAAGCAAGCCTTTTAGCGAAACTTGCGCTGAAAGACGCCCAGCATAGTGGAGAGCGTTACTAGAGGCATCGCAGGTGCCCATTCCTCTTGGATGTAGTTTAGGATATGTATAGGACTGGCATTGCGCAATTAAAACTTAATTAGTCCTAATGCTGGAAATTATTACTAACGAAGCTGCTAACCTCACGCATGCTCGTTAAGGACGAAAATTGCTTTCTAAATTAGATTTAGCATAAAATACACGCACACATTTCGTACCCCTGTTGCGAAAGGTGTTAAGTGTTTTGTCAAAGGGTAGCCCCGGAGAAATTTCCCATTATTGTCTTTCAAATGCGGGTCGAGTTTATAAGGCCTTTGATATTAAATTTGCCGAAATACTAACCGCAAACGCGCTACGCCTGTGGAAACCTCAGATTTCATTTCGGTTTCGTCGTTGTTTGCTCCGTTACTGCCCCTTGATTTATCAAAGGACATCTGCCACCAGATAGGACGCGCGGTCAAAATTTAATTAATCAAGACACAAGCTGTAGTAGATTTCTCGCTCGTTTGAGAAATTGCTTATCTGCCGAAGTTTTCTAAGAAAATACAAATGTTCTATACTATTGCACAAAAAAGCTTTGTATTACGCAGAAAAAGGCGTGATTTATGTATTTTGTAGTGGGATTCATATAAAAATAGCATTTTTAATACGCCAAAACATTTTTTTTGTTCTATWTAAATATAGGGGGACTGAACGTTTTTTTATAAAGCCTGGATTTTCGAAATCATTGTTTGCGTCATTTCATAATACGACAACTATTTTCTTTTTAAAAAGTGTGATATTATCTGTACTGTAGTTTTTATTGACATGCAAAAAAACTATTTTATTATTACAAATAGATATCATGCGTGATATTTGAAAAGTAAGGAACAACGCAATAAAAATACAGATACATTGAATAAAAACACTCTTAAACGCTAATTTTCATTTTTAAAGGGCCTTTGTCTCATTAAGGTTGAGATGCGATGTCATGATATAGTTATGTGGCTTTTTAATCCATTTTTGAACATAATTCGATGAATCCTGGGGTGCATGCTAACTGTAATGAACAAGTAGTTGTATGTGAATATCCATGTCCTTTTGACCCCGTATAGTTTTTCAAGTATGATGTTTTCTTCTTATTAAACACATTTGGCGGTTGTACGGTAAAATTTTTAATAACTATTCTAGTCAAAAACAAGAGACATTTGTTTTTGACATTTAATTTCCTGAAGGACGTAAAGTTCCTGAAGAAATAAAAGAGGCGGGAGTTTTTAATGTGGCTTTTGTCGTACTAAAACCTAAGGCATTGGCACAAAATCAGCTCATTGGAAGTTCTATGCAACAAATCGTAATTATATTGGACTAGGTACAAATATTATTCGAAAATTAATATCTACGTCTTCCTCGGTGTTTATTATTTGTGCTTGTCTAAGATTCTCTGCGAAACAAGGTTAACCACATCAGCACGCCTTCGCATAAAAACAAATATTAAAAAACGCATATCGATTTCTAGTTCGAAGAAAACTAAGTACGGATTCTTGAGGAATGCACTTTATGGCCTGCGGCCGACATGTTGTACATCGAACGAATGACGTTTCTGAAAAGACAAAACCACGCATACCATAGCTGATTGTGTCAATAAAAGAATTAGAAAAAATAACGAAGTGTTTGTAACTTGGCACGATCAAGCCCCGGTTAAAGGTTTAATTAATTTTATGAGTTAAATAGGTTTTTAATCAGCATTAAGAGTACAAATATACAACGCGATTTTGAAAAGGACGTATTAACTTATACTGCAGGATCTCAACAGTTTGGGACAAACACAAAAGACACAGCTTCATCCCAAAAGATGTTCAAAATGTAATCCATTATTTTCCAAACAAGCTTGCATTGACGCATCATGGAGACTCGCACTAACAAGAATCTACTGTTCTGACCTATCTGTAGCAAAATGGTTAGTTTTAGAAACATACGTGGATAAATTTTTAACATTATTTTGCATCAAGGGGATAAGTTTTGTTAATTCTGTTCGTTTCGGGTACTCTCATAAAAATTTGCCAGGGGCAATAGTGCATGTTAAAAAGACTCGTTATTTGCAGTTCAGTCGGGATATTTTATTGCAACCAGATGTAGAAAGTGGTCCTGTTCCTAGAAGGTTCTGACCGTTGCGGCTCTTTTGTGTTTGGGGTACGCGACCCAAAAATTACGATGGTTAGCGGCGCGAAACCCTTAGTTTATAGTAAATTCGGCATTAGTTGATAGAAATTGATTGATTCGATTGCTCAATCTCCTCAGAATATTAAGTAAGGATTTAGTTACGATTGGCAACCATGTGAAGTTTTTCCTGAAGTTTTCTTTACATGTTGTTGCATATGGAAATGAAGAATGTCGATCTTAAGTAATTAAAAGTCGTTGCCATATTGCGTGGTATCTTAACTTCAGCTTGGGATATCCACGAGTTAGTTAGGTCTGATTATAATTGTTTAGCTTTTGGTTAGCTTTTATTTATATTTCGATAATCTGATAGTTGGACAATTGTTTGTCAACGAGAATATGACCAGTGCCGCGCTTTGAGAATAGCAAGTTGGGGGTAGTTTTGACCAATCAGTCTCAGTTCAGAAAATCCAGCAAGTAACGTATTTTTTTCAAAAGCTAGAATCTTCAGTCTACGTTCCATCGTTGATTGACGTATTCTTGGGAAGATGCCTAACCTAACGTGCTTTTGCGTGGTGCTATGTTTATCTCTCTCAAAGAATATCGATCTCTCTCACGCACATTGGAACAATGTACAAGATCTACCCGAAGGCAAGTGCTGCCTTCTTAGTACCGTGTCAATATTAGGAACTGCGTCATCCTTGTTATGAACCGACATGCCACGTGCACAGCGAGGTACGGGGTTGAGGTTTTGAGGGATTATTCATCATTCATTGCCGAAAACGCAGCAGTAAAGTCGTAAAGAGGCAAAATGAAAAGGCAAACAGATGGGAATACTGGCGGTGCTCGGTACGTAACCAGCGAGCGTATAACGAAAAACAGATGTAAATTTCTTGTTTCCAGTACGGGATGAGTTACTGCAACAATTCGTTAATCGTAAAAACATTACAATTCACATCAAAGAATATTTCAGTGATCGTTATAATCGACGGAAGTACTACGATATTTAAATTTCCATGACTATTATTCGGGACAAAAAAAAACGCACGCGAGTATTTGTGACGGTTGAATTTTGATTTATATCGTGTCCAATAATTCTGTCTGCTTTATTGTTTTATTCTGGCAATAATGCTAGTTTCAATATTTACCTAATTGGGTTTACCAACATAAACGCTATATGACTTTATCTAGTTTTCTCAGGTCTGCTATAACTTTTATTTATTTTTTGTCTTCGATTTCAAATAAAGCCTTCATTTGTGTAAGTACGTTAATTAGAGCATCCTGTACAATCCATGCTAAGCCACAAAAGGGTTGCAACATCGGCTTTATTAGTTGTTTTACAACCCAGTCGTAAAAACAAAAATTAATTAAACATCCAACATATTCATCAAATTGTAATACTTATCCGTGAAACCCTGTTTCTTTTATATTTGGCAATTTTTAATAACTAAATTTATGATAACGTCATGTTAAATCTTACCTTAAGCTGCCCTTTCATGCAAATTATGCTGTAAGAAAAGCTACAATGGAAATGTTTAAACATTAAAGAAACAGTGAATATGGAAAGCATTTTATTCAAACATGTTTTTGGGTCCCTACCTAACTTGTTAAGAGTGCCGTACTCGCCTTGGACTACGGAGAAAAGAGCACGAGCTGAGAAAAACTCCGATTCGTCCATACACAATTAAATTTGCAAAATGCAGAGTGAATATCTAATTTTCAAGGTTTGCCGTATTAACATGCCTTTTATGGCCTATTATGGCCTACAGCCTACAATAAACAATAACATACAAACTATTAAAAGAAAAAATCCTACATATTTACTGAAATTTTTTACAACAATGTATTTTTTTATTTATTAAGTTGATGACAAAATTCTCACTTTTCTGTGCGGTTTTATAGACTGCGACGAATATCTTTCTATGCACTCCCAGTTCAGAATACGAAATAACATAATTTTTATTAACAAATCCACAATAAAGCTTTTGTGGTCTCTACAGGAACTTATCCACGACTTGTATTTTTTCTCCAATAGTTGCATTAAAACATTCTTAATCTTGGATTTAATTCCATACTCAATCTTATACTGATTAAAACTCTCCATAAAGCAATTTAGGAGGAAAGTGACAATTTCACAGGTTTGCTCGGAAGGTCTTACCAAATAATCGATTTTTTCACTTATTCCAAAGTCTTTATAAAGAATAAATAATTCATTTGCTTTCAGTAACGAATTATCACTTTCTGTTAAACTTTCTGTGCAGTTATTGCATGACGTTTTTTTTAAATAAACTATAACACAGGTAACCCGCAACATAAACGTTAGTGTTAGTTTCCAATGTTGGCGTTGGACTGTGGTTGTTTACATCTGCTGAAGACAATTCTTCATCTGGATCTGGATCGTCTTCGTACATAGGAGCTTCTGTAGATGTAGATGGTTCAGCTGTTTGGAGTGACATTTCTTCATTATATCCTTCTAGCGACATTATTTCATCATCATCAACTTCACAATTAGCTGCTTCTACTGGCTTTTGCAGTCTAATGTGCATATTATGCTGAAGGGCAATTCTAAACTGCCGTACCGTTGGCTGAGGATTATATCCACCCCTGTTTCTGATTACAGAAAACGCATTTTCGATTGCATCCTGTTGCAAACGAGATGTGAGTAAGTACTTCTTGCCCTCATCTTTTAATTGATTCCACAAACCGAGAACACTACGTATGGTCCATTCAAAGCCTCCAATGCAGTAAATGTTAGTTCGTAATTTGTTTTTTTCGTAAATCTCAATGGCACTGAAATAATTTATTGCATTTTCTAGTGTTTGGGTGGGTAATGTTTTATAAATAGAAAGCGAGCATTTGTACGGATTCGATTCATGAACCGTCCTGCTGTTAAGGCAATCAAAGATATTGTTAATATACTTTATAAAATTGGCAGTATTTACAGCAGAATCTGATTTTAATTGCCCTGTGGCTGAGCAAGTAAGTATTGCAGCAGAAACAGAGTGGCTAAATACTTGTGCTGCATATTTAACTCTCATCTTTTGAAATGTTGTCGGGTATACATGTTTGTCTGTAATCTTCAGCATTGCTCGTGTAGTCTTGCTACCCTTGTCAACTGTATATGTTTTTTAAAATCAGACCACCGCACTACTTCTCCTTGAACAACAATGTCTAATTTTTCGTTCATAAATTATTTCGAAGGCTCTTTAATAGATGCGGCGGATCAAAGATGGTGTAGATAAAATGCTTGTTTATTGCAATTTTTGGGCTTTCTTTAGTTGCACCTAATATTGTATACGCTCTTCGATTGTTTGCACCTTGATCGCAAACAAGAATCCGGGGGTTTTAAGCCAATAGAAATTAATTTATTAACAACTTCTGTTACTAAGTTAGCTATAATTTCTCCCTTCACCGGACCACATGAGACATAGTAACAGAAGGGCAGCTTCCAGTTATACAGTAGACCCCTTATATAAAATAGCAGTGCCATGTTTCCTAAATTGTCTGTTCTTCCAAAGTTGCCAAAATCCTCGTACCCTTCGATGACATCGATAATTTGATTGTGATTAAGACATTTTTTTAGGGTTATTTCATCGAACATGACAACACACTGTTTTTCATCGGAATTCATATTTCGCACTTTGAGTGTAAGTTTTTTTATTAATGACGTGTCGGTTCCGGTTTTTTAAATTATATATTTTGAGCCACTTTTGTATAGTGGAAATTCCAGGAAGAAGAAATCCCAAGTTCTTGCATAAAAATTTATAAGTGCCTGGTGATTTATAATAAAGAGTCAGTGCTAACTGCTTCTCCGCGGGTGTCCACGTTGTTCTTCGTTTGTGGTAGCATTGCATGTAGATCATTGTTTTCACAGATGGTGACTTATTGCGTAAAAGTGAACTAATAACACTTGTAGTGCTCGATAACGTGCTTTTTCGTCTCAACCTGGCGACCACAGCACTTTTCTTTTTTAAATTTTTCTTGAGCTGTACAATTTTCTTTTGAAGTGTCTGTTTTCTTGGTGTAGGGATATTACTTGCGGGGCTGGACATTAAAGCTACTTGCTTAATGAAAGACGACGAACTACTACATTCGTCACTTAAATGAGACGATGATGGTGTCGGTGTAGCTAACGATGAAGACCTAAGTGTTGAAGACATTGGTGACTTGAATATTATTTTCATTGCTTCTGAGTCTGGTGAATCATCAGTGTGTCTTAAAGTTTTTCGCAAACTATAGGTTCGAGCATTTTGTGTTTTCTTCACTCTTGGTGAATAGGCCAATTTCTCGCTGTCATCAGAGCTGCTTGATGCATTTTTGGCATGGCTAAGCTTTGCTTTAGCCTTAACTGTAATTTTGAAAATTTCCGTTACAAACTATAATAACTCGAAAAGCACGGTTTACTTCAGCAATAAGCGGTAAATAATATTACGAGTATATTCTAAATAATTAATTAAGTAAACCCATCCGGGTTCAACAAATGAACTATTTACTATACGGGCATTTGGTTGAGCCACAAACATTTTTTGTTTGCTATTCTTTAAATGAGTATCTTACAAATTCAATTAATGGCAAAACTATACTTTATTTTATGTACGTATGCTAAAATTTTTGTGCTATAACAATTTGTGAGTGGATGAAAATATTTTTGAATCTGATTTTGTCTTAACTTACTCCAAATCTTGATGATATTTCTAAGTAATCTAACAATAATGGTGTTTCGTGCTAACAATAGACATATAAATTACTAGTACCTATCCACTTATGCAGATTTAGCTATATTGCAAATAAGTATTTACGAAGCTCAGCATTTTATTTTTACTCTCCAAAATTAAATAGACTTGAAAAGTTGGTAAACATTCTATTAAAATTTTTAATATTTTAAAAATTCCTTAACAAGAACAAATACTTTAAAAACTTCGTATGAATTCCTAATTTTAAATTGGTCGCACGTTAAATTATGGGCAAGCTAATGTTAATAATTAAAAAAAAACTTACGCTTGTTAAGATTTTTATATCCAAGCCCTTTTGATGATTCCATAGCAGGCCAATCAAAAAATTCTAAAATACAAGAAATGTATGAAAAGGTAGAAAAGACTTCCTACTTTTAACAAAACACTCATAAATATAATATAATCATCAGATATTTATGAATAAAAAAAAAGATTAATACCTTTTGCAACCGCTTTAGTAGATGTTGGCAGGGATGACCCTGAAGGATTATCTTTTTCCTCTGCTTCATTTCCTACATAAAAAGAAATATGAAAGACGAATGTAACAACAATAAAATTAAGCTTTCAGTAATATGCTACGGCACTGTTTTAATAATACTATTTTTACGTCATACAGTGCTTGCATTTAAATTAAGTTTAGAATTTCATGATAAAGAAAGTTATGTGTAAAATGAATACCATCTACAGTCAATTTTAGTTCATTTAAACGCTTGCATTTAAAACATTAATAATGAAAACACCGGCTATTATTTTTATGGTATTAAGAACAGTAGTCAAACAAGGTTTAGCAATTTTCAATAATACATTTACTTAAAGACTTAAGAAGAAGTTGAATTATAGATTAAACAATGAGTACTTACCTAATGGTGAATTATACCTTACAGGAACAGCATCTTGCGTCAAAAATTTGCGCGCGGCCCTATGATCTCGAAAACAGCTTTTAGAAAAATGTTTTTCACAAACTAGTTTTGCACCCAATACTTTTTCGTCACTAATTGTCAAAATATTTGGATTAGCACAGTTCACTACCCACAGTTTACAGCGAGATTTATCTTTGATTGGAAATTTGTAGAAACTCAAATGTGGTGAATCCTTTCTAGAGTTTTGGCAAAAGGCGTACACACATCGATGGCTTGAAACCGTAAAGCTCATCATTAAATTTATCTATCACACGTAACTAACGTACATATACTAACAAAGCAATGCAGCTAAATATTTCGCTTCGTATCTGTTCAAGCCCGAAACGTACAAAATTATACTGTACTCTTGAAATACAAATGTAAATGTCGGAAGAGGAAAAATAAGGGAATAGTAGGGTAGTATAATAAACAACTGCAGACCAAATGTTTGCTAGTCCATTCAAACTAGCGCAATTATGTCGTATAAATATCCTTTGATATTTTGTCAAAATACCGACAATTGATGAGAAAATTGCAAACCAAATCTTGCAACCAAACTTTGTGCTTTAGGCCTTTGTATTCGCTGTCCGCCGCGGTGTTCGATGTCCGTAGCACGGTTTGCGCCGCGAATCATGCAGGCCGCAAGCACGTAGTGGGAAAGTAGGTATAATATACAGTTTTTTTTAAGTATAATAATTGTACTGCTGTATTTTTGCTCTCATATTAAACCAAAACCAATGTGGACTTTAGCACTGCATAACAGTCCAGAATAATAATTAAAGGTATGTTTCCCTCACATTAAATGGATTGCGCAAATGGCGGCTTATTCCGCAATTTGTAAAAAGCGATCGGGTTTTTTTAAAGAACGTAGAATGTTATATTTGTTCTCGTTTTGAGTACAAATGTTCATTCTAATTCTTTGGAGAAATGGTATTATCCAACGATATACAACCATATGTGTATATCTGCATTATTTTATCAGGATATGCGCTATGCTTCTTATAAGGGCTGCGCGTGAAGTTCTATAGAAACATCATTTAAAACGCTACTGAATATTTAGAGTTAACTGGATGCTTACCTTACAGATAAAACAATCACTTAAGCTCGAAAGTGTTTTTTTTTAACAAAAACACTAAAGGGCCGGTTGCACAAACGTGGATCAAAGTTAATTCGTGGTTGTTGCCAAGCAACGTCATGAATCCGGTGTTCTGATTGGTGTTGCTATAGCAATGACCGCGGATTAAACTCAGATTGATTTTGATCCACGTTTGTGCAACCGGCCCTATATTTTTTGCAAATATAATTATTGCTAATTGCGGCGTACTATTTCATATTATTATTTTTGGCCTATACTTTTACACATTTCAGTTATTCCACCTTTTAGTTTGCACATACATGAAGATTTAGATTTACAGTTTTCGAATAACACTATTATCAAAATATGAATGCAGCCATTATTTAGTAGTGCTGCGGTTTATAAAATTAGGCGGTTCTCCTTCTATCGTTATCTCGGATGGATCTTTTTGCTTTCTCCAGCATCCCAGCCTTACCTATTTGAGTTCAAAACGATACCCACTGGTAATTTATGGGCGACAAGGGTGTAAATGTATTTAACCGCCGCGCCGGTGAATTATGTGCCGCGTTAGGGCACAAATAGTGTAGTTCACAACCATTGCGAGTAGCAGCTGACGATCAACCCCCTATTGTGTTTCATGTGCCACGCTACAGATGTCGACACGCGGAAATACGTCAGCGCTCCTAGCGGCCAGCACATTTTTTGGCCACGAATTTGGCCGTATGGTGAGCTATCTTCCCAAGAATACGTCAATCAACGGTTCCATCCTCTTAGATGCCAGAAGCAATGTAACCTCTAGTCCAGCTCGCGATGTATAGAGTAATTTTAAGTAAAGTCAGTTAACAAGTCTTGAAAGTTAGATTAAAAGATGGTTAGTCACTCGTCCCGGTATTTTGAAAATTCTTTGTTAATTAGTTCAAACTCGCGTACAGGTCAAAATTGTTAATTGAGGTCATATTCTCGTTCATCGAATATCATATTGTAACTAATATTTGGGAGGTACATCAGTTTTCTTGATTACGGTTTATTATTATTATGTTCACTATTCTCTTTAATTAATTGTTAAATATATTTGTTGTTTGAAACGTAGCTCTTTCATTCTTGCGACGAAAACGATTACAGTGCTCATGTGTAAGTTTGGTAGCAGCGTTCGGAAAAGGTAAGACACTTTTTCATGTTTTGTTATAGTTCAGTTACAATTGAATTAGATTCCACGCAACTACTAGAATCCGCGAATTCGTTTAATTAGTAAGCATCCCCAGTAATTAGTATCGGCCAACCATTGTGTTTTGTGACGGGGATCTTAGTATTGGCATTTAGAGCTTGCAGTGTGAAATTGGTAGATCCGCTCGCTGTCAATTTTAATCGGTAAGCAAGCATGTTAATTCGGCCACATCGACTTTGATGTTAGGTCTGCCACATTAAAATTGGTGTCAGGTGTGGGGTAATTGTGAATCTAGTTCAATTTCTTGTAGTGTCTAATCGCGTTATTAAGAGTTGTCGGTCAAAAATCGGTTTAAAAGCGGCATCCGTTAGAGGTTTTCTTGGGGAAGCAGTTGTTCGAAGCAGGTAGATTTGTGCAGTCACAGGGCCTAACGGTTGAAACAGAAAATTATTTTTATGAGGGGGTAAGAAGTGACTAACCTGAGCATCGGTCATAGTTTGTAAAATTCGGTCAGTAGGTGTCGAACGGGTGTAATTTGCGATAAGGGAAGTAGCTTTTGTAGCTAATGAAGTAATTGTTCGAAGTTAGCTGTTTGACCGGGCTTTGTAAAAATTAAAAAAAAAATTGTAAAGGTTTGATTATCATATGAGAGATGGAACGTAAGACTCCGGCTATAAACGAAATATAGTCGTTATCGCAAGGTACAGTAAAAACTAGATCGCTCAAACGAGTTAAAAAGTAATAGTTGCAGTTTTAGTGGAAAAAAGTTCAGTTCAAGTGGTAAAGTTGCTGCAAAGATGAGATATGTCTGTTGTCTGAAGGATCTAGTTCGCTGTAATTGTCCAATGTTTTAAAAATAAGAACTAATCGTGTTTTGTTTCAGGTTCTTGCATATGTTTTGATTTTTATGTGTTTAAATAGATGTTGTTAATTGTAGTATTGTATTAGAGTTCCAAACGAGTATGATCTGCATGCGTTGCATTACGGTTAAGAAATTCATGTTAGTAATGAAATATACACGTTTAAAGAAGTTTTTGTTCATAATGAAGTAGGCGTTTGAAGAGTTTTCGCGTTGACTAAGTTGATAGCAAACGACTGTTCGCGAGGTATGAAGTTGAAATTAGCGCATGCGTGAAAAAGTTCGCATTAATGAGTAATTCACGGGTACGTGGAAGTTGGTATCGAAAAGTGATGTATATATGTAGGTTCTAGTAAGTAATAGTAGATCTCAGGTTCCGCGATTCCCTCAAGGTTAATCAGGAGCGGTTGTGATACGTCGTTTTTTTTGGCTATCCCTCGTACATCAGATTCGCGAATAAAGATTTATAAAATACAGTAACCTTCGATTTGGATTGTAGAGTAACGGTCTCCCACTAAGAAACTAACTAAAGTAAACTTGAAGTTAGGAGTAGATATAGAAGCTAATAGTTTAGTTAAATGAGAGTTGTTTGAGTAATAAAATAGCAAAATTATTTTGTAATTATTGAAGAAGTAGTCATTGTTTAATTGAAATTAGAAGGCTGGTTAACAATCGTAGTAATTATATAAAGTAAAATTGTGAAGTATAGTTTGTCGTTTCAAGAATTTTGTTCGTGAACTTGAGAAGAAAGGCAGGGTAACCGCGAATAGCGATTAGGACGATTAGGTTGCTTTTGTTTACTAAAAAAGTCGGTATTGGTTGCATGCTCTTCTTTGTACGTCACGAATTTTTAACACTAAAGTAAGCAGAAATTGTTTAGAATTGATAAAAGGTCAGATGGTCCGCAGAATAGCTAGGTAGTAAAATTTGCTGGTTGTAATCGATTGTTTCTTAATTGGCAGAGAATATTTCAAAAGGCAAAGTAATAACAATCCAACAATGGTAAAGCAGTAAAATAAATAAATAGCAAAAAAATAGTAAGAAGGAAATTTTGGGGAATTATAAATAGGTAATGACAGCGAAATAGTACTATATGCAGTTGGTTGAGGTGTAGACAGCACAGCATAGACATGCATTTTAATGTATGTTGGTTCTTGCCCGTCTGCAAAAAGTGCCGTGGGGGCCTGCTGTCAAATTGAAGTATGCAGTTGCATGCCAATTTGTCAGGCTGCAGGTCACTTCCTTTAGGAAGTAGTTCCCGTTAAGGCAGCTAGGTGGCTTTGTCATCATGTCAGTGTAATGCTGACAGATGGCATTGCCATCCTAAATTCTTACTTTCACCATACCATTGCTTTGGTATATAAGCAAAACCAGTTCTATGCCGTGTTGTCTACACTAGACCTAAACTGCACTGATGAGCTGTAATGACAGCGAAATAGTACTATATGCAGTTGGTTGAGGTGTAGACAGCACAGCATAGACATGCATTTTAGGTAAACGTTTTGTTTAGTGGGTTTAAAGCTAATAGGTTGTGTCATATTTTATTAGTAATTTTGTTTTCATTGGTCTTATTTTGTAGTTGAAGCTTACTTTTAATCAAAGACAGATATCATACATAAATCACTGAATTTTGCAAGTTTCAATAGTTGATAACATTTTTTGGTATTAACTGATTGAAATTCTAGAAGATGTGCGCAAATTGTCAAGTAATGATGGTGATGGACATTCATGGAACAGATGTATTAAAAAGGCTACTAGTGTGTTGAAATTGAATGCTGACCATCTGAACTTTTAATGCGTTGAGTAGTTCGCGATAGAGTTTTGTAGTATAGTAGTCGGTTGGATAACGGAGATGTTACAGAGGGAAGCTACGTATCGCCATGCTGGGTTCTCGCCAATTTCGAGTCCGTGGGAACGCTGCCAACGAGCGTTCTATTGGGGAGACGGAACCTGGAGGACCACCAGTCACTGGCGGATGCTGAAGTGGTACGCGCCCGAGGTCACCATCTTTAAACCCGTGCCGTGCGGGAAGATGGAGTCAGAGGACTTCTGCGGACTACGGCAGGGCGACGCCAAGTAACGCGTGCAGCTGCAATAGTGTAGCCGTCGAGCCTCGGGGGGGACCCCAACCACAGCAGCGAAGTCAGCGTTGACGTTTTCCCCAAGCTGCCACCAGAAGAGACGAAGCAGAAATGCTTCACCAGATCACAATAGCCCAAAAGAACTTGAAGACGACCTTTTGAAGCCATAGCCTAGTTCGAGGATGCCAGTGGCGTACCAAGTACACCAATGGGAGGGGGCCGGTAATTCCAAAGGGCCACCTCAACTCAGACTGGAAGATTAGGACTCATCCGGATTTCATGGTCATGATGGAAAGTTCAGCGAGGACTGATCACCCCTGCTGCTGCGATGCATCACGACCCCGTAACCACAAAATGCAATAGTTTACCATTTCCACCCAAGTATAGAAGAACACGTCTTTCAAGATTCTCATATATTCACAATACTTCTATCCACTTCGATACACATTTCATTAATAAAACTGGCAGGCGCGGTTTAGAGTGACGAGAATAGGGTATCGATGAGTGGCGGCTGCCGGCAGCGCAAGGTTTTTTTTTCGAACCCTAAAGCTTAGCATGAAGATGACGTCAAAGGTCTCAGCAGATAGGAGTTGTCAAGAAGGCACTCCAGGAGTGGGTGTTGCTGATTACGTCTTCACCGCGGGGAAGAGACCTAGAGATTCTACGCTAGACACGCTTTGATACCAAAGTAGAGAAAATCAGCCTTAGTCTTGCAGTCGCAGTTCGAGATGCAGTCGTTTACTACAGAAGCAATGCACCAGATCGTACGAGAAGAAGATGGTATTCCATACCAGAGCCAGGGTTTCTACTCCAGAGGCGGTAGCAGCAGAGAATGTCAGCTGGAACCAGAATAGAAAAAAAAACAGTAGATGGAGCCGAAATGAAGACCCGGAGAAGAGGAGAAGACCAGCCAAGAAGAAGATGCCACCAGCTGCCCAGTTGCGACTAGATGGGGAGCAGTCAGCCAGAGTGGGCTGCCCAGGGGCACTGTTCACCAGGTCTCCAGACAAGAAGATGATGCCACCGGCCAAGAGGAGGAAGRCCAGGCAGAAGAATTAGATTTAAGATTCAAGTTAGGGAATTCAGGTTAGGAAAACGGTTAGGTAGAGGAAATCAGAGTAATCGAATCATTTTTATTTGCGCTGTTTAGGAAATAAAACTGATTTTTTTATAGGGGGGAGGAAATGTAGCAAAATGGTTAGTTTTAGAGCATACGTGGATAAATTTTTAACATTATTTTGCATCAAGGGGATAAGTTTTGTTAATTCTGTTCGTTTCGGGTACTCTCATAAAATTTGCCAGGCAATAGTGCATTGTTAAAAAGACTCGGTTATTGCAGTTCAGTCGGGATATTTTATTGCAACCAGATGTAGAAAGTTGGTCCTGTTCCTAGAAGGTTCTGACCGTTGCGGCTCTTTTGTGTTTGGGGTACGCGACCCAAAAATTACGATGGTTAGCGCGCGAAACCCCTTAGTTTATAGTAAATTCGGCATTAGTTGATAGAAATGATTGATTCGATTGCTCAATCTCCTCAGAATATTAAGTAAGGATTTAGTTACGATTGGCAACCATGTGAAGTTTTTCCTGAAGTTTTCTTTACATGTTGTTGCATATGGAAATGAAGAATGTCGATCTTAGTAATTAAAAGTCGTTGCCATATTGCGTGGTATCTTAACTTCAGCTTGGGGATATCCACGAGTTAGTTAGGTCTGATTATAATTGTTTAGCTTTGGTTAGCTTTTATTTATATTTCGATAATCTGATAGTTGGACAATTGTTTGTCAACGAGAATATGACCAGTGCCGCGCTTTGAGAATAGCAAGTGGGGGTAGTTTTGACCAATCAGGTCTCAGTTCAGAAAATCCAGCAAGTAACGTATTTTTTTCAAAAGCTAGAATCTTCAGTCTACGTTCCATCCTCTTAGATGCCAGAAGCAATGTAACCTCTAGTCCAGCTCGCGATGTATAGAGTAATTTTAAGTAAAGTCAGTTAACAAGTCTTGAAAGTTAGATTAAAAGATGGTTAGTCACTCGTCCCGGTATTTTGAAAATTCTTTGTTAATTAGTTCAAACTCGCGTACAGGTCAAAATTGTTAATTGAGGTCATATTCTCGTTCATCGAATATCATATTGTAACTAATATTTGGGAGGTACATCAGTTTTCTTGATTACGGTTTATTATTATTATGTTCACTATTCTCTTTAATTAATTGTTAAATATATTTGTTGTTTGAAACGTAGCTCTTTCATTCTTGCGACGAAAACGATTACAGTGCTCATGTGTAAGTTTGGTAGCAGCGTTCGGAAAAGGTAAGACACTTTTTCATGTTTTGTTATAGTTCAGTTACAATTGAATTAGATTCCACGCAACTACTAGAATCCGCGAATTCGTTTAATTAGTAAGCATCCCCAGTAATTAGTATCGGCCAACCATTGTGTTTTGTGACGGGGATCTTAGTATTGGCATTTAGAGCTTGCAGTGTGAAATTGGTAGATCCGCTCGCTGTCAATTTTAATCGGTAAGCAAGCATGTTAATTCGGCCACATCGACTTTGATGTTAGGTCTGCCACATATCTAAACAGGATAGCACCTATAAACAGTGCCGCAAAAAATAGTTTGTTTTAATGACTAATAAATCGCACGGCGCCTGAATGTTTTTCATTACTTCTTAGACTTATGTACATTTTCAAGTACTTACAAACCACCGTGAAAATAAAAAAGCTAAATCTGCCATTTTTTCTTAAAATGAAGTAATATGGGATTAAGCAAAGACATCACTTTCGCAGTCATGTAGAATAAAGAAAGATTGTGAGGAGCTAATTTGCTTCCAAAAACACATCATGCGCATATTTCAATTAAATTTTTTTTTTGCCTACTACTTATACCTACAGGGCTACTTAAGTTTTTTGGCATAAAAATATTCCATAATTGTAAGAACTCGAGGGCAGATGCCCTCAGTGCCATCTATGTAGAACTCTGTAAGCTAGGCGGTGTCTATCACAATTATATATGGCACTGAAGGCATCTGCCCCCGTATTATCACAGGTACCAGTCCGTTCGCCGCGGTTAAAAGCGTCTGTCTATCTTAGTCAATTTGCTGTTTACCCCTACCTGATGAGCTCCAACAGGGCGAAACTAGTCGTAGGAACATAGGGTGAGAGTGGATATTCCATTATTATTTTAACTTGTACAAAACCACAATATAGTGCCACGTCCCTGTTATTAAATAGTCAGTTACTAATTATTTAATACGTCTTATCTGAATAATGTTCGCTATACCTATTAGAAAGTATAAAATGCAATCTGACAACAAATTATACACAGTACAGAAATTCTTCAAGATATAATAATAATAACAATAATAATAATAATAATAATAATAATAATAATAATAATAATAATAATAATAATAATAATAATAATAATAATCGGGTCTTTATTCGGCAAAGTCTAGCTAACAGCTATTCAACTTAATCCAATAATAGAATACTATGAGAAAACTAGTGGCTAGATTAGAGAGCATAGAATTATGTATTCAAACAGTTTCAATTAAACAATTTTTGACATTTATCTCAAAGGAAGTGATTTTCAAAGTTTTTAATGTATCAGGTAGTAAATTATAAACAGACACGGCATTAAAAGAGAAGGAACGTGAAGACAGGGATGTTCTAAATCTCGGTAAACTAAATTTATTAACGTGGCGCAAGTTCAACTCATAAGTATCAAAGTATCACACTTAAACTCTAATTTAGAAGGAAGATAAGGAAGTGTACCGCTTGCAATCAGTCGATGAACAAAACGTAACAAATAATAAAGAAACAATTCATTGATTTTCAACCACTGCAGCTCTAGAATTTCCTCAGTAACATGATCAAATTTACGTAGATTAAAAACAAATCTGCAACAAGAATTTTGAATTTTTTGTATCTCTATTTTGTTACTGAATCAAGCCATGTAAAATACACTATTAAGCAATGGGATAGTAAGGACAGAACATAAGTGTCAGCAAGTTTTTTCTTAACTTAAAATTTAATATATGAAAGCTCTTATATAAAACTTTTAGAAAAGCAAAACACTTGCCTACGCGACATGATTCCTGAACCTAAGCCGCTCATAGAAAATCAAACCTGGCTTTTTAAAAGAACTGACCGTAGTTAACAAACAATGCACCATGCATATGCTTTGTTAATACATGAGGAAGTGCCATTTGCAAAGTTTTGGGACACCTGTGAAGCAGGACAAACTGGCAAACTGTATCAGATACAAGGCCGAATAGCTTACTATTTACCACTATTTGATTAAACCGTTATTTGCAATTCCATGTAATGCGAACAGATTTCTGTACATATAAATGTACATCACGTTCACGGTCTGTTAATTTTTAAATTATAAAAAAATATCAACCAAAGAATAATATTCCTTTACCGACTAGCAATTCCAACCGCCACTTTTGCGTTGCCAAAAACATTTTCAAATCAGTAATAGGTGGATGAGTAAGGTTAACCACAACACTACACAATTTTTTTAGTGAATTACAAATTTTGGTTACTTAAATCAAAGCTGCGTATTTAATAGACACCTTAGAAGTAAATGTCTTCTGATATCCTTCTAAAGGTAGCAAAACATTTATACATTAATAAAAGTTGTTTTATTCCTCTACTTATGGTTTTTATGTGTGAAAAAAAGTACAGTTTTTAAAGTGTTTTATATAAACATAAAGATAGCAGCACGGCAGGTAATGGCGTTGTCTACTCGACTAAATTCAACTGTATGGATTTTACAGTAATGATAATGGGCATTCATAAACAAAACCGATCGTGTAAGCAGACTGAACTTGCATCTATTGTCAAACAAGCCTGGTTATTTCTGTGTGCCTAGTTTTCCCAATCTTTCTGTGCCAGTTTGTTTTCTCAGAACCAAAGGTATCTGTATTAGTCACAAGTAAGCAGTAAAACCACCGTCTTATTTTCATCACCGCAATAAACGACGAATATACCTCAAACGCGCCAAACGTCAAATGGGAACAGTAGACCCTAAGTCCGTGTTAAAAAGATAAATATCCGTTACTTATCTTCGTTAGCCGTTCTCTCTAACAAATTAAAGGAAAAACATATTTTATTCCTAGCACGATTTTTCATGATCCTTTAATATAGACAATTTCAGTGCAAGTGTCATAGCCTTGTAAAAAATGTAACAAACCGCTTTCAAAAAAGCGTCACGGTTAATAAAAATGCGCGACTGTTTGTATATGTATTCATTTTGAAATACTCGTGAAGTAAGGTCGCCACGCGATCTACACAATTTCAGCAGCACAGGTGTATTGAAGTAGCCAAGCATTAAATTCACGGTTATTTGATTACTTCTTCATTATTTAACTCGCCCTCCCAAAGTATTACGCGCTTCCTCCGGTCCTCTTTTCATGAGAAAGCATTAAATGTAGGATGAATTAAAACCAAGAAAGCTAGGGAGGGCTCAGGTAGAAGAAAAAAGTTGCTTAAATTGTTCCGGTTATTCTTAAAGGTCTTTGATGTTCCTTTAACGGAGACTGAAAGCGTTCATTTTAATCAGAAAGACGAATGAATTTCCATATTTTCATTTGCAATCGGAAAAGACTAAAAAGATTGAAAGGGCGCTGGGCACGCTGTTTAAAAAACTTTAATTTCAGAGCCCGTATTAATTTCCTGAAAAATTCTATGGATACATCAGCGGTATCTGCCGGCGCGGCGGGTAGATTTCCACAATCGGCTTTTCAGGCTGTTTGGTAAAAATGTAATACTTCACGTGGCAAATAGCTCATGGGAATCAACATGAATGTAAAGTTTAGGTCGCACAAAATTTATTAATTTGTAAATGGCTTATACAATAACTAGACATACTTAGTCTAGTCTACTTAAAAATATACCTATAGTAGACACATATTTCAGACCCAAAAACATCTTAAAACCACCAATAGCGCTCGTAACAGAATATCAAAACACCACAGACATAGAGCAGCTCATTTTCTTTATTAAGTAACTCTCTTAAAATTAATTAAAAGCCTCTAAGAGAGAAAAATGTCAACATAAATTGCACGGTATATACGTCTACTACAACGGGCCAATACGAATGAGTAATATTATCGATTTTTTATTTCTCGAGAACAATTGATATCATTAAATGTTTTGTCGTACAATTAAAAATTCTTAGTAATATATTATAAAAATGGATATCTCACTTTCGACGCATTATCCTCAACATTATTCTGTACATACATATTTCGTGAATTTATTAAATATTTAAGCTGATCTAAATTGCAAATAATGTTCATTTGTTAAAAAAATCATTTAGCATTGTTTTGCAGTTTTACTGCCGAGAAATAATAAATAAAATATCACACTACATATCAGGCACATACTGTGAAAATTATTACTATCCCACAATATAATTATTATAACTATGTTCAGTCATCTGAGCTGGATCATTTTTGATAAGTTATGTTTGTGTATGACTACAAGATACGATGGATAGTTAGTGACATTAGACCCGAAACACTTTTAAAAACTAATTATTTTGGTTTGGTGATATTTCTAATTATCTCCAATTCTAGTTCTTGTTATACTTATATCTTATTAGCTTTTTGCAATAAAAGCTTGTCCAAAAAGCTCCGCTTGCAGTCGTTTTTATTTCATATTAGCAAATAAGTAAGTTTTGTAGTGAGAATATCTTGAGTCCTTCCACCCCTGTAAACATGCAAACTTTTACTGGGAGTGAGACTAAATGGAAAAATAAAATATCAATTATCTACTAAAACACACGCGGGCTTAAGTCTAAACAGAAAGTTGGCTTAATTCATCAATAAGTAGTTTGGAGCTCTTTAGTCCCAATTTTAATGTCTTTCGGGCCGACAGAAATTTTGATATTAGTGATACAACTAGAGTTGCAGGTGTATTAATTGCTGTCCATGATGATTATGCTTCGACGCAGATAAACTAACAGGATTGTTCATTGGTTTGAAGGCTTCCGTGGTTGTTGTCGATGACATGTTGTTTTCCGGGCTGGTTCCCACGTTGGTTATTAGACCTTGACGTTTCGACACTCATGTCGGTGTCTTCCTCAGAAGTAGCTCTCAGAGCCTCCAGGAGGTTGAATACATTTTGCACTGTTACTCACTCCTTTTTAATTAGTGTATCTCATTATGAGATAGCTGATAAGATTGATATCTTTTCTTGTAGCATTAAGGATATCGAAGGTATTACTTGTCCTAGGATGTTCATACTGTGTTGATGTTTTTCTGATTTTTCTTCTGATTTTTGTTGTATTGAAGATAATAAGAATACTACTTGTTTTATGATGTACTTACGTTAATGATTATTCGTATTATGTAATGCGTTAATAGCTATTCTGCAACAGTAGATATTTTACGTAATTTTCCCGTTCTGTAATTGGGAATTCATTTGTAGAACTGTAAAGAATAAATAAATAAAGTGCGGTATGAATATGAACAAGGAACAAGAAGAACCACCTGCAGACTTGAAACCACTTTTTCGCAGAGAAGGACAGTATGCAAATGATATATCGCATCATTATATACACCGGCTCACGTTTCCCATACTAGACTAGGTTCTTCCTTTGATTCCTAGATAACGATGTCCAGAATCTGAGCAGTGGGCAACGGAATGCAACATGGTGTTGAGCGATGAACCGCTCTAGAAAGGTGTGAAATCATGGAGGAAGAACACTATGTCGAGTTAATTTTGGAACGCCGCCAGACTGTTGAAGCAATGGTTTTGGAAGCAAGTGATTATGGAAGCAAATTTATATTTCTCCAACTATTTTTACTGTCCTGCGTTTATGGACTTTACAAAAGAATATTTGCCCACACAAAGCCAGAAGAAGCGATTTAAACCTCAATTAACATGCTTGCGACAGGTATGATTGGGAGAAGGTTTACTAATATTCCCCATTCTCCGCAAATTCTCTGCCATCTCCAACAGGAACTGCAATTGCCTGAAAATAATTTCCGGGGAAGAAATTAATCACCTCATTTTCCTATGCTGCGGTTGTCAGGCACAAAATGATATTTTTAATCATACTTATAATATTCAAGACTAGCATGCGATGAAAATATTAATTAAAAATAATCTTTTTTCTTAATGTTGCAATTCTAGGATCACAAAATATGCAGATTGATCTTTGAGTAATGGTACTTATTGCAAACACATATGTACTATGTGAAAATATTGCGTTTTAACCTAATTTAACTTATCTTAATCCAAAGGTAAATATGAACAAATACACAGGGTGTTAAAATTGTGGCACTGTATTCGACACTTTTTAGTAATGAAATAATATAAAATATGAATAATAAAATATTAACGCAACTGTAATAACCCTCGGAAAATGTTAATATGCTATCTATTAAAATGTCTGCAGTGATTTATCTCCGAATTTGGAAATAAATTATGTCTAGTCGTTTTCAATTAAAAATTAAAATGGCAAACATAAACTACTTATGATCATAAATATTTAAACGAAGCTAAAGAAGACAAACGTTATGTACGCTCAATACTTATAAACAAGAGCCTGCTTAAGACATTGACATTTCTTTAAGTACTTACATTTTTTTATGATAAATGAACGGAATATGTGGTATATCGTCAAAAAATAGTTACAGGGGGGCACAAAAAATCTGTGTGTGGTACTGCAAATAGCGTTGCAAACTAGTCGCATCTAATCTGCCAAACTATTTAAATTTGTTAGTCCAAAGAAGATAAGTTGAACTATGAACCATTACTAATAGATCACCCTGTATATTATATTTTATATTAAATGCAACAACATAATTCTATTATTACAACATAGGTAGTGCTGTTTCGTAAATGCCAAACGAATTTTTTTCCACTGCCAATGTACTTGCAGCATTCAAATTGTAATTTACTGTACAGGTAATGTTACTACACCATTTAGGTTACAGAAGAGAAACATCCCTCTAGTCTATGCATGGATAACTTCGTTATTTGAAAAGCTTCAAAGTAGCTTATATGAAGGTAATATTGCTAAAGATACATGATAATTATAACTACTTAGAATTCAACCAATTGCGTTCGTCAGATATAGCCTATTATATTGCAGTACAGCAAAACAACAGTTTGACGAATTTAAAAATAATGTAAATTTTAAACCTCACAAAATTCATATGTCAAATGCTACTTGCAGGTGATGCTGCTTGGCGGCAGGAGCTTTGCATATGCCTTGCTGGTATGACAAGCAAAAAAATTCTATAAATAAAATCATTTGGACCGAAGATTCAAAATTACTAAATATGGAATATTTATTTTTTGTGGTCACTCAATGTGTGGTACGAAATACTGGAGGATCGACTTTGGGACCGCACATTTTTTGGAAACCGAATTTCAAGATTGTATGGATAAATATCACTGGTAATTTTACAAAATATTTGGTTCCAGCAAGGCGATGCACTGCGACGCAATATTGCTCATCAGTATCATTTAAATGAAGTTTCTAATGGACAATGGATTGTGAGAGAAGTACCTTGAGCATGGTCAGCTTGCTAACCAGATGTTTTTTTTTATTTGGGAGGTTTTAAAATCTAAAACTTTATTAATTTAGGCCAAACAATATTGCCGCATTCAGACAGAATATAGTCAAGCTGCTTGCAGAAGTTTATTTGTCTGAATAAACGTGTAAATAACAGTATAAGAAAACGACTGTGTTCTTGTATAGAACATAATGGTGGCGTATTTGAAGATTTACTGTAGTAACTGAAGATTACTATTCTTATTTAATATCAAAATAAGTTTTAAGTTGTTGCCTTTTGTCACCTAGCGTATTCAGCCGAATTATATTTTTTTCTTCGTTCTATATTTATTTCAAACTTCAATTTTTTCTTCAATAGGTAAATTTAATTTTCAAATGCAAGTGGTAATACAGCATAAAAACAACAATAAACATAAAACTGTGTAATCATATCCAACTATTCTAAATCAACAACCGACAATAAAATATGCTTTTATGGATTTTAAATGTAACCCGTTAGTAAAATACTAATTTTTGCATACCGGAACAGTTGAACTATTTAAAAAATGTCAAAAGTGAAATAACGCTTCATACGAAAAATGTGGTTACAAGTTTGCGAAACGTCGTAAAATATTTTGTCTAAATTAAAAACTTAAAAACCAAAAAGTTGTTTTATTGGAAAAATGTGCTTGCCGAAAACGAGTTTGCTGGTAGCCATTTGAAATTCTAAGAGTTTCCAAGAGAGTGTGCATCAGGTTGTGTATTAAATAAAAAAAAATCTTCGGGTTATAAGCACCCGTAGTATTTAATTTTAGCAAATAGTTTAATTATATTAATGATAATATACCGCGATATTTTGGAATAAGCGATATAGAGTCAACAAACAAGATTTAAAATTGTTTAGCTTTGTACGCGAACTTTTATTGGAAGTTTGTTACAGTGCACATATTCAGTGAAGGCTTTCAAGCTCTAAATTTTGTTATTTATACCCAATTATTTATTGTTTATACAAATTATCGTTTGAATATGGTTGGCCCAAACTTTGCTGGCCAAAATGCACAAGTGTATTCTATATTGAAATTCTGTGCGAACAGTTTTAATAAACATTACCTTCCGGATGTAGTTACAACGTCTCAAAACTGTACAGTCAAAAACAGGTTTTGGTCTGTATTTCATGAACGAACGAAAAGTTATTAAATGCATTTGAACCTTCTCTATTGCTTTCAATGCAGAATCAGCCTGTTAATTTTGGTAATCTAATTTTACGACATCTACAAAATGGAAATGTATCAGAACCATTTATCTGTTCTCACATCAAATATATAATAGAACAGTTGTTGAAGGTGAAGTTATGTTGAAAACAGGTTATTAATTCTAAAATAATCATTTATTTGAAGCAAAACTTCAATAACTTTACCCAGACACTGGGTATCAAATTAGTATCCGAAAGCATTTGTTGTTTTCTATTAAGTACCTACCTGAAGTTAAGATAGTAATATTTTTTAATCCAAGAATGGGTTGCTTTATTACTTGATTAATTTGTTGAAAAACAAATTCAACATATTCTTCACTGAATGACATATTTATTCTTATTTTTTGCGTGTATACTCGAATTATATTAATCTTCACTGAATCAATATTATTTATTTACGTAAATACATCACCTATTTTTGTGATGTAGCCCAATAACGAATATTTATTAGGGATTCTTGCTATCTTTAAAACAGTGTTCAAATACCTCAACATCTTTTACAAATGACATTTATTAGAAACGTTTTCTTTTCTTTAAGAAATGGCGCTAGCATTTGAACTTGGAGTTTTGATTTCACATTATACTTTCAATAATTCCTCTCTTGGTCAGTAAGTTTTTGACTACTCAGAAAAAGATATATTAGAAAAGAAAAGAGTACTTACTTTTAACTCTAAACACGACGAACAACATCTAAAGCATACAGTGTCCAGGAAAAGTTTTTTAGACGAAGAAGGGCGCATCAACTACAAAAACCATCTAGTCGCCTACATCACTACAACAAACACCAAATTTACAACATTTATGCAGCGCGGGCAGTCTGTAAAGTTAGTTTCCGGCAGTTTCTGTCACCGGCGTTCGTGTGGCATTTACGGTGTGCTGCCGAATGCGGCTACTGCTAGCAGCCCGACCGTCATGCGAGATACTGTTGAAACAGGCAACCCGCTCTACACAGTTAAGATACGCGGCGCTCCTGATGACGCAAGCGCGACGCCGCCCTGCCCAGGCTCCGTGCAACAGCTTGACCAAGCCAACTTTGTGTTTTTCACGGCCGCCGTCGTTCTTTCCGAGTTCGAGTCTAATCAAGTCCGATGGAAGTGATGGATGTGGCTGATCATCCATTTTCACAATTATTATTTGAGACATTCCGGATTCTAATATTGCAACTTTCAGAACCGGCGGTTGGTCCAAAAAGTTGCAAAAGGTACGACGTTTACAAATAAATAATCCCAGTCATTACATTGATAATTGAATAATTAAACGCTTCCTAAATAAGAAACATGATTAAAATTACAATTTAAAAAATACCAATATTGTATACGCGAATTTAAACAGGTTAAACAAAAAGCTTTTAAGTCCAACACTTACCACTTCAACTACATCTAAAGACTTGGGAAGACGAACCCAGGTTGCTTTCGGGGAAATTGATTAAAATTGTTTCAGAAGTTGAGGCTAATGTTTTAAACGTTCAGGTACCTGAAGAAACAGTTGGTGTTACATTTTTAGCAATGTAGCATCTTAATTTCACTCAACGAAAGATAAACATGACAAAAGTGTAAAAATAAGAAATCGATAAAAGATGCCAACGTGATTACTTGGAAATTTTAAAATTCTGTTATTTTTTTTAATAACGTAAAAACTGCCAATTACATATGAAATTAAAGGAAATTATATTTCGCAACTAAGAGAAGAAAAATGCTTGTAACACACCACTAGAATAAAACATATTATTTTGGTTTGAATTTTCAAAGCTCAAAATGTGTAAAAATTTTCAGTTATTGCTTAAACAAATAATATATTCTTTGTAACAGAGATAACACCACGGTACCATCTCTTTTAGCTTAAAAATTTACATCGTTTCACAAAATATACTAGTGCATTTTACGCCTTTTCATAATTAATATAAAAATTTAATAAAAATAAAAATGTTCCTTAAAACAGAGCAACCAGAAGTCAGCCTTCTTAAAAAATAATTTTAGGTTGAAATACCTATGTATAATAATAATATTTTCCGTATTTTCATAAGTTGCGGAATTATGGCAGACATACGATCACTTGAACCACCATGTAAATGAGAAAAAGGATTGACCCAAATTTAATCCCTAAGAAAAACGGAAAGTAGTGAGAGAGTTCATATAAACGTAGCAAATCGTACTACACTTTATATTATTATATATATATATATATATATATATATATATATATATATTTTTCCTAAATCGTTCCGGTTCATAATACGCTAATTTCAATATGTGGTGTTTGCACATCCAATAAAGCGTGGCGGGCTTCCAAAATAGTTTAATATTTCCCAACCCCTACTTGTTACAATAATTTGGCGTTTCACTTGCAGCTTACATACTACACAATCAATCCGGTTCGTAAATAGATCTGGAAATCGGAAATATCTTTAATATTGGCATCTGTGCAATTACCTCTTCCAATAAATAATAGAGCATTGGCCACGCGAGTAGCAAGCGATATTTGAGCGATGAGCAAATTTGAAATGTTAATATTTTTATAGTTATGAGGAGTGATCAATCGCAATTTTCATTATTGATCTCAGACAATTTGATAAAAACAAAATGATATGAGTTAAGCAGTGAAAATGTAAACCCTAACACTGAAGTGCAATTTTCTCGGAAAGGGTCAATTTTAGCCGCATAAACAAAGAGTACTTTTTTTTGTTTACAGGTCCCAAAGATTAAAAGCACACATACTTTTTTTTTATAAAAATATAAAAGTTTAAATTTAAATTAATTTAAAGTTAAGGGTTAAAATGTGGAGGGCAGGCCCCTCCCGCCCCACCAACATATATGTTGCATCATATTAACGGCTTCCACTTCAAATAATAATAACTAAAATTTGATTAAATTATATCAACCGCTCTTTTTTTTTTTCAAAAACTGATTCTCTTCCCCCATGTTTAAGATGAATACCTCAGAAGGTAGGCGTTCTATGAAAAAAAAACTTATACTGTAAAATAGTGTTATTTTTACAGCAATTTTCGGGTTCCACAAAATGCGAGACACCCTGTATAGAAACTATACTGTAAGACAATGCCCCATCGACGATGTTAATAAAACTTACGAATAGCAGCCGGCATACGCGGTACCAAACCCCCATCTTAACCAAAACAAATCCTGAACTCTCCACAGAGACGAGTGGATGATGACGTACTGCCACTAGATGGCATGGTGTCATCCACACTGCAATTCTCGCATAAATCATGAACTCATTTTAATGATACTCTGATTTTATATCAAAGTTTGCATGATGATAACTGAAAAAATTCGGCAACGACCACTTTTAGAAAATGTATGTGCGCCTACTTCTAGTCAGCGCCAAACCCCCTTTGACCGGAGTTCTTTTCAACAGTTGCATCGTGGATACTTCTTTTTAAATACAGCTCTCTCCAGAACATGAATATGCCTAAAAAAATTTGACCCTAGTATGATGTTGACCGGATTTACTTTTATATAAATGTCTTAATTCCACTCTTGCTACTTATTGTAATTCTACTCATCATAAAAACCATACTGACAGCAAATGACATAATGATTTTAATATTTATGAATTAATTTCATTCATTCAACCATGTATTAATTTGACTTTCTATTTTTACGATCATATTCGATTCTTACCTCACCTATCCAAGGTTACAAAAAAAAACAATTTATTATTATACCTGTGTGACCTCTTAAGAATACTGGCAGGAGACTGAGTTTAATTCAAAAATGTAATCAACTACATCTGTTTTATTACTGTTCGTTATCAAATATCTTTCTTGTCTTCATCGTCATTTTCGTTTCCGTTCCAAAGTAATAATTTTTTATTTCTTGTTTCCGGCCTGGAAAGCAACATATCTTCTAGCGCTAAGGGTGTACGATTCCCTTCAAACTATTATAGTTTCAATCCATTTTTTTCCCGTTGGATTAAAAGTCTACACTATACTATATTTTACTATAAACACAGATCGTTCTCAAAATTTTCTGATGTAACGATTTTCTGCAAGGCGGAATGAAGCTCGAGTTTAAATCGTTAACTTTTGTTATTCATTTTTTCTTACCGCGTTTCGAAGCATACATTTTGTAAAAAAAAACATGTGGTCGTGTATTTTTGCTCGAAGGACCAATTCAATCGTTTGAATATATGATGTAGGTTACGATGCGCGAACACTCAACGCCGTATATGAGCGAACACACTTAAATTGAGTAAA
Source organism: Rhyzopertha dominica (assembly GCA_025024175.1). Taxonomy (NCBI): domain Eukaryota; kingdom Metazoa; phylum Arthropoda; class Insecta; order Coleoptera; family Bostrichidae; genus Rhyzopertha; species Rhyzopertha dominica. The sequence goes on from QCXZ01000138.1 coordinate 13,867,343, forward strand.
ACAGCAACGACTGTTTTTTAATATGTTTATTGACAATTTGCAGCAACGGCTGCTTACAAGCTGCAATCGAACCTATCCGAGGATCGACTGTCTATAAACTGTGTCTTAACAACTACTGTCGTCCCTTTTAAGAAGGGGCGGATGCCGGTGTAAGACCGACAGCAATAAAACAATAAAATGAACATCTGGACACCGTAACGCAGATCTGAACATAAGCGGCGCCCTTGAAAGGGTTACCTTTCAAAAAGTCTGTTATATAAAGTAAACATTAAGCTAATATATACCGACATATAAAATGAAAATGTGAACATGCTATATACAATTTGTCCCTTATTATTCAAGGGTTCCGTCCATTATCGGTAAAACGCACACTTTATTAATCGCTCGCTTCACTACACCTTGAGATGTTTTGATCTCCACTACCCGCACAATATTGTCAGTGCCTGGAAACAGTTTGACGATGCGACCAAGCCTCCATTGCATCGGGGGTAGATTRTCTTCCACTAACAACACAACGGCTCCTGCTAATTGTTGCTCAGTATTTTGGAACATCCATTTTGTGCGCTGTTGGAGATGATGGAGGTACTCTCGATGCCACCTTTTCCAAAATTGCTGAGAGATATGTTGCAGCAATTGGAAACGACGCAACCTGCTGACAGGTACTTGCGACTGGTCCACCTCAGGTATGGCCGTCATAGAATGGCCGATTAAAAAGTGAGCGGGAGTTAACGGGGTAAAATCATTTGGATCATCAGATAAAGGGGAAAGAGGACGGGAGTTAAGGATTGCCTCCACTTGGCATAAAACAGTATAAAATTCCTCAAATGTCAAATTAGCGACGCCCATGATTCTTTTGAGATGCATTTTAACTGATCTTATATTGGATTCCCACAATCCTCCAAAATGTGGAGCACGTGGCGGAATATAATGCCATTCTATTCCACGTTCATTGATAAACTGATTAAATCGTTCGTCTCGAAAAGATTTTAAAGCTGTTTTTAGCATGTTATTTGCGCCTACAAAATTTTTTGCATTGTCGCTGTAAATCCTTTGGCAAAGACCTCGCCTGCTAATAAATCGCTTTAGCGCATTCAAGAAACATTCGGAAGTTAACTCTCCCGCGAGCTCTATGTGAACAGCCTTTGTAGTGAGGCATATGAACAAACAGATGTAATTTTTGACGATTTTTCTGCTTCGTGTTCGACCATCTTTTAAATTAAAAGGACCTGCAAAGTCTACGCCCACATTTAGGAATGGTCTACCGGGAGTTAGCCTTGCCAATGGTAAATTACCCATTTGTTGGTTCAAAACCTTTGTTTTGGATTTAAAACATTGAATACAAGTGCGTAGAACCCTTTTAATTGTTTGTTTACCATGAATTGGCCAATACATTTGCCGAATTGCGTTTAACACCGTTTGGGGGCCCGCGTGCATATGTCTTAAATGTTCGTAATTGATAAGAAGGTGAGTATAGGCATGATTCTTCGGTAACAATATCTGATGCCTTTGATTGTACTGTAAGTTCATTTTCTGAATTCGCCCGCCTACACGTAAGATCCCATTTTCATCAACGAACGGGTTCAATGACGCAATATTACTTTTGGACGCGACACGACCGCGCTTAGCAATGGAACTAAGTTCGTTAGAAAATGTTTGCTGTTGTATGGCCTTTAACAAAGATAAATTAGCATTTTGAATTTCGTTAGCCGTTAATTCGCTAGTTACGCGATTCGCTTTGTTCTTACAGTTTTTTGCGAACCGAATGCAATATGCAACAACTCGTAATAATTTCGAAAAGGATGAATAACGTTCGCAAATTTCGAAATTATTCGTAGCAAGAAAAACGTGTGCCTTTGGCTTGCGCTTCTCAGGTACTTCGCATGAATTTATTTTGATTTCGCTGGGCCAAGTTGAATGGTTTTCAGCTAGCCATTGTGGTCCGTGCCACCATAAACGGTTTTCGATTAAATCTTCAGGTTCTACACCTCTTGAAATGACATCGGCAGGATTATCTTGCGATCTAATATGACGCCATTGATTTGGCCTGGTTGATTCCTGAATCTCGGTAACCCGATTCGCAACAAACGTTTTCCATTTAGACGGATGTGCCGCTATCCAGGAGAGAACAATTGTTGAATCGCACCAAAAAATCGTATCATGGAATTGTACTCCTAGGGCCTTGATAACAGTGTCAACCAATCGTGTTAGTAAAACCGCACCGCATAGTTCCAGTCTCGGAAGCGTTACCGTTTTTAAAGGACTAACTCGCGATTTGGCGCACAACAAACGTACCGTGATCGTTCCATCCTTTGCTGTACATCGAACGTATACGCAAGCTCCGTAAGCTGCTTCGGAAGAATCACAAAAGCCATGTAATTGTATTTGCACGTAATTTGTAATCATGACTTGTCGCTCAATCTTTATTTCATTCAGCAGTCTCAAATTTGTGTAAAATTTTATCCACGCTGCACGCAACTCTTCACATACGGGTTCATCCCAATCACACCTTTGGAGCCACAACTGTTGCAACAGTATTTTAGCGCGGATGATTACAGCTCCGAGTATACCGAGCGGATCAAAAAGTTTTGATACTTGTGAAAGTATTAAGCGCTTTGTAACTATTACCTTTACATCATGTGTATTTGTGTGATAGCGCAACGTATCCGCTTTTGCGTCCCAATGCACGCCGAGTGTAGAGACGTTCCTGTTGTCTGTTACATAGTATGACGAATCATTTGATGAATCATTTTGTTCGAAGACTCTGGGATCATTCGACAAGAATTTACGTAGCTTCAACCCAGCATCGGCTAAGGTCTTGCTTATTTGGGATTTAATTTCCCGAGCTTCGTCCAACGTCGCGGCGCCCGTCAACAAATCATCCATATAAAAATGTTGTCGTATAATACTACTTAGGGCAGGTAGTTGCGATTCCTGTTCCTGCGCGATTTGTTCAAGCGTGCGAGTAGCCAAAAATGATGCGCTGCTAGTACCATACGTGATCGTATTCAGTTGGTATCGTTTTAAATTTTGATCCGGATGCGACCGCCAAACAATTTGTTGAAACCGTCTGTCTTCAGGTCTCACATTGATTTGCCGGTACATTTTTTCAATGTCGGCTGTGATCACTATGTTGAATTGTCGAAATCTCAATAAAATATTAAACAGGGTGTCTTGTATGTTAGGTCCCACCTTTAACACATCGTTTAAAGATAAACCGCTCGAAGTTTTTGCCGACGCATCGAAAACGACCCTTAATTTTGTTGTGGTACTGTTTTCTTTAAAAACTCCGTGATGAGGCAAGAATACTTCCAGATTCGTTTCGCCGCCATGATCTTTGATTTCCGACATATGCCCGAGTGCTTCGTATTCGTTCATAAAATCAACGTATAATTCTCGCATAGCCGGAATTTTAGCTAACTTCTTCTCGAGTGCCAGAAATCTGTCAATAGCGATCTTTTCCGAGTCCCCTAATTCCTCGTAGTTGTCTTTCAATGGAAGACTAACTGTGTACCTGCCGTCCGCGTTTTTGACCGTATTTTGCACAAAGTGCTCTTCGCATTGTTTTTCTTCTTCTGAATAACTAGACGACGCTTTTGAACAGTCTTCTAGCTTCCAGAAAGATTCGATCCTATCGTATAGGTCGGTATGGGAAATTGCTAAATTACATGATGTAACTGCATGCGATGGTTGCTCAAACGGTATCGCGCCGGCGATGATCCAACCTAGCCGTGTATTTTGTAACACGGGTTGGTCGCATCCCGTTTGMATTTTTCCCTTTTGAATTAGTTCCCAGAAAATTGCAGAACCTATTAAAATATCTACCTGACCGCTTTCGTTAAACGTAGGATCCGCCAAATTTATATTTTCCGGTATATTTAGTTTATCGACGTCAAAGAATAAGTTGGAAGACTGTCGGTAATTTTGTCAATAATCAGGCATGTTAGTTTTGTGGAAAAATTATCGTATATTGATCGAATAGTAGTTTGTACCTTTCTTAGCGCATTTGTTTGGGACATGCCGATACCCGTTATTGGCACGTCTACCTCCGAATATTTCAACCCCAGCTGTTTACTTAAATTTACCGTCATAAAATGTGTTTGCGAACCGCTGTCCAGCAAAGCCCTGCACTTAACGAAATTTCCCCGGATGTCCCTAATAAAAACTACAGCTGTTGATAACAAAACTTGAACAATGGATATTGCTTTACAATGGGTACTGATAACCGAAGAAGATGCCGCTGCGTTCATGCTTGCATCTTTACCTGCATTGTTTACACAGGGTTCATCGCTATGGAGCAATGTATTGTGTTTCTTGTGGCATATTTTACAACTGCCGAATTTACAATTTCCTGCACCGTGACCAGGTCTTAAACAATTTACACATAATTTTTGTTTATCGATTTCCGTCATTCGCTGTGCTGGTGGCATTTGTTTTAAGATATCGCATTGATAATTGTAATGTGCCCGATTACAAAATGAACAGTTTGGTTTTTGCGTAGCTAAATGAGCTTTTATTCTGAATTCGATTTTCCAGAGTCAACGGTCTCTAATAGCTGACATCTATTGTTTAAAAACACGCATAGACCCTTTACCGTAGGATCGTCTTGATTTTGTATCGATTTTTCGAATTCTGTTTTAGTTATTGTGTCTAATTTAGAGCATAGTAAATATATGAGAAGCGTATCCCATTTATCAGTTTCCTGGTTTAAAGCTGATAAAGCCCGAAGGTGCTTCTGAAATTCATCGAGAAATTTTCTGAGGGCAGTGTATGATTCCGTTTTTACCGGTTGCAATTCGAAAAGCGCTCGAACATGATTATGAATTATCATACGCCTATTTTGATATCGATCACGTAATAAATTCCAAGCCACTCCGTAATTGGCATCAGAAATTTCTAGGGAACCGATTACTTGCGCTGCTTCTCCTTTTAAGCAGGATAACAGATAATGGAATTTTTGAATATTGTTTAGAGAGGTGTTTGTTTCGATGAGACTATTAAAGGTCTCATGAAAAGGCACCCACTCTTGATAGCTACCGCGAAATTCTGGTAATTTTAAAGTCGGAAGCTTTACTTGAGCGTGAATGAGATTTTCCGAACTGTTGCTAATTGGTGACGTATTCGTAATCGCCGAATTTGAAGTTTCCGAATTTAATAGGAGCTCTCGCGCTCGTCCTACAAGTTCGAAATAAGCGGTTTCAAAGTTGTCAACGTCAGTGTTTGCCTCAGGATCAACGTCTTGCAAATACATAATTTCACTCTGAATCTCATGATAGTTTTCGAAACTAGCTTCTATCTTTTCGAGACGAACCTTTAATTCCGAAACTGTCTTTTGTGGGTCAAAATTTTCCAGAAAAGTATTGAATTTTGTTAACTGTCCCTTTATGATTGCGCGCTTGCTTATTAGCAATTTCAACCGCTCTTCTGACATTTTAACGAAACAGAACAAATATAACGTATCGTGATAATTTTAAATAGAATGACCTAAGTGGAGGCGTAAGAGTAGGATGTAATAAAAAGGAGTTTCGACTCACTTTGTGGCCTGGTGCTGCACGAAGATCCGCTCCGTGGGGTGACTCGTCGGGGATGTTAACCACCTGGCAGTTGTACCTCGGCTACTCGATGGTATTGTCTTGCTTGATTCCCAACGTTCACCGATCCGGCTCGTAGGACCAAATTTATGTTCGTGTATTTTTGCTCGAAGGACCAATTCAATCGTTTGAATATATGATGTAGGTTACGATGCGCGAACACTCAACGCCGTATATGAGCGAACACACTTAAATTGAGTAAAACAGCAACGACTGTTTTTTAATATGTTTATTGACAATTTGCAGCAACGGCTGCTTACAAGCTGCAATCGAACCTATCCGAGGATCGACTGTCTATAAACTGTGTCTTAACAACTACTGTCGTCCCTTTTAAGAAGGGGCGGATGCCGGTGTAAGACCGACAGCAATAAAACAATAAAATGAACATCTGGACACCGTAACGCAGATCTGAACAACATGCAATTTAGCTTTATCGACGCCATCGTATACTTTGATATTCTACAGTAGGCAAGTAAATTCCTGAATCTTGGCTATAATTTTCTCGTTTCCTACAACTACAAACTCATTCATAAAACCTTTTACTTTTTATAGCATTTTGATTGGGTGCACTTGGCAGAGTTTTGTAAAGGTCTTCTCCCGATGGATATCATACTAGGATCATGCTGTTCGGAAGACTATATTAAAAAAATACCTTTGCGTTCAGTTAACAGGGGTTACCGCCTATCGTGGCATGTATTTTTTTCAATTCCGCGATCATGCAAATTTTGGCATAAAATTATTCTTTCAATAATTAATTAACGAAGGTACCTGGGTTCTGGATGTGCTTGGTCAGTATGAAGGCTTGATACTCCCTCATATTACAGTCATTGCTCTAAAATTTTATATTAACATCCCCGACAAAGCAAGGCCGAATGAGGCCAGTCTTACTACCAGTCATGTTCAGCATTTTTTCTTTATTAATTTATAGGTGATAAGATTCTGATATACCACTATTCAACTGATTTAAACGATTATCGCCAATTCCAGTTCTCGCAAGTAATGCTTTATCTTCCGACTTAAGTTCTGCTGATTGCTTGTCATCTTGCCACGGAAGCTCTTAAATCATTTTAACGCTTTTGCTGGATGTGATTAACTTTGTTTAGAGCCTAACGGAGGAAGTTTACCGCCCTCGTTAAAAAGKGTTATGAAGTTTATTTTCGTCGTAAAGTGAGTAMGCAGTGCACTATATTARTTTGTCCTACGAAGWTTGTGCCCTTTATAGGGGGTGTAGAGAGCAATCTCGCGGCGTACTCATCTTGAAATTTCTCAATCTCAAGTTTAAGTAAGTTTAAAATGAAACTAATTATGGTTAGTTTACGTTACTWATTTATTACACTCGAGCTCGATACTTTGCAAGGGACTTATAGTATGAGAAGCACTGAAAGCAGGTAACCTACGGTATATTACAATAATACCAACAATCTAAAAAACAAATTTGTTATACACAAGCATAAGACTTAAAACTTCCTCGGGAAATGTCTTTGTCACACGGAAGTACATTTAATTTACATTTACATTTAATTAATTTAAACAAAAATGTTTAAAAATACATAATTTGAGCTCAATATGGCAATAATTTGGCTTTGCATGCTACAGTGGAAAATATGTCAATAATATTAACAATTTACAACGAGAGGGAAATCATTATTACTAATAGACAAGGTGGAAAATTTCACAAAACGGCGTTTATCTTTGAATTTAAGCATTTTGTCTAAAATTTACAAGGGACCAAAACAACCTACAATGAAGTTTTGGTCTCATGGGCGTGCACCAAGAAAAGTTGGGGGGTAAGAAAGTTACAAACCCCCGATATCCATTTGTTTTTACAGCAATGTTTACAATAATTTAGGGGTACACTTAGATGTAAATTCTACAAACTCCTACCAAATTCCGAATCGATACCTCCAAAACTGTGGATTATATCGTAAAAAAAAACGATTTTTAAATATCAACTTTGACACCCTGTATTTTTTAAATGAAGCGTTTTTCACAAATTTACCAATAACGAAATCGTCATACTTTTGTCTTCAAGAATCTAGGGTTAACGGGATAGCCTACTAATTTGCAACACCCTGTATAACTATAACTAACCCCTGCTGCTGATAAACTTCGCTCATTCTGTAACAATAACATTTTTAGCCAGGCATTTAATAGAAATGATATATTAGTTTTTGATAAATAAAGTAGTGATTGTATGCAAAACAGTTAACAAGGGTAGGAAACTGATTAGTGCAATATTTATCGCCGTTATTGTTTAGGTATGCGATTTGTACTCCACTATTTTTTTTAATAAGAAACCATTTTATCGTATCAAAATGTCCCTTTATTTATCTTAAATATATCTGAACATTTCACGATGATTAGACAAGTTGGTGATAATTTAATAAAAAGAAGTAGATTTAACAAAACAAATAATAGGTGTGTGTCTGGTGAAGAGAAACGCTGCCTTTGCATCAAATTACTTGAGAGGATCCAATAGCAAAAAAGGCAAGAAGCGCTTTGTGTAAGCAAAGTATTTACGCCAAAAAGAAGATTGTGTTGCATACATTGAGATCAGCAAGAAATCAAACCGTCACCAAAATCAAACATATTTATCAGAACTTCCCCTAACGGATGACTGTAAAACCTGCCGAACATTGGGAGACTATTGCAATCAGCTGCAAAACACCTGATTAGATGTATACAGAATGGTCCATAAGTCCATAAAGTTAATAGTGCAAACATTAATGCCTGCGGTAGAAATATCCCAATTTTACCCCCAAGTTACAAGGCGCTTATTTTCGATGTTTTTAAATAACTCTTGGAAATGATGAAATATATTTTAATAAACTTTAGTTTTTTGGAGTTCTCTGGGCCAATTTAAATGTTTCGGTATACCTGCCGTGCCCCATTTTCGATATATTTCAATTTTAGCAATGTAGGGCATTTAAAGAGTCTGTTTTATTTTAAATAGCCTTTGATTTAAAATTTATCCACAACAATCGTCCTTTTAACTTCGTTATTATTAGTAGTATTTTGTGTTTCCTTTTCAGCTTTTTTTAAGTTTATATAATAATTTTATCTGAAAATGTCAAGACATAATTTAGAATAGAATACTGAAACATTTCCCTAAGTGCATATTAATGATCATCGCCTTTCTTGCATATCAAAAAGCTCCAAGTACTCTCCATTTTATTAAATAATTGATAATCGTCAGTACCATTTACATACCTACAAAGTTAATCTGACGTCAATATGGAAACAATCAGACTGGACCTCAAACAAAWTGTAGCCTACATGTCAGCACTACAAAGATTTTGATGATCGAACATTTTAGTATGGAGCAACTAATATTACAAAAATAATTAAAAACGGTTAAATGTTAGATAATATTTTGKCGGATAGATCGCTGTCTCTTGAAAACACTGACAAAAAGTGAATAGTCTGACGTTTCGATTCCACCTGTAATCTTTGTCAAAGACGAAGAACCTCAAAATTTGCCTGACCTGACCTGACAAATTTGTCAGGCAAATTTTGAGGTTCTTCGTCTTTGACAAAGATTACAGGTGGAATCGAAACGTCAGACTATTAACTTTTTGTCAGTGTTTTCAAGAGACAGCGATCTATCCGACAAAATATTATCTTATATCATGGACGCTGAAAGCATTCACCCTCGTATACGGTTAAATGTTGGTTTAGTTTTCAAAACTTGTTAAAAGTTTGTAATGAATTTAAATTGTTTAAAGAAGTGTGTTTGCGTAATAATAAATAGTAAGCAAACGACGAATTTGTAGTAACAATATCAGTACATTTATGTTTTTGAAATTGCTAAGGATATTTAGTTTCCACGGTAGGCAGTGTGTTTTCTCTCATTGTACGTAATAAGACAAAATTCCAGTTTTGAATCATTCATTTTTTGATGTAACTACTGTAATTCTGATTATATTGGACAAAACGGAAGATCCTTTTTAATTAGAGGAACTGAACATCTTGAACATCTTTGAAAAATATAAAAATACTGAAATTGTTACAACAAATTTGTCGTTTGCTAACCACACACTGCTACCTTACAGGATATTGTGGCAAAAAAGTATAAAATACCTGCACCAATTTATATCGTTTTTACTAGTACGTACCTTAAAATGCACATAAAAGAAAGGTGTTTCCCACCAAAGTGTGAATATCGGGTTCATTTTTTATTAAAGTTAGGAAAAAAATAGAAGAACTCGATGGTGTATTTTGGTGGTGTACTTATGTAACTTTGGCTTCCATTAAATAATAGATAGTAATTACTTCAAATTATTAATTTGTAGTATTTAAAACTAAGTACTGCTTGGTTACATAATATGTTAGTTCATTTAGTACAAGAACTATATATTATAACATTACCGAATCTGGGTGAGAATCGAAATTTACTTTGAATGCGGAAAGCTAAGGAAAAACGAAACTCATCTAACATGTGGAAAACCTCCTGTTTGTTTTGGGGCAAATATTTAAACTGATATTCTTGCATTGCACTAAGGACAAAACTGCTGTTAAAACGGTCGAGGAAAAACAAATAGTTACACAACCTGGTCAGGTGTCTGAAGAGGTTTCCGCTTCTCCTGTAGAGTCTGTGGGGTGGAGTGKGGTGCGTCGAGGAAACCGTCAAAGAAGTAATAATAAGAACTCAATTCATGGCACACGTATCTCACACAAACATAAAAGGAAACAATATGAAAATCATAAACTTGAATATACAGTCTGTACGAAACAAAATTGCTGAACTAGAGGCATACATAAATGACAGTAATCCAGATATCGTCTGTCTGACAGAGCATTGGTTGGTACAATCTGGAATGTGCCATTTTAATGTCACCAATTATTACATCGGTAGTTCATTTTGTAGACAAGCTCTCATACACGGAGGAAGTTGTATTCTTGTTAAAGATAGCTATACATCAACGGAGATTATTGATATAAAAGAAATGTCGATAGAAGGAGAGTTGGAGATTTGCGCTGTTCGTGTTGACCAAATCAACATGGTTATTCTGGCAGTGTATCGTCCTCCGTCTGCTAATATCAGTAACTTAGCAACATTAATGGACGCTGTAATTGAAAAGATACAACTGAAATATTCAAAATCGTTTATTGTGGTAGCTGGCGATTTCAACTTAGACTTCAGCAAGTATTCCAAATATAGAGAAGACTTAATAAATACCAAATACCACTACTCAGTATAACATAGAACCCGTATTTAGCGAAGTTTCTAGAATGGGTACTAGCACTGGTACTTGCATAGATAATATTCTAACCAATATTCATTCATATATTATACACAGTAGTACAGTGAAAAAAMTAACAGAACAAAAACCAATCAAATTTTTGGGTATCTGGTTTGAATGCAACTTCCAGTGGACAGAACATATGAATGTCTTAAACAGAAGGCTATCTAAAGCTCTTTACACAATAAAACACATAAATGATGATATTGGTACATAGCAGCACTCACAGCGTACTATTCTTACTTCCATAGTGTACTTTGCTACGGAATAATAGTATGGGGTATGCATCCATGGGTTAACGAACTATTTATAAAGCAGAAGAAAGCTATTAGAATAATCAATGGGGTATGACAGCAACACTCCTGTAGGCAGCTGTTTAGGGAAGGTCAAATACTAACCATCTATTCAGTGTATATACTAAACTGTGTACTATATGCATATGACAATATTGGAAGTCTCAATAAGAATGGCGATTTTCATCCTTACGGAACGCGATGCAGAAATCAAATATGTATGCAGTTTCATAGAATAAAAACTGCACAACACAGCATAAATTACTGGTGTATAAAATTCTTTAATAAACTGCCGGATGCAATAAAAGTTTTGGATTGCAGAAGGTTCAAACTTGAGGTGCTAGCCATGCTACGCAAATTGTGTGTCTATAATGTTGACGAATTTCTAAACATCATATTTTGAAATGTGCACATTGCTTGTTTGTTACTGTTATTGTATGATATACTGGTAGTACGACTGTGTTATATTATACTTACTGTATTAGATACTTAATTGACGTGGCGATGTAATGTTTAACGCTAAATACATTATTATTATTATTATTGTTATTATTATTATTATTATTGTTATTATTATTATTATTATTGTTATTATTATTATTATTATTATTATTATTATTATTATTGTAATAAAACGCGAATTTCTTTTTTACAGTTTTTGCATATACGCTTTTATCTCACATAACAAAACACCCATTTGAACCGTGTCTCAAGCCTGTAGCATTTATAACATTAGGATTAGGACTATCTGCTCATATACTGTATTATTATTAGCGAATTTTAATACTCACTATGCCTAAAGGAAATGTCCAAATAACAAAGTCAGTGAGCTGCACATCACAACACGCGAACTGCATTCCATACACTATCTAAACACAAGCTTATCGACACAAACAATAATTATGGCTTTAATACACTCGTGCGTTTTCATCAAGCGTCTGATATACCCAACGATTAAAGGACAACTGCTAGAAGCTGAAGCTAGACCTGCTAAAAATGCTCGATACTTGCCGCAGCGCTTTTTTACTCTAACACTGAAAAAAAACTTGTTGGTTGCTTTGCAATGCCGCAAAAACCTGTCCGTGGTTTTTATATATCCAGTGGTCTGCTGATAAGCAAATATTATCAACAAACATTGAAAGAGGCCGATTTTATATTCAAGAGGCACATTTGAATGTGTACTTCGCGTTCATACGACTTTAACTTCTAATTAGGGACCAGGGTTAATTAAAATCTCCTTAAACCGATTTATTTCTTTTTAATTCAATGTAATAGTTACCAGAAATCCAGTTTTAAATTTATTTCTTGCCCGGTTTCGCAATGATGTTTTATTAATTTTGAAGTTGAACCGACATTATTTTAGAAATGACTCTCTATGCATTCGTTATTGCTAAAAACGTTGTGCAAAAAATTCGAAACACGATAAGTTTTTCTGTACAAAAAACCCTGATCACAAAGTTAGAAGAATGTCAGTTCACTTCTCCTTGAAGAACTGGTTATCCTTTTTTAATGGAAAATGGACAAATGGAGGTAACGAAAGATAAACATGTACACCTCCCGGAATTAGTTCATAGTTTTGTGAGACATGATTTACAACAAATTAAAAGATCGTTAAAAACTTATTAGACTTATCTGCCGTGACTGCAGTTTAACAAATCTTCAAGGGTTCTTAAAAATAACAAATTTCATGTATGCAAAATTCGATTAACACACGAACGCATTGAAAATGATTGCGACAGGCGTTTGGAATTTTGTGAATTAATAAACGAAAAAAATAATTAATAGTTCATATTACATTTTCGATAACTATGTTACTTACGAATGTTAATTCCCCTTTAAATGATACTGTTCCATGAAACATATACTCAAAATACGACTAAAATATATTTAGGCAGGTATTTTTAATGTCGTATCGTTGGACCTTTTTCCTACCTGTCAATTCCGGTTGTAGCAATGTACCCCTATGTGTTACAAAATTGTATTTATTATAGGCAATGGCGATCATTACATTATGAACTAGTTAAGTTTTCAACAAGATGGAGCTTCTCCAAGTTTTGCTTTACCGTGCAGCAGTTTTTAAATTAAATGTTTCTGGATCGATGGATTAAATCAAATTATTGATTGTTGCATGGATGCTTATGAAGGCTATTTTGTGCATTTAATAAAACAACTGAAATGTAACTTAAAATGTGGTATTTTTTGTTAAGCATTGCATCATTTTTCGCAAACCATTCGGAAACAAGAATTACAATTAACCAAAATGAATTACTTAAAATAAATTCGAACTTAAATTCGGATAGTAGATACTCAGACACTGCAGTACAAAACACAGGCAGTACACTGTGTACTTTTGCTATAAAGCACTTTAAAATATTATTTTGTCTTGGTCCACAAAACACCAGTCATTTGAAATTCGTTTACTTTCTATTAGTTAGAAAAAAATGTATTTCACTGGCGCTAAACCTGGTGAATGGAGCTTACGTTTAACCAATGTAGAAACTAGTATTAGCAATTATTGTTAGTGGCAGCAAGGACTTATAAACAGGAGCATTATCTTGCAAAAGAAGCACACTCATATCAAGGCTTAAGTGACGGTACGAAAAAACATAATTAAATTAGCAACTTGTATAATATATTCTCTGTTCTAAAAGATAATCTATTAATCAATTTTAAGCGGATTTTTTTGCATGTGGGAAAGAGACCTCGTCGAGAATTGCAGGCCGAAGCAAAAGGTTTGAACGAACCTTTTCAAAACTGCAGCATTCCTTCGCCTAGTCACATCAGAAACGTATCGAAATTTATTTGGCCAACACCTTATTCATGCCCCAATAGTGATGAACAAGTGATAATAGAAAATATGCAACCTTTAAAAATCGTACCATGCATTAGGCACAATGTTTTCGGATGCGATCACAGCAACTGGTATTCATTTTTGATATGTGATCTCCTAATTTCTGAAGTCTATTTTTAATAGTATATTATTTTTTCAACAACCCTGTCAATAGTGAATATCTAATAAGTAGCCGCTACTCGATTTTGAATTGAATTGAAGCGGTTTTTAGTATGAAACAAGCTAACATTCACAAAAATCAATTATATGTCAAATTTGAAACTTATATTATAATGCTGTACCTAGTTCTTCTTAAAAAGTTTCAAAGTATGTAAGTATTTTAATTAATTTTATATTTACATATAAGAAATTATAACTCTTTTAGTTTCCCGAAGAAGACTAAAAATTAAAAAAAAACCGTCGGAAGCATGGAAAATATAGAAGAATACTGATTTATTCTCGCTTAAGGTATGCCTCACTAAATCAAAAATTTAATGTGATATATATCGTATTGGTTTAGTGTAATGCAAGTGGAAGGAAACAAAAACGTCCTTGGAGCTTGTTAGAAATTTTGTCACTCTAATTTTGTGAATATAGAATACGAATATGTGGATAGTCTACAATGATGTGTTTGATTAACAATGGAACTCAGCACTTCGCGAAATCGATGTGTTAACTGATATTTTGCTGTCAAATTGCTACTTCAATTATTCCAGAACTTGAGTTCACACGATTTAATTATAAACACTGGTCCGGAAAGTTAATATTTAATTAACACGCGCACGGTTAACATTTACTTGGCACCTATTCCAATAAAAATCGTGACTGTTTTTACATTGCGCGGACAATACGATGTTACAAATTTTACACCTATTGATTTATGGATAATAAAAACAGATATGTTTCAGGAATAACACTTGGTACTTATTCAAGATTATTTAATAAATAAGCCCGTTTATGTATTGTATTTAAAATGCTGGAATAATAAAATTTTCAAAAATTGTTTTGTTAAAAAAAAACAAACGATTGTAAGAAATATGTGGTATTTTCCAAAAGGGATTTTAAAGTTAACTGCTAATTGGCGAGGCAAGATATGGGTAGTGATAATAATAAACACTGCAATGGGGATTAGAAGAAGTTTTTAACTAGAGGTAGATACCCACCCAAAATCGTTATCGTGCATTTATCTACTTATATTTCTTTTAGAAGTTTTTATTTTAGATTATTTTAATGTTGGATTTTTAATTCCCTGTTTTGGTTTAATATTGTTATAGTTGCGTTTTATTTCCGCTGAAAGTTCGTTGAGATTTGAAGATTTACTTAGAGGAACTACGATCTAGCTGAGGCTAGGTACTTAATGCATTTAAGTATGTTAGAAAAATTGTATGATGAAAAGCACTGTAAGAGTCTATTTAGGTATTTTGGTCAAGTTTCCTTTTGAATAGTTGGCAGGAGCCTAGCTTTCTTGTAAAAAATTTGTTAAAAATAGCATTAGGTGATCCGTTATTATAGATTGCCAAATTAAGTTGCAAATGTAGTCATTAATTTCTTTAAAATTAATAATAGTTCTAGTGATTATGTTGGTGTTATGTGAGTTTAGTCTATTTTCACCATAGGCAGGGATCTGGTGATAAGTACCCAAAATAAGTTAAGTGTGAACTTGACAAGCCTTGTGTAATGTAACATACCTTCTAAGTTTTTCTTTGTAGTCGACAACTTGCCGTTTCAAAATAATGGTTCACATGCATTTAAAAAGTAGTACATTTTCTTCAGTAAGGTTTATGTTTTAAGAGTGGAAACAAAAATAGGTATATTATTGCATTAACTTTTCGATCATGAGAATTTACAGTGGGTTAATCTTAGTACATACAATATAAGAAACTGAATATTTAACGGACATCAGTTCAAGGTTTGCGTAACTTTAGAATAAACGGGAAATATTAAGCAGCTAATTTTGTAATTATTTGAGTAAAAATTCAAGTAGCTTTGCCGTGTAGTGTGCTATCCTCCACTTTATATATTCCACATAACATTTGATATTAGCTAAGACTAATAACGACGTTATAATGAAATGGAATTTACTCGGACTCTGAGTTGTAGTGTTATTATAGAACCTACAGCTTTCCTAATTTTAATTAATGCATAACATTTTACTTGCGCTCATTACTGCCCTTTGTTAATTTAGATTCCTTCTTTCTCGTTTAATTAATAGTACTTGTAGAACTTTTTACAACGGGCTAATGAAGTCTCTTTCATTATACACCTCTACGGACACATTCATTTGATCCGTAAATATAACAGCTACCTCACTATTTGGTTTTGTTAATTCGTGTAAATCTTTTGCTACAAAGTACAGAGAATTACTGTATTTGAGATATTTATACTGCTATGCTGCTGGTCATGCAACCTTTTCACGATTCTCCTCATTTTTACTCTTACTTTGTTACCTCATAAATCCTTTTAAATGCAGTTTTTGATTACCATAAAAAAGCATGATCTAGAAAACTGCAAAACTATTACACTAAACACAAGACATTTCTGTCTAAAACTAGGAATAGGCGCAAAAGAATATGGTGATTATCTTAATAGCAAAGTACAGTTCTAGGAAAAAGGGAAAACAACAAAAAGACATAAATGAATCAGTAAGGCAAAGGTTTCACATTAGACAAAAAAAGAGAGGAATCCGTTTAGACTATTTATGCAGGTATTGGGAATGCAAAAAATTGGCAATTTAACAGATATGAAAGCCCAAAACTACACGCAAAGCATGAAGAAACATAAGCAGGCGTGAGAGGACTTCAGAACGAAAACGTCGGAAAATAGTGAAATGGTATGGAGTAAGAAGTTTGCCCGTATCAAATCAGGGATGTGGTAGCAATGTGAAATATTGCTTGAAAGATTACTAGTCCAGTTTGATAATAAGCAGCTATTAATAATAATGATATGTGTAGATCTTACCACTTAAGGTTACAGGGCTGAGCATGAACGTGAAACTACGTAAATTTAGTAAGTCAGTTCAAACACTTTTAATAGTGGGAATTGTTTTATTGGGTTTTTGGACAGCTTATAAGAACGAACGTTAGTTTTTGGCTGACGTTTCGGTTCACTTTATCTGTGCCTTATTCAAGCTATTTCACTCTGATACATCAATCCGGGTGAGGGCAAAAGCGAACAGGGTTGTTTTACCACGTGCTGGACGATAACCTGATCAACATTTTTGGTAGTTTGGCATATGCTTTTCTGCGTGTACCCTTAATGGTGTCTGTTCGTCGAGTTAATCACATGATCGATTTTATCCTAAGATGTTGCATTCCAAGTTACGTGTCACTAGAATCTGTAGATAATGGGGTATGTTTAGCAATCTTCAATTTGCAACGTTTTAGATCGGTGAAGGATGGGAAAATCTCGGTAGCCAAGACAGCAGGTTAAAGTTGTCTTGTTCAAAGTATTCCAGAATACATAAGACGGCTACTTGTACTTATGCATTTGTCTTTTCGATAAGGTGGATCGGAGAGGTCTTGTGGTAAAGTAAATCATCTGGTTCCACTACTTCCTGGACAATGCGGGACAGTCACACCTTTAATTCAAATTTGCTGCTTTCCTGGTTCCTCTGTGTTCGTTCCCTGCTCCACTTGAATCGGTTCTTATTTACGAAGGTGCTCGACCCTTTCTAGAGTGGTTGCTTGATTAATGACAACTGAGATCTGTAGATCATATCTACAACAAAATATCAATTTTGTATCTCATAGCATTGTTGTCTTGTGGCTAATTATTGAACTCTATGTGGCGATTGTTCATAAAAATGGATCCTGAAGGACAAGTATCCGTTATAGAATACACCTAGCAAAAGGGTATGACACCAACTCAAATTCTTGAAAACATTGTTGCAACTATTGCGGAGTCTGCAGTTTTTTATGACATATTCAAACGATGATGTCGAGATTTTAAATGCGGAAGAACATCCCGTGTAAGACAACATGTCGGTGATCCTCCCATAATGGTAACAATATAAAAAAGCAATTAAAAGGTACACAATATCGTACTGCAAGACCGACAAGTATGCACCGGGGACATAGTAGTAAGGCTTATCATATCTTGTGGTGCACCACGTACTGATTATATATATTATACATGACAAAGATGAGTGCAAAATAGTTAACCAATGATCAAAAAAGAAATGGGGTGTTGACTTCTGCGCATCTTCTGAAAAGGTACCTACCAAACAAAGGGGACTTTCTTAGTCGCTATGTGACGATGTACGAGTCATGGGCGCACCACTATGATTCCGAGACCACAGCGCGAAGTAGAGTGGAAACATCGCGGTTCTCCTTCTTCACGCAAGTTCAAAGCACTGTTTGCCGGAAAGGTTTTGCTCTCTAGGATGCTCAACAAAATCATCCTGACTATTTGCAAAATGGGCATAACACTACTTGTGTATACCACACACAATTGATTTCTAAATTGCGAAATGCTCTTAATGAGAAATACCGAGGAAAGTTAAGGAAGGGTGTGTTGTTTCATCAGGATAATGTTCCCAGCCATAAATCGTCTATTGCCATAGCTGCCACACACCAAGTGGGGTTTGAATTAGTGGATTAAACACCATATTTGCCAGATCTCGCCCCCGCTGATTACAGGCTGTTTACCAAATTAGAACAAAACTTTTCCAGTAATGATGAACTGATGCAAGCCGTAGAAGCGTGGTTTGCAGCGGTCGGACAAAAATTTTTCCAGTAGGCTGTTGAGAAGTTGGAGCACCGATGGACTAAGTTAAAAAAATATAACGCTATTGTAGTTTTACTATAAAGGGATCAGGGAGCAGCATACGTATCAACCCTCGTATATAACAGTAGGCACACGGCAATTCCTGCAATAACCTGCAACTATGCACTGTAGTTTCGTACAATCAGTGTAATCCCAGTTATGTTACAGCAGAAGCCAATAGGAAATCTTAATATTACGAGTATGCACTACCCCCACGCCTTTTGATATCTGACTACCCCTAAAAGTAAATATTTATCATTTAGTACCCAGCAACGGTTTTAATAATTAAAAGTTCCTTCAGTAACAGCGGAAGACAATTTCGTGAGGGCTGGTTCAGTATGGCTTAAAACAATAGAGGGGGTGTTCTATGGGACTCGACGTGTGTGCCAACTTGGATCCGATAAATCAATCCTTTCACGACCCTTATTGTGCTCACACAAAACACGTTCGGACGTACTGCTACTGTTGGGCCACGGAGGGAGGAAAATTTAAAACTGACGTGTTCTTTATCGGCACAATATATTATGTGTGCTGTGCAAAACGAACAAGTTGGAAGATAATGATAAGTTGCTGTTTGGGAACTTCGAACGTGGTTCTCTAAAGGGCGCGTAACGTCGTTTGGTTACCTATACTGAAGAAGTTCATATGGGTATCTGAACTTCGTGGTCCCACTCCAAACTTGTAATTCCTTGAAATGGAAGGCGTTCGACAAAAGAGTTTCTCATTTGTTCGATATCATCTTTCTGAAGCGTAACCGTTTAGTTTCATTGGCCTCTAAGGGGGTATACGCATTCTATTCGGGCTTGTATGTGCGGCATTTTTCTTTCAACTAAGCTGTCATATACTTCTTTCGCATACTAACAAAATACTTGTCTGGATGTTTGAAATACAAAGGAACGGGCAAACTGAACGAAAACAAACTTTTTAATAGGCGCGGAATTTTAATATGGTTTGGTTGATTACATATTGCATATTGTGCAAGATAAAGCATTTAAGCTGGCATTACAACCAGAGCTGAAATAATTTAAATAGTAATATTTATTAATTTATTTTGTGCCTAGGAATGCAAATAGGTTATAAACCTAGAATAGCATTCGCAATTACATACTAAATCATAGGCGTACAGAAAGGGGGCTGCCAACTCTGGGCCCTTTCCACCTTCCATACATTTAGCTGGTTAATTAAGTTTCCAAGCTTATCTTGGCCAGGAGTCATAACACGATTTCTACTTTGTTCAGCTCTTCTAATATGTTTTTCTATAGAGATTGTTCAACTATGCATGATTCGGTTATATGGAATACACAGAATCTGTCACATATTTGTATTTGGCGGTAACTCCAACCTTCTCCGTTACAAATTTCTAAATTTGCGTGACATTTTAAAATTAATACAGAGAAACAAATAACTCTCAAAAGTATCAGTTTTTTCGAGCAAAAATCCATCCGAACTAAGAGTTACGAAAGTCTATTTAACATAAATTTTAGGACTCCGGTAGCATTAATTAATTAAAACCCAGTGTGCTATTAAAATGACAGTATACAAAAGTCTTTTGAAAATCCGATTAAATATATTTCAGTTTATTTAAATGAGACTTAATTTAGTTAGAATATTAAGTGGTGGGTTAATTTTTGGGAGCAGTGCACTGGCGGACTACGGAGGCTAGCTCAACTCAAAAAAAATAATAGCTAAGCGAAAAATGTGATAATCAAATAAACCCAAATGCTCAGTCTAAAAAAAGATAGTATATTCTGTACGATGTTCATAACAACGCGTGTCTTGGCATAATTTTTTGCAAGTATCTAATTCTGATTTTACACAGTACTCATAATGTGTACAAAATCGTCGTCAAACGTTGAGATGTAATATGCTATCATTTTACTGATGTGCTGTAGTGTCTGGTTATTATCTAGCATTGATATAATCGACTCAAAAGCATTATTTTCGATTTATGCCCCGGTCATTATTTTAGAAGGAGAGCAAAAAGAACTACTTTTTTTGAGTAAAATTAGATGTATGAATAAATGAGATAAAACAACCATTAATTTAATGCCAATTGGAGGTGTTTGGCCAGTTGACGCATAATGCTGAGGCTTATAATTTGTATTTTTAAGTTTAATTAAGATTAACTAAGCCAGCAGCTTAAATCAATGCAGAAACGACCAGGTTGTTTCCTCATTCTGAGTTTTGATAATTGTTTATCTTTAGGAGCTTCCTATTCACTCCTATCTTAAATTTCTAGTGTGAAAAGTTGAAATTAAACTACAAGCGCATCGGTTAATTCATTAGTCTTTGATATGTGCGAATTCCAAATCATAAAAAGTGGTCCCATTGGTAGATGCTTAAGGGGAAATTTATCTTTCTTTAGTACTTCGTTTGACATTACTACACATTGTGATGTGGATCACGAATCTGTATTCTTCCAAATAAATTGTATGAACTCATCTTTTGTTAAMCGTGATAGAGATGCAMCTGAATACGCTAGATATGMCCTAACTGAGATCATCAATAATTGAATTAGGAATAAACGAGCTTTGTATGATCAGTGTATATAAAAAACATAAAAAAATTGGGTCTTTAAAGAAAAAAGTCACCTTGCAGAAAATCAACGAAGATTGTTCTTGGAATAAATACGTCATTAATTACTTAGGTACATGTAGTGTATCGCTATTTATCGTGTTCTGTTTTTATAAGAATTCCACTTTTTCTGTTTAAAATAAAGCAGTGTTCAGTTAGCCATGAACGAGTGCGTTTCATTTTTAACGTTCTCCAAAACTAACACTCAAATATCACATTGGCGACGAGGATTTTGCGAAAATTAATTACTCTTGAAATTAAGAGTGCATTCAAAGAAGTCTTTGAAGAAGAGGCGTGCTAGCCAAAATGCCAGCATCGTCAGAAACGCCAGCATCGACATCGTCATCACATTATGGCAATGTTCGAGAATTCGATCCAAGCAGTGCAGATTGGGTTGTTTACAAGCGACGCTTGGACAATTATTTCACCGTAAATGAAATCACGGATGAAAACAAGAAGCGAGCCATATTGCTGAACGCCCTAAACGAAGAAGCATACAAATTAATTTACAACATGTGCCTTCCGCATTTTCCGGAGGGAAAAACGTATGACCAGCTAAGTACCCTCTTTAATAATCATTTTAAAAATAATGAGTCAGTTTTTGCGGCAAGAGCAAAATTTTTTGAAGCTTTTAGAAGTCGCATGGAACCTATAAATCAATGGGCAGCTCGAGTCCGTAGCTTAGCGGTTAACTGTGAATTCAATGCATCCGTAATCGACATGATGTTAAGGGACAGATTCGTTATTGGTTTTGGAAAGGGCTCAGTTCAATCCAGACTTTTCAAAGAGAAGAACACGTGCACCTTTGCTGACGTCATCAATATATCTTCGGCGGAAATGGCTGCCGAGTCAAGTTCCGGTCATGGGGAGATGGCGAATGTCAAAATCGAATCAGACGTTCAACATGTTTCCACGTCACGCAGGCATCAAAAACCGCCAACGTGCACGCCATCTACTGCTTTTAAAGCAAAGCCGTCAACGGCGGGAAAATGTCAGTGTTGTGGAAGGAATAATCATCAGATTGAAAAATGTCGCTATCGCAAGTATTCTTGTAATATATGTAGTGTACGAGGTCATCTAGCACCAATGTGTCCAAATAAGTCACATAAACAGAAAAATTTTCATGTATCTGGTAATAAACAAAATCATTTTATTGAAAGTGATGATATTTTCACTATTGTAAATGCTAAAACTTTAATAAAATCACCATTTGTTATCAACGTTAAAATTGGAACCGAAATGTATTCATTTCAATTAGATACAGGTGCATCAGTTTCAGCTATATCTGAAGAATTTTATCAAGAAAATTTTTATATGTATAAAATCTATACTAGTAACAAAAACTTAAATGTGTACAATGGAACGTCTCTGAGTACTTTAGGAGTAATAAAATTGAATTTAACTTACAATAATGTTACAAATACGCTAGAGTTTTTCATAATTAAAAACGGCGGTCCTCCTATTTTAGGCAGGGATTTTATGTACCACTTTGGGTTAGGTATAAGCAATTTTCAAGGAATTCATGCAGTTACTGACAATTTTGTTAAAAAATTGGTATCAAAATATAACCAAGTATTTTCCTTAGGTTTAGGAAAGTTCAATAAAGGCACAGTGACTTTGAATTTGAAAAATAACAATGTTTCTCCTAAGTTTTGTCGAGATCGACCTCTTCCATTTGGTTTAAGGTACAAAGTTGAACAAGAATTAAATAGATTAGTTGCATTAAACGTAATAAAACCTGTTTCTTATGCGGCATGGGCATCACCCATTGTGCCAGTACTTAAACGTGATGGTACAATTAGAATTTGCAGAGATTTTAAAATAACAATTAATCCTCACTTAGAAATAGATAAATTTCCCTTACCCCGAATAGAAGATTTATTTTTCAAATTGCAAGGTGGAAGTATTTTTTCTAAGATTGATTTATCAAACGCGTACAATCAAATTTGCCTAGATGATAGTTGCAAAGGGTTAGTTACTATTTCAACTCATAAAGGTTTGTTTCAGTACCAGAGGTTACCATTTGGAGTAGCCTGTGCTCCATCAATATTCCAAATGCTTATGGAATCCCTTTTTCAAGGTTTGGAAGGAGTTGCCTGTTTTTTGGATGACATTTTGATTTGTGGAAGTACTGAAAAAGAACATATCCAGCGGTTGGAATCAGTATTACAGCGTTTATCAGATGCAGGATTAAAGGCAGCCATAAATAAATGTAGCTTTAATCAGTCGGAAATTAAATATTTGGGGTACGTTATAGACAAAAATGGTTTGCATACATCTAAAGAAAAAGTTTTGGCTATTAAAAATGCTCCCGTACCACAAAATGTTTCACAATTAAAATCCGCATTAGGCATGATTAATTATTATTGTAAATTTGTGGCAAATTTAGCAACAATTTTACATCCGCTTTATACACTATTAAAAAAGGAGGTAGTTTTCAAGTGGACTTCAGAATGTGATTTAGCATATAAAAAAGTAAAAGAAATGTTATTATCAGCTAAAGTTTTGGTTCATTATAACCCAAATCTTGAAGTTAAATTAACTACCGATGCTAGCCTTCACGGTTTAGGTTGTATTTTATCTCATGTATTTCCTGATTGCATATGCCTCGCGCACATTAAGCGATGCAGAAAAAAATTACGCTCAAATTGAACGGGAAGGTCTTGCCATAATTTTTGGGTTGACAAAATTCAATCAATATCTTTATGGTCGCGAATTTACTTTGGTTTCAGATAATAAACCGTTATTAGCTATTTTCAATTCTAAAAAAGGCATTCCTCAGTATTCGGCGAATAGATTACGTCGGTGGGCTGTAATATTAAGCAATTATCAGTATAAAGTTGAATACGTAAAATCAGATAGAAATGCAGCAGATTTTCTTTCACGATTACCAATTAATGACAAAGAAAATATACGTGAAGAATCAATAGATATAGACTACATTAAATATTTTTCAGAAAGTCCAGATTTTCTTGTTGATTTTAAAATGTTTCAAAAAGCTATTCTTAATGATAAATTTTTAAAACAAATACGTAGTTTTGTTCAATCAGGTTATTGGCCAAATAAATTAAAACATACTTTAGAATTTCAACCATACTTTAAAATTAGAAATGAAATTACTGTAGAAAATGATATTCTTTTGTGGAATAACAGAGTCATTATTCCAGAAGTGTTACGTCCTAGACTTTTGTAGCAATTGCATAGCTCTCATTTGGGTATAGTCAAAATGAAAAGTTTAGCTAGAAATCATTTTTATTGGCCAGGATTAAATAAAGATGTAGAAAATTTGGCAAATAGTTGTGAAAATTGTTTAGCGAATAAAATTTCTTCTCCTAAAACTACATTAAATCCCTGGAAATGGCCAGACAAACCTTTTGAGCGAATTCATATAGACTATTTAGGTCCATTTTTAAATAAATATTTTCTTGTAATTGTTGACGCTCATTCAAAATGGTTAGAAGTATTTCCAACAAATACCATAACGTCACAATTTACAATTAAAGCTTTAAAAACAACAATATTTAGATTTGGCATTCCAAAAACGTTAGTGTCAGATAATGCTACTAATTTTACAAGTAGTGAATTTTCAAGTTTTTTAAAAGATTTTAATATTGAACATATTACATCTGCTCCGTATTTTCCACAGAGCAATGGAGCTGCGGAAAATGCAGTCAAAAATATTAAATACGCATTAAAAAACTTTTTGGGGAAAAATTCAAAAATTAACGTTGAAGATGCGTTATTAAAATTTTTGTTTGATTATAGAAATACTCCACATGTTACAACAGGTGTTTCTCCTGCTTTGCTTATGTTTGGTCGCGATATTAGGCATAATTTTGATTTGTTGAGGCCTGATATTAAGCAATCTGTACAAAAACGTACGCTTAAAGCACAACAAAAACTAAAAAGTCAATTTGGTGGTAACACAAGAGAACAGTTTAATATAGGTGATTCTGTATATGTTAAAGACTATAGAGTAAAAAATAATGTTAGCTGGATTCCTGGAATAATAAAAAAGATAATAGGAAAATGTACTTATATTGTGCTTATACCTAGCTTAAATGTTACTTGGAAACGTCATACAAATCAGATAAATCGCTCTAAAAGTATCTCCAATTATAGGTATAAATTAGCTTCTTTACCAGTAAAAGAATCATTTGATACTCCTCCAAATATTATAGAAACTCCTAATTTAAATAATGAAGTTGAGGGGGGAAAGACGAATGATTGTTTAACGGTCCAAAGACCGAAAAGAGTGTGTAAACCGCCAGATCGGCTAACATATGATTAATTTTTATATATATAAAATTTATAATGTTTAATAATGTAAAATCATTTAGTTAAGGTAATTGACTTAATGTATTATTATTGTATATAAATAATCAGAATATGATATTGTAAAATTATTTATGTAAAATTACTCAACATTATATTATGTAGKTATAATTAATTTAATTATGTAGAAAATTAGGGCGGAAGGATGTAGTGTATCGCTWTKTATCGTGTTCTGTTTTTATAAGAATTCCACTTTTTCTGTTTAAAATAAAGCAGTGTTCAGTTAGCCATGAACGAGTGCGTTTCATTTTTAACGTTCTCCAAAACTAACACTCAAATATCACAGTACATAATCCGATAAAAGCTATTTTTACTCGTATTTATGTTGAATTATTCACTAACGGAAATTCCTGCTTTGCCCCCTCCCCCTTAGACCAACAGCTGGGTACGCCCATGTACTAAATACTAACAATATGAAGACAGGTACGCAAATTAAATAATCGAATGAGTACAGAATGTATATTTGTTGACACGGCATGAAATAAAATAGTTTTAATTGTAGCAGAAAATTGTAATAAAATTTCATACTGCCCTTTAAGTTAGTCATAAGTTAAACAAGTAAAATGAGTGTCCAAGTAAGCATATAAAGAATACATAGAAAAGTGTTTAAAAATATGTTATGAAGAAGTAGAAGTTCAACAAATTGCCGACATACACTTATATTTCAAAAAATGACGCTTTATTATACGTTTCTTACATAAATGCGACATTCCAAATAAATCTATATACACGTGAATCTTGTGCATTGGGATGCTTAGCAACACCACATAAGTAGAAATGAGTTTCTTGAACAATTTGCATTACTGGATAAAATTCCAAAAAGTTGATGTTTTCTGGCGGTCTGCCTGATTTTTATTACAATCTGGAATAACAATTCTGGGGATTCATATATGTATATGGTGAAGTATTTTATAAAGAAGCGCAATATAATTCTTTTATTTTATTAAGTTAAAGTGACGTCTTGCAGTTGAAATAGATCCGTCAGGAATCATGTATCTAATAAATTTGTTTTGGATTTTTTTCTGTTCTATCTTCATGACATTTATGCTACGGATGCCAAATCAATCTGACAAAACTTTAGTTTGCTAAGAACAAAAGTATTATATAGCGCAGAAATGGATTTGATGTTCTCAACTAAAATTGCTAAATATATGTACTAATGAAGTTCTATTTTTTCTAAATATAGGTCGATAGGCTACAGCAAATTGGACGTTTTAAACATAGGTCTCTGTCACCCATTTTGAATGACTTTTTAATAGTGCCTTTGGTGGAACAGATCCTCACTTAAATAAGTAAAGACTCCATACTATTATTGTGTAACTGTTTTGATCCAAAAAAGCTGGTCATACATTCTTAATTATTTAGAGCAAAATATTTACTTAGCTTCACATGCTAAGCCTGCAATTATAACGATTATAAAGATTACTAGATGTATGCTCGCAATGAAACATATTACACTTTTGAAATAAATCATCTGCTCTGATCAATCCACTCTGACCCTACGACTAGTTTCGCCATATTGGAGCTCATCAGTTAGATGGTACTAAAGGCAACAGCTCTTTTATATATTACGCTTTTGTGCAATGTAACAGTTTTCCCCAAACCAGCGGTCGATGGTCAGAAATCAGTAGGTTAAGCAACTTGATACTTTCGGTCCTATTCAATCTAAAGTGAAATACACGACTGTTCACAGAACTTTAACGTTACGTCATGAATTAGTGTGGTCACTTGTCTTCATTGTTGCCAGGTGTACCTCGCTTGGTGAAAACCAATTGGCAAGTCATAATGCACGCGTAATATTAGGTAATACTTTTATTACGTTGTTGTTTAATTTATTAGCAGTTGTGTCATATTGCACCTACATGCACCAGAAGCTTTCAAATACACGCACCGGCAGTGACAAACGAAATGCCTATTGTCGGTGTCAAGTGTCACTGTCAACTTTAGCTATCAACATGCAGTGAACTACAGTCACTAAATGGAATACAGTACCGCAACGTCCGCCATATTTGAAGTAAACGTTTTGGCGGGAACATTCAAATTTCCCAACGTTTGTTTTTCTCTACCTTGATCAATAATGAAAACCCATTATTGATCTTATTCCATTTGTAATCTAAGTGAAACAAACATTGAGAAATTTGAATGTTCCAGCCAAAATGTTTACTCCAAATATGGCGGACGTTGCGATACTGTATTCCATTTAGTGACTATACTGTAAACGAAAAGAATTTATCAACGACTTAAATGAATTCTGTTATTCTCTCGGTGTTGTACTCGCGAGTATGTTACAGTGGAAATATACGTCATCAATAACGTAACTTTACAATTATGTGAACAGTTATTTACAGAAGAATGACTGAAAGTATAAGACAAGAGAGGGTCCTTATTGAGCTAATAACCACAAACTTGTTATATTTATGTTTTTTTTAAGAAATATATTTGCGGCGTTAGTATAAAATGTGGCGTTTGTCGTTGGTTMCTATGGATTCATATGTAAGTAAATTAGTGAAAGCAAAAACGGCAGTGTTTAGAAGGCGATTACTGGACGTCAGAGTCATKAATGCTGAAGAAACKACTACCGACCTATGTCAGAAATGAAACATTGGGCTATTTTAGCGAGATGTACTTCAACAAAATACATGATTACCTTTGCGSRAGCGCGAGCGTTCACTAGTGATCTGGCTCCTGCAAATMGACCTGTGTAAMTATCTAAACAGATGTTCCTAGGTGTAAATTACTAAGATGTGCCCCGTTCGAGTAAATCTAAATCAAGTCAGTATGTATACGGGTAATAAGTGTATCTTATATGCAACAGTACTATGCTTGTCGAAAACACATCAGAAGAAAAGGTCAAATATTTTGGATAGCCCAAGAAAGAGCCTACATTTACTTCACAAAGCCAGAGAAGTACTAACACTTCAGAAAGGTATATGTCGTATTTACCATTATTATTTTCTGAATCTTCTAGGAAACTCCTTGGATATAAAACCCGCTACCTATGTTTATCGCCGAAAATTGAATGTGTAGAATGGGGTTATTGCCCTTGACAGTAAAACGTTATTACAACACATTTGCGACTTTGCCTGGACCTAATGGAGTTAGAAGCTGACAATAGAAAAAGTATTTGTGTTAGTGTCTTATTTTTACCTTTAAAGGTTTTCCGCCAAATTCAAATATTTCGTGATACGTCACCGTTCCAGGAGACGCACTCCGATATTGCGCCGTTGCGGCAGATGCTCTACTGCATGCTTGACACCTTTGTCGCTGTTGAAGACGCGTATGTACCGTGGTTTTGTGCCTTTGTACCTTTGTTTACGTTTTGGCTTGAGAACGGAGGACGCGTTAAAGTTTTGTTTTTATTTACTTGGTACATTGTTGTTCAAACATAGACTGCGCAATTATGGAGCAACATTATATAAAGGGATCTTCGGACAATTTACCAAAAATTGACCTACACACGATTGACGAATTTTACATGAATGAAAACTCGTGTAGTCGGATAGTTGCATTTTAAGCAAATTAGGCGATTTTGCTATTTAAAGGTTGCGACTTGAATAAAATGATGTAATAGCAGCTACACACGCTGTAACTCAGGTTTAAACGAGTTTACCTACTTAATAAATAGTTGTTCCAGTTTTAATATCACTTGAAATATGGCGTTATCCTGCGGCTGCCATAAAATGAATTCTTTTGCGATATATCCACTACATGTTAATATTTTAATTTAATATATTTTACGTTTTAATACTGTAAAAACGACTAACAACGAATCGCGAATTGCGAGTTTGGAATAAAATGGCAACGCTGCTGCGACTTCGGTTTCAGAAACCTCATCACGGCCGACAGGAATGCCAGGATCAGAAAACGGCGTGGCAACATCACACAGTTACACCGCACTAAGCGCGCCAGAGAACGGTGACGTCAGAAATTCAAATTTTAAACACAAACAATCGTTTTTTAAGTATTAACTAAGCGCTTTGCGAAATAAAAAAAAACAGGGGTCTATTTTTTCATATAGATTCATATTCTGCATTAAAAAAGGGGGCAACAGGCCCATTTTGTGATTTTTACAGAGACTGAATAAATAATTTAGCAGCCGGGCATCTTTCTTTATAATTATAACTACCTTTCCAAATAATCAAAACAAACAAGTATAGCAAGGAAGAAGAAATTTATTGTTTTGTTTTCAAGCAAACTATTTAGCAAAAATGCATTTGGCTGCTTCCAGAACAGCAATAAATTTTTCTAAGCTAAACAATACCTAATAAATATCACGATTTTTTCATGCGAAGACCATAAATCAGTGACAGCGTTTCCATTTTGGGACAACCTTCAGTTCGTACCTGTATTATTCTGGCTCCGTATTCCAGCATCCATTAAACCCTCAGTTAAGACGCTGAAGGACCGTACCGCGCAAAACTTCTTAAACAATAAAGTTTTTCAAACCTAATTTATTACCTATCTCATTGTAACACGGCGCTCGCTTTAGAGGCATTTTCCGCTATGCAGGGGCGTTTTTCTCTCTTTCGACCAAGGCAAACAACTTTTGAGTTTTCAATTTTCCGCCTGAATTTTCATTAGCCCGATATTATGTGCTGTCGTCGGATGTTTGTTTTCGACTTCCCGTTGTTTCGCTAACTTATGCAAACCAATAATGATAATTGGCGTTTGCGCTGCGGCGGAAATGGGTTATTTCCCGAATTGGGTAATAAATAAAACAGTTGCGGTACACCCCTTTAACGGCCTTTTTGTTTGTAATTGGGTTCATTTTCCAAACCCACATACCGCGCAATACGATTCAATTGATTTAACTTTGCACTGACTCAGCCAATTTTGCAAAATGTTGCACTTTTAGTAAGCGACTGATGCTGCCATACAACGACTAAAAATGTTGGTTCTTGATAAAAAAGTTTAATGACCTTGAGGGTTACTTTAATGATGTAGCACCGTGATTGTGTTGTCTACAGAGATACATTAAAATTATTTTGAAACTCAAAATTAAGCGTCTGCATTGGTTGGAGAGCAAGCCTGTTAGGTAATAAAATGTAAAAACGTTTAGTAGTAAGACCCAGGACGTACCTGTGAAGTGGCGTGTCAGCCAGCACTATAAAAAGACAGAGAATTTCAGAAAAAAGAACATCATCTTCAGTGGACGGTAGTACCTGGACTATTGCAACCATGTATGCCAGAAGCCGGACTGCCGCTGCAATTTAGCAGGCTGTAGATAAATACAGTTGATTGACTACTATTTACGGATCATTGTTATTTGAAACGGCACTTAACTAGAATAGATATGACAAGCTACATGGTGATAGAAGTGTATGAACGACGATGAAGGTTCCTGTTCTATAATAAATATTGAAATCCAGTGTATCGCAGAAAGGAGAAATGAATTTAAGTAAATAATAATAATAATAATAATAATAATAATAATAATAATAATAATTAAGATAAAAAATTGATTTAAACATTTTATTTAGGTAACATTGTTATTCACACAGGTGTTGCCCATTGCATACCCTTAAATTTTATTTTGCTAGACATTTTCTTAAAATATCGTTTCATGGCTTATCTAATTTCTTTGCTTCTCCTTTAACTAAAATTAAAAATTAGTTAATCTTGAGTAACGTGTAGTTTACTTTTTTACGGAAACTAATCGATTTAATAAAATTTTTATAACATAAGCAGTTACTATTGATGAATAAAAGACAACGTATTAGTAATATATATTATTTGCTTTTAAAATAACCAGTTTTTTCATAATTTTCATCACTTAAAGCGTTTCGTCGAAGGTTATTGAAGATGGACGGCTAGCGAAACAGACAGACCGAGGCAAGCATAAGTATACAAGTACATAAACTGTAAGAACTTAAGTACCAAGTACAAGTACTCCAAATGTACTCGAATTACCGTATTTTAGTACTCGTACTTGTGCTTGAGTACAGCTTGGCTGCAACTACAAACGTCAGTCGTCTCTCTCACTTGAAACACTGGTTGTTGTGTTCATTTTACGTGACATTTTACTCACAAATTATTGACATTTTCATATTAACTACATCTTTCTTACGCTACATATGTCTCGCTGGTGCTACGTTATATGGAGAAAGGAGGGGTTAGGTAATTAAGCATTTGGCACCAGTAGCGGTTCCTCTCGTGGAGCAATGGAGAAATTGCACTACCAGTAAAAACGACCTGCAACTTGTTTTTGCCTTTGAAATAAGAAATAATAATTGAATGTCCCGGACGCGAGCTAGCGTTTCTATATAAAGTCCATCATTGCCGCCATATTGTCTTAAAAAAAATTGGGAAGAAGTTTATTACTTACACTGTTGAAATTCATAATTTGACATTTGGACCTAACTTCACAAATCGCTGCTTTAAGTGCCAAATCGCTTATTTTTATAAACAGAACCTATGCTTTTCTTGACTCCTGATTTTTTAATTTCACAAAATTTATCGACATGTGATACCTATTTGGTATTCTGATTATTTACGACGGATTTGTTTGTGTGAATTTAGTCAAGTGCATAACTGTTGGAACTGCACCATCTGACGGATCCACACGCCGCCATATACCTAGCGTATTATCAAAACTAAACGGCAAATATCGATACCTTTGGTGGTATCGAAAGCATTGAAAGGTATCGAAGTATCGAACGTATACAAGAATATCGAAAGTATTCAAAAACTTCTGAAGTAGCGAAAGTATCAAATGTATTGAAAATATCAAAATATTGATATGGAGTAGAAAGAGTATCAATACTCACTCAAAGTATTGTTACTATTGCCGGTATGAAGGATCCATACCCCCTTGTCATGGTATTCAGGTGTCGAAAGTATCGAAAGTACCCAAAAATACTGAAGTATCGAAAGTATTAAAAAGTATCTGACTTGTCGAAAGTATCAAATGTGTAGAAAATGTCGAGTATTGAGAATGAGAAGCTTCATAGGTATTGCAGCATCCAAAGTATCACCGATGTTAGAAGTAATGAAAATATTAAAAATACAAAGTTGGAAAGGTACTTATCAAAGCAATAGAAGCGTTCAAAATATTGACAGCATCAAAGATATTGAGTATAGAAGTATAGGATCGAAATTATTAAAGTAAGTATTCAGTGTATTAGGGGTATTAAAAGTATTGAAAGTATCAAAAAATCGAATTTATKTAAATCATGAGCACAAACKAGAATTGCGGAGGGAAAAGTCGTGGTTCATGTAGCATTCCAAGAAATKTGTTGCGCTGGATTCGAGAACACAATAATCTAATGATTCTGCTGTTTCATAAGTTACAAGTAGCACCTGTAGGTTCTGCTCAGAAGAGGAGGAAACTCCGATTCACCTCCTTACCAACTGCGGACCGCTGGGGGGCAAAAGGTTTGGAGAATTTGGGTCTCAATTTATTAAGACTGAAGATCTTTATAGATTACCTTGGAAAGAGATACTGCACTTCTTTGAGAAGGCAGGACTCTTCTAAGCTACGGTGCGGGCACAATGGATCGAAAGGTCTAAGTGCAGCGCCCCGCCCCTTTTGCAGGGTCGCACCGCAGAAGATAGAATAGAATAGAAGTTACAACTGGATCTAACATTTGTTATACTGTAAATGCGCATCAGCATATTCCAAACTATTCCTGTTTCAATAATCTAGCCATTGATTTCTAATACATATATACAGGGTTCGCCACCTAAAACTCCCCACGCTCGTATTTTCTTTATTTTTTTAGGTACAACCTTAAGTTATATGTCAAATTGTAGGTCTTTTTAAACTCTTTAAAAATAGAATATTGAGTGTCCAAATTTTTTTTTGCAGATTATTATATTTTGCAAATAAAGCTAATTTTTGTAAATATTTTTTAACCTTACCACGTATAATAAATATTGCATTATGGTTGGATGCCGGCTTTTATTTTCTTCAATTTGTGTCTTTAGCATGTATGCGTAATATTTACTCCTTCTTAGTGAAAAACAATGTTAATAGGGTTGTTCAGAATTTTTTAAGTGTTACTTTAGTAGCTTATTGCGGTGCAAATTATGCCTACATACCCATCGCTGCACACAGAACCCCAAAATTTGAAGTAACTTTTAAATAAATAAAGTACAAAGTTCGTTCTACAGAGAGAGAGGTTAGGAAACGAAACCCTGTGATGAGGCTAGTTTGGTTTTCTACATCACGCACTTCGTTTTCTAGCCTCTCTCTCTGTAGAACGAACTTTGTACTTTATTTATTAAAAAGTTACTCCAAATTTTGGGGTTTTGTGTGCATCCATGGGTATGTCGGCATAATTTGTACCGGAATAAGCTACTAAAATAACACTTAAAAAATTCTGTACAATGCTATTAACAAAAATGACGGCCAATAGTTTTTCTCGTTTTTCACTAAGAAGGAGTAAAAATTACGCATAGGTACATGGTAAAGACACAAATTGAAGAAAATAAAAGCAATATTTATTATACGGGGTAAGGTTATAAAACATTTACACAAAAATTAACTTTATTTGCAAAATATGATAATTAACAAAAATAATTTTGGGGACCCGATATTCTATTTTTAAAGAGTTTAAAAAGACCTACATTTTCATATATAACTTAAGGTTGTACCCAAAAAATAGCGAAAATACGAGCCTGAGGAGTTTTAAGTGGCGGACCCTGTATAGTAGAGCAACTTTGATACATTCGATACTTCGATATTTTCGATACTTTTGCATAGTATCGATACTGCACCTGTATCGAATATCGATACCTGTCTAATCGTACCGCCCAGCTCTAGTACCAACCACAGTCTGCAATACTAAAGGCTTTTTTAAGCAAAGTTGCTTTTTGAGCAGCTTAGAAGTGTAAAAATTGGAGTAAAACAATCAACTTGGACAAGAAATAACCGATTAGAGTTCGCAGCATATGTTTATTACAAAAGCAAGACCAAAAGAATGAAATTTCGCATCCTCCACCTGTCGTTTTAATGTAGGGTACGGCCTTGCATACACAACAACGTAACCTTTAAAGGCATTGGGACGTAGCAAAGGTACACATCGGTAATCTGATTCACGCAAGTTGCGGGTGTAAACAGATATCGCTTTCCAAGAGCGGAAAGGACAAATTACCCCGTATGGATTTCCGATTCGTTTCGATGAACCGTGAAAGCTGTGCGAAGGAAATTTAATTTAAATGTTACATTTTAGGAAACCTGCATTAAAGCTCCCCAATTTTATGGGGTGTTATTACGACCGAAAACATTTTCTTTCGGGCCAATTCTCGCCAGTTGATTTTATCTCCGCATTTTAACAGGCCTGACATTTTACGAGTGTATTCGAAACAGGTCTGTATGTTGTTTGATAAAGTTGTTTTCTTGTGAAGCGGCGTTCCACAAAGTTAATATAACGTAGGAGCGACGAAATACTACGCTATTTTCAGTGACAGCATGCTGAAAACTTGATACATGTGTATAGGAAGTATCATACGTGATAATAGAAATCGCTGCAAAAGCGCTGCCATTCATCGCCTTTTTTTGTTATAGGATAACTACATACTCTTTAAATATATAACATATATAACTAGTTTTCTGAAAGTATTATTACATTTTTTGGAGTCTTCTTTACGTGGAGGAGCTTTAGACTAAGGCTTGTTCGATTTTTTCATGAATAATTCAGTAAAACACATAAGTGATCGTGTTATTTTATACCATCTTTGGATTCTGATAGGTTTAATGTAATTAAAAATGTTAAAACAAAAGCTTGTGGAAGTGATAATATCAACATTACTATGATATTCTTTTGCTGTACCTACTCCCCTACTTGTCACATTTTAATGAATGTATACGGCTGTCGTATTTTCCGTCTGCTTGGAAGCACGCAATAGTTTTTTCACTACCAAAAATCGGTAATACAAGCGAGTTTAAGCACCTCCGATCTAATTATGCTACCAGCATTTTCCAAAATATTTGAAAAATTGATGGAGATGCAAATAATAGTAAATTAGGTGTTTTGATAATGCTGGACTATAGTAAAGCACTTGACGCAATAAATCACGAGCTTTTAATAGCAGTTTTGTGTTTTTTTTTATTGTCTGATGACTCCTTAAGTATGTTTTCGTCTTATATGAGCGACAGAGTACAGCAGGTGAAGATAGATGGTGAAATGTCATCGCTGCTTCAGGTAGCTGCGGGTGTTCCCTAGGGAAGCGTACCTGGCCCATTGCTGTATGCCCTTTACACCAGCATCTTTCCTGTTTACGGTTTTGTGAACCCCACTACTATGCAGACGACACCCAGCTGTGTGCTCCTTTCTCTATCGGCGATATAAATGGTGCTAGAAATGGTATTAATAGAGATTTACAAGCACTGCAAAATGTTTCTTTTAGTCATTAATTGAATGTTTACCCTGCAACCCTGCAAGGTATGTCGCTATTGTATTCTGCCTGAAAAGCTACAGTAAGTTTGTTTATGACAACCTACAACTACGTTTAAGGAACAGCGTCCTGGAATTCAGTGATGATTGCAAAAGTTTGGGCGTAATTATTGATAGCAGGTTGAGGTTTGATAAACACGTTACCTATATATGACGTAAAACTTATAAATTGTTGGAACAGATATATAGCCAAAGACACTGCTTGGAAGTTGGTTGGAAAAGGTTCTTTGCGATTCTCTTCTGCTCTCTAATTTATATTACCTCGACGTTGTTTATGGTCCTTGTTTAGATAACTTCAATATAAAGAGAATCCAGAAGTTGCACAGTAGCCGCTTGAGGCTGATTTACGGTGTTCCCCGCAGATGCCACGTGACGCATAGATTGGTGGAGGATGGTTGGGTCAGTATGAATCATACTGACCTGACGTCCGGAAATTTCCGGACATGTCCGGAAAATCGTAGATAAGTCTGGAGTCCGAGTGAAAATGGAACAATATGGAAAATGTCCGGAATTTTGCTGATTTGAAACATTAATAAGTAAGATCACATAAATACCATGATAAGCCTGTTAAAAAGTCGTCATCGGTCGTCCTCAGAATACGTTCGTACTTCGTTTTGGGAATTGCCCTGATGGTAGCAACCACTGAGCTATAAAACTATCACTATTGGAAGATGAGAGGTTCCGGAGTAAAGGTTAAACTTTTAGAGTTCAAAAACTCTCGCAACGAAACATCAAAAACTACATTAAAAGTACTTTAGATACCTATAGATTCTCCTCGAAATTAATAGCATTCTCTAAGGACAACGCAAACATCAATTTTGAAGGAACAGGACGGAAAAATGGAAAAACGTATTTTCAAATTTAAAGCAATCGTTAGGTCGTAATATTGCAGGTATTCTACATAACTACATTCAACATTGTGCAGACGGCTTGAAATTTGATGTAGAGCCTATATTTCTAAAACTTCTTTGTTTTTCCCATATCTACAGAAAGAACGGAAGCGCTAAAGGACTTCTGTGACTTTGTAGATGTCAATTACTTAGACTTGTTGTACCACACAAAAAATCAAGACGGCTGTCTCTTTCCTGGCTATTAACGGAATTCTACAGTTGCAGTAGCACTGAGAGCCTATTT
The DNA here is from genome assembly GCA_025024175.1 of Rhyzopertha dominica. Classification (NCBI taxonomy): domain Eukaryota; kingdom Metazoa; phylum Arthropoda; class Insecta; order Coleoptera; family Bostrichidae; genus Rhyzopertha; species Rhyzopertha dominica. The sequence continues at coordinate 13,904,501 of QCXZ01000138.1, forward strand.
TCTTTCCAAATAGCAGCCCCCAAAGATAATTTTAAATTTTTTGAAGATGACCTTAGTGAAATATATTTTTTTCTGCACTCTTTAGTGAGTATTTTCCAAACCAACATACTCCACCTTGAAAGACGATTTTTTCTTGGAAATAAAGGACACTTTAGTAAATATTAAATCATGTTTAACAGAAAGACTAGCTCAACAGTTTCTACCACTTAAAGTGAAAGAACTACTTTCAAAATTATAGAATAACGGAAAATTCGAGAAATGTAGTCAGTTTAAAGAAGAATCTCTTGCAGTTTATTCAAGATGTTTGAACAAATTGAATTCCAGAACGTTACTCAAGGCATTTACCACTAAAGTAGTAACCAGGGTTGGCAAAAAAACATGTTTTTTTTTTAATTAAACAAAACAAACAGTTTTTTTTTAATTTAATCATGTTTAAATTGTTTTAAACATGTTTTTTTCTTACTTAGTTAAAAACATGTTTAAAACGTTTTAAACATGCACTTTCATGCAAATTACTATGTGTATTAGTGAAAACAAATACGAGTAGATGACTCAAAGCGTAGCAGTTGTCTAAATATCCCTAGGTGACTACGATTGCCCGTTGACATTTGTCATTTGTATTCGATGTGTACGGCATTTACGCGACAATTTTAGTTATTATGAGCCGGTTTTTCTTTTCTATTTTAAGCGAAAATCAACTCTGTTCTTAAAATCCAGACCAATCACATACTGGTTACTGGGTGAATTTTAGCTAATATCAACGTTAACAAAGAGAATAGGAACCGACCTTGTATGTTTAAAGTTTAAAGTTCAACAACTACAATGACCAGTAGGAGAAATAATGTAGGGTGGAATTACTTCGACAAAATTGAGGTKCAAAATAGTACAATGCGAGCTCAATGCAAGAMGTGCAAAAAAGATATGCTTGCACTAGTAAAAATATTTTATTTCTTGTTTATTGTTTTTATATTCCCAAGTTCTGATAACTATTTGTTCTATTGGACCAGAAATACAAATTTTTATGTTATGATAAGGTTAWGATTTTTATTTGTTGTTTTAAAATATTTGTAATTTATAGCTACAKAAAAAATGTTAAGTTTATTATTAATTTCTATAACTGTTGTATCGATAAAAAAACTGGGCCTGGTTTTGAATTCATTTCATTTTATGCAAATGTACCTAAGGTGACATTATGTAGATATGTCATTACTAATAATCCTGTTTATCTATTTGTAGAGGGTAAACGAGCCTAATAGTAATAATTAATGAATCACATACAATATTAGTTAAAAAACACTGTTTAAAACATTAGTAAAAAAACACTGTTTAAAACAAATGATTTAAACATTTGTTTAAAACAAGGTTTTAAACAGAAGCGTTGTTTTAAACAAGTTTAAAACATTGTGTTTTAAACATTTTGTTTTAATCATGCCAACCCTGGTAGTAACTAATATAACTTTTGTGATTTCATGCTAGTGCATATATTAGTAGATTTTCGCCAACCTCTGGTCTGGTCACCCTAAGTATGATCAACAGGTGTCTGCTGCATATGTCATGGTTTTTTTACAGAATAATAAAATACAAATCCCCGCCATACCTTTATAATAAATCGACTTTCAGGATGTTAACAACATTGCGTCCGTTATGAATAGTCTGGATGTGACTGGGTTGTCTCAATCCGTCAATGCTTCTAAATTACAGCATAAGCAACGATTGCTTCAATCTCAGGGACATTTGCTCCTAATATTATCATCACTTCATTCTGAATTGATGGTATACATTGCCTGACTTTAATATCTGCTCTTTCTGTCTGTGAATTTCATTTTTTATTCCTCTTCCTTTCCTTTACCTTTTCTTGGTGTTTTTTTTACGTATTCTCGCTGTTTATCTATTACTGTCTATTTTCCGCGCATTGACGAGTTATTTACCAAATTAAGTGCAGTAACTTTTACAAAAATAAATTTAACTCAAGTTTATTAGAAGGCTGTTCTAGATGATGAATTATTCAAGTTGACCACTACTTGTACTCACAAGGGGTTATTTTCTATAACAGCTTGCATTTAGGGTTTGGATAAGTTCCATCGCAATTACAGAAAATGATGTTGTGTGTATAGCAATGGCTAGATGTAGATGTAGCTGTAAATTTTCGCGATGACCTAATAACCGGTGTATTAAAACAAAAAAACTGTTAGATCGAAAAACTTTTTAATACTACATTTATAAGATTGAACATTTTTAAATTGAAACGTCCGTTATAATATCTAAATCCTCCGTAGATTTCAATGATTTATTAATGAAGATGTAAACTGTAACGTACTACCTCGAAGAAATTATAACGCCACCGGTATTCACAAATACAGAGCAGCGCACTACTGGCACAAACAGATTATTCCGGAAATCCGGCCTCGCTGCCCCAGGATTATACGCTTGAAATATTAGAAAGCTATAAATTACGTTTCGCCTTGTGCCTCCTTAAAAAATTGATGCGAAGAACAATTTGTATCTCTTGCTTGAAACGTCGACCCACTTAGGATGATTGATTAATTTCCTCGCCTCCTTGGATAAACCCTTCCGGAAGTGTGTCGCACAAATTTGCATTTTTAATGCGATCCTGCTGGATCAACTACGTTTGGGTCACATCATCAGCTATGCCCTACTGGCTGATTTCCGGATTTGACGTTGATATCTGTGGTTTATATAAAATTTGGCGTGGTTATTAATAACCTAATATATTTAACGTATGTCTGTTACTATCTAGAAGAAAATATATGTACATAAAATTCAAAATAATCTATTTGATTTTAAAGGCATTTAATTTTTTTTAATAAACGTGAATGTCTTATGACAGCATTTGTATTATGTAAAATAAAAGGTCAAAAAAAGTTTGAAAGACAAGAGAGTGACTGAGTAGATCAGAAAAAATAACTGAACAAACTGGTTTTGCGTACGTGGTACTTGTGCTGCAGCGTTTAAAAATTAATTAGTGCAACACAATTTAATCTGCTAAGAACTAGAGAGTATAAAAACAGAAGAAATTTCTTATAACGGGTGCGCCACGCGAAACGGACGTTTTTCAAATGAACGGCACTCCACCATTTTAGTGTTTAAATTTTTTATTGGCAGACATAAGTAGGTCAGAAGGTGCAGTTTGAGCTACCTATGTACGAAAAATAGTATCTTTAAATGGTGTCCATATTCACGCTGATAAGTGTGAAGACGCTGTCTGCAGTTAGCTTCCACTCTCTCTAGTAGTAGACGATCGATCTGAGCCATATTTTGTTTTATCGTTATCGCAATTTGGCCAGTGTACAAGGTTTGATTTCATACGCACGAGACTTTAGGTACCCCCATAAGAAAATATCACACATTGAAAGGTCTGGAGAGCCAGGGGGTACAGTGCAAACATCCGATTGTAGAGATAATGCGATTAGGAAACAGTTGTCTAACAGCAGCCATCGACACTCGGGTAGTATGGGCCATCCTGTTGGAACTAAGCATTTCGCAGATTGATTCGTCGTCATCTCACCTCAGGTCTCAAGAAGTTGTTAACCATATCTACGTAACGATCAGCTGCCACGGTCACATTACTCCCATTTTCCTCAAAAGAAAGTAGGACCCACCACACCGTAACTTTGGGGCTGTGTGGTGGTGTGTCATGCAGAGGTTGTGGATCTTCAGAAGCTGCACGTTTTGGATAGTCGGCCTCATTCACTTGGTGCCCAAATGCCATTTTATAGGGGTGAAAAGGTAAATCTTGGTGAAGAATTCACCGCACCGAAGTGCCAGACATACGTAGTGCTACAGAATTCTGATGAGCTGAACGCTCTGGGCAACATAATCTGCCTTACACGTTCCACGTTTTCTGAAGTTCGAACTGTGCGACGTGATACAGGTGGCTTCATTTTCATTAAACTGCCTCCACTATGAAGAGCTTTAACCCATCGCAAAATGGTGTTCCGGCTCGGTATGTCCTCATGACCAGAAACGTTAAATCTTCGACGAAAGAGACGTTGAACTTCCGTGACTGCTCCATGGTCCACAGCGGCATAATTAAGCTAAATAATAACGATTTAGAAAGTGCAAGGTCAGGGGAAGGCGCTGACGGCCTTGATACCCTTCTATGATCCTTCCCAGCTTAGTACTACCTATCCCAAATAAGTCCGTTCCCGTGGCAAAATCTGTATAAATCCAGCTTTCTTGGAAATACTATTTATTTGAATTACTGTAGTAAAGGCTTAAAATAGCATTCAAATATAACTAGTTAGTCGTGCAACACATTTTTCTGGGTTCGTTGTGTTTATTTCATTTCTGCAATATTTACAGGTGAAAATAAAAGAAAGAAAGGAAAGGAAATCAAATCCAAGAAGAAGAAACAGGAATGAAGAAAACGTTTTTGACTTTCTGATTAAGGTACAAAACTGTTAATGTCAAAATGTGTAACCATAGTTAAAATTGCTAGTTACCACTGTTCCATTCGAGCTAAATCAACATAGTTAATAGTTAATTAGAGCATATCTTAAAAAAAATTGACGACTCCTAACGAATGAGTTTTGTTGACGAGCTTTAAAATTACCATTAAACATAAAAATTGTGGTAAATTTTATTTTTTATTATTGTAACGAGCAAAGGTTCAAGGAATATTCGGACGACAACGCTGACGTACACCGTGGTCATAACAGACCAGTTTTCTGATTAGTTGATCTTTAGAAGATTCTAGAAGGCACTACATTGAGGTAAAAGAAGCGAATCTGTAAAGATGAAACGAGTGGTGGCGATAGTAATTGGAGGGTCATAAAGGAGGCCATGGCAAAATTTTTTCGTTAATTTGCTACACCCTTCTAGTTATCGTTCATCTTGTAAGTGCTTGTGAAGCAATAAATAAAGAACTTTCTAAGCCGATGAAGGGAATGAATAACACTAACATTACATAGGCATGTAAACCAACTTTTATTTTATTTTTATTATTTTTATTTTCCTCACGTACCTACCCATTAACAAGAGTATAAAAAAATTCTACTTTTCTTGGAATCAAGTCATTAATTCAATTACTCTTTCATAATTAGACCTTACAGGATGAACCGCAACAAAAATGTCGTTTAGTGTTAATTGTGGTGACAAAAGAAGCGCCATCTCTGCTACTATACAAATATACACATATTATTTTAGCAGATATATTTTGAAATGCAGACATCAATCATTACGTCACTTCCTGTAACTGTTGCAAAAGTTATATTAATTTAAACACAAATACAGTTTTGTTTGTGTATATGAACATTTCAAATTAATATGCACTTTAAATGACTCGCAGTACGCTTGTTATAAATCACAATTAGTCGGAGCTATTAATTTCGCAGGATCGACGTGAATATATTATATGAATATATTGGTATCCATCATAATCGGAATGTGATGTTCCAAACTATGGATATTTGCAGTACTGATAAAACCTGTTGGCATGGTAATTTTGCACCACCACTTGTTTAAAATTAACTCAAAACAGACGTCGACGTTATCGTGAGAAGATAAAAATTATCATAGTAAAACAGGTAATGTAGTGGCTGATGGATGAAGTAATGGATTATATTTAACAGTGTTTATACACACTTCAGCCAGACATTCGTTAATTGGATACAGTTTCCTAGTACTGTCACCACGAGAATCACAATAGGCCTCAGAAGTAATGGCTGGTATGAAATAACTGCTCCTAGTTCACATATAAACTAAAGATCTGCACGGCCGTAAATACACATATTGATCTGTATGCTGACAATAAAGTTATAAAGTATTACAAACAGAAATACTGAAAAATATTACACTATTACCCTAAAAATAGCACACAGATTGAGGTTCCCAGAATTTGCACTTGATGGAACACTGAACTAACAGTGTAAAAAGAGTATGTATGAAATGCTTTATCGAACAAACTGACAGAATCGATATAGATACATTAAAAACATAGAACGAAACGGAACTGCTTTTAGTCTCTGGAACAGATACCTACTGCCAGCAACCTCAAGTACCTAATGGTAGTGCTGGCTATAATATTGCTATAAAGAATTGGGCAATAAAGGAATTCGTAGTTTTGAAGTATATTTTGCATAGCTCGACGTCAGCGTCGCAAACCATGGCAATCAGTCTCCTTCCTGAATCTTAATATCTCTATTAATATCCACCAATAGAAAACGATCCTGATTTGACAGAGCGCTTGCTTACTGGCTTGTTAAATGTCAAATCTGTTACTAATATCATTTTAAAATAACTGTGTATAATARATTCAAAATCTTTACGGCGTTAACATCAACATAAACATTATTTGGCTATGTATAAAATATAATTGTATCCGTAAGTATTCTCTTAAGTATTGAAATTGTGTAAATGAATTGACAAATAAGCAACAAACTAATGAAATTTTGACATAATGGCAGAAACGTCTGGGAGTTCACGCCTCGCCGATGAGTAACGAGTAGGTGTCTACTTGGATGCAACGTTTAGTAAAAACAGCTGTATGACCGCTATTATACTTTTGTCACAGTCTCGCAGTTTTATGAGTCATACGTTACCACGCAGCTCGTAGATTCTGTTGAACCAAAAAACTTCAGTTTATAAAGCGCTTTAGGTTGAGCTTAGCTTTAAGACAGAAATGTTTTGTTCCTAATTGAAGAAGCGGTTAAGACAATGATATATATGATATAAAGAATGGAAAACCAATGAATATACTTATGTAAGCTTTTTCCTTATTCCAATGTTTCATCAGTAGCTGTTAATTTAATTTAACACCCTGCGTATTCACCAGACCTAGCTCTCAGCGATTACTTCTTATTTCCGAAATTGAAAGAATATCTACTTGGAACCAGATATAACGGTGATTATCAAGTGATGACAGACGTAAACGACTGGTTAGAGGACCAACCACAAGAGTAAGAACTCTTGTGGTCGTCTAGAAGAATCAGAGCACTGGAACATCGTTGAACCAAATGCATCAAAGTTCAAGGATACCGTCAAAAAATAAACATATAATTATTTGTTTTCTGTCCTTCTATGTCAGGGACCGTTATTAATGATTTTCCCTCGTGCATAAATTTTTTAAATAACGCTCGCTTACTGAGATATTCACTCTTAGACGTCGTGAAAGAGAAACATTTTTTTAAAAATATCTCGGACCTGTTCATATAATTTCATTAAATTTTGGTTATTATTATTTCAAGTGGAAGCCATTAAAAGGAAGCGCATATTTTCTTAACAAATGTTTTGTACACATTATAACCCTTAACTTTAAAACGGGTAAATATTTTGTTACAAAAATATGTCTTGTTTTAATCTTTGGGACAACAAAGGTACTCTATTCATCCGACTAAAATCAAACCTTTCCGAAAAAATTGCAATTGAATGTTAGGGTTCACGTCTTCACTACTTAACCAATATCATTTTGTTTTTATCAAATTGGCTGAGAGATTTATCACTTCTCGTATCTGTAAAAATTTTAACAATATAAACTAAATTAATTGTTACAATAGGCGGTTTTCAAAATAAGTTTCGATCATAAAATGCATGCCAGCGTATTCATTTATATGAATATTTCATTATTATATCAGAATTTTTACAACAAATAATGTAAGGTATTATCAAAATGTCAATATAACGATGATAACTAACACAGTTTTATTATTTGCCATGACCAATTTGATAAAAACTAATGATTTAGTTAAACAGTGAAAATGTGAAACTTAACATTCAACTGCAATTTTCTTGAAAAGGGTCAATATTTATAAGGCCCAAAGATTGAAAAAAAACAGATATTTTTGAGAAAAATACTTATCCGTTTTAATTTTAAGGGTTGAAATTTGGAGAATTGGCCCCCTCCAGGTCCCGCGAAAACATTTATTACAAAAATGTGCATAGCATTTTAACGGTTTCCACTTCAAATACTAGTTATCGAAACTGGATGAAATTATATCAAGCGGTCTAAGAAATATTTTTGAAAAACTGTTTCTCTTCMCCCATGTTTAAGAGTCAATATCTCAATAAGCGGGCGTTATTCAAAAAAGTTATACCGTGAAATAGTGTTATTTTTACACCAGTTCTCAGATTGCCGGAGGTTGTCCACAGAATGCGGGACACCTTGTGTATGAACTGAAAGAGTATTGCCAGCTTCGACCCGAGTTCAAATCCCATTAACTATATCCTTTGTTCATTAACTTTTATAAAATTATTATCTCAGTCGGTGTTTTGCAGTATAGTGAAGATTATTTTCTTCTGAATAGTAATCGTATAAATACAATACTACCGCTAAAAGTTATTTTACTTGTTTCTTATGTGCATTTACGGTTTTAGCATAATTCAGTTTTGCAGAATATTAAACCATCCTTTCATGTGGTTGACCCCCTGTCGATGGAATTCGCGTTTAATGAAGAAAGACAAACACAACTTTCCACACACAGAGTTTCACGATTCGACAGAAAGCTTGTTAATACTTCACGAAGTTCCAACAACTTGGAGCTGCAGCACAAAAAGCATAGGACTTTGAAGGCAGATATCAAACAGAACGACAAAGATCATTAGGGAACGAATATAGGCATGAGGAAAGATTACATACATAACTAGGGAGAATCTGCGTTATAAATAAGAGCGTACATTTAAATCAGCATCATCCCTTTTGTCACACACTCAGACATTGGTATGAATAACCACATTTAAGACGTAATAAGAGCATGCTTATAAAAATAGAATTTAATTTACTAGTTGCTATAGGCAGCTCTGTTTACTAGACAGGATATAAAGCCAAGGTTGACAGTAATCATTTTGCCTCGTTGGCAATTTATTAAGGACCGCCTTGATGGAAAAATAAGTTTTGCGGTGGACGGTCCCTTGGGGATTCCAACATGAATGGATGCTTCTGCACTTCGTTATAAATAACCGCAAGACCCTACTGCCAACTTATTAACTTCATCTATCAATTTCCAGTGGCCTTCTTCCTATACAGTCTTTTAAATTTCCTGGCGAGGCTAGTTCAAATATAGCAGACTGTAATGTAACATTTAGATTGCAGGACAAGCTCAATTAAGGTCTCAAATTTATAATATACACCCAAGGGCTGAACAGAACATATAATTTTTAGATACAGGAACATTTTTAATGAATATACCTGATATTTTAATGGGTTAACAGGCATACGGGGTGGTCGCGATGTAATGGGCCAAAATTGATGACTAGATTCCTGGCTTGAAAATATTGCGATTTAGACAAACTTACCTTAGTCCAAAAGTTGATGCAGAGATACAGGGTGCTAAATGCAGAATATTATATTAGTTTTTTCTAATTTATTTCATAATAAATGCTCATATGGAGATGAAATTTTGCTGTTAGGAGTTTTCTGGTGCGAGAGATTGAAATATATCCATGGCTTACAGAGGGTACCACCTGCGCTATGTCGAATGCGTTGAAAACGGCAGAACTTCTTTATATCTCAACAAATATATTCTCAGGTATCAAATTCTGATTTTACAACTTCTTTTACACAAAAAAGCTATACTTTTGGATAATCGCTATCTTGCACCGTTCTCGTAAAATTTGATATTAAAAATTTCAATGTATTTGCATTTAATTACAAATCGGCAAAAATTTGCAAGTAGGCTTATGTTAAAATCCAAATTTGACATTTTCCACTTATCTTAGTGCTGCCAATAATATTACAGTATTATTCGTGTCTTATTAAAAGTATTCTTTTATAGTGAACTATAAACAGCCGCGAAGAGCTACAGCAGAAAATTKCAAATACTKCCAAATCATTTCGTAACAAAAATCTCTATTTTAAAATACGACAGTCTTTCAACAAACGCGTTAATAAACCTATTGAAGTTGAAGGTGGACATGTTGAACATTTATTGTAATATTCGATAATTCCACCGCAATTTGAAATAAATTCTTGTTTTTTTGACATTCATACCTTATTTTGATTACCTGAATTACCAAAGATAAATATCTTGAGAACGGTGCAAGATAGCGACTATCATAAAGTAGGTATAGCTTTTTTTGTGTAAAAGAAGTTCTAAAATCAGAATTTGACAACCGAAAATAGATTTGTTGAGATATAAAAAAGTGTTGTCGCTTTAACGCATTCAACCCAGCACAGGTGGCGGCCTCTATGAGCTACAAACAAACCATGGATAAATTTCAATCTCTCGGCCCAGAATACCCCTAACACTAAAATTTTATCTCGGCATGAGCATTTATTATGAAATAAATAAAAAAAGACTAACATAATATTTTGCATTCAACACCCTGTATCTCTGTAAGAATCAACTTTTGGACTAAGATGAGTTTGTCTAAATCGCAATATTTTGACGTCACGAATCTAGTCATGAATTTTGTATAATCTGTACTGAAAATGTATTGCCAGCTTTGACCAGGATTTGAACCCGAGACCTCTTGAACACTAGTCAAACGCTCTAACGACTGAGCTATCAAAACCCTATTCAAAATCGAGATCAAAGCGACATATGTAGGTAAAAGTTTACCATGTAACGCTGCTGAACAGCATCCGATGCATTTTACTGTTATCTTTATCTTTCATTAGGTATATAGGAACACTTCCTGTTGGTTTTGTATTTTTTCAGGCAACGTTTATTTAAAAAATATTTGCATAAGTTTGGTAATCAAGTTAATGGAAGTAGTCCATACTGAGTAATCTTCAACACCATATTGTTTAGTCTAAAAGTATGTTACGTTGTAGTAAATTCGAATAGTCTGTTCAGTCACTATTACTTGTTAGTTGGTACATTATTAAATACCGACACCTTTGTGGGCAGCTTATACTCGAGTCTCAACAGATATAGTAATAAAAACTGAGAGTGGGAGACTACTTGCTTAAAAAGTTGTACGCAAGAGACCGCTTCACCGTTCACCCTGTAAAGAATTATACAATTATAAATAATTGCGTGCGTGGCGGGCCTTTTGGAATTTTTATAACTACAATACATACGGCTTTCGTAACGAATTTTTTATAGCAGTCTTCAACAACACTAATTTATTGTTACACACAGAGGGAATATCACTTAGGTTATGTGGGAGCAATCAGCTGTTTATTTCCGTTGAGCTGAGTACATTTGGCTTTCAGAAAAACGCGCGTAGTTTGAGCGTACCAATGAAATATTATTTTATACATTGCGCCTAAACGAGCGGTTTTATTACTATATCTGTTGAGCGACTCAGGTATAGCTGCAATACTACGACAGTCTATCCCTGACCAAGCACATGGTTCATCTGCAAGGTGATATAAATCACGCATCCTGGGTATCACGTAATCCTGGGTACCAATTCCGGTCAAACTGGCAATACATTTTATAACATATGTTGATGGCCTGTTAACCTCCTATTAATGAATTTTCTTTCTGAAAATTAGTCTTCAAGTGTAATCCAATTTATTCTTTAATTGTAGAGCGCTTTCGACTACAAGGTAGTCATCGTCAGTACAACAAAGGTAAAAATAGAGAAAAAAGAAGCTTTTATAATTCGCTTGACAAAGTAAAAAAATTTTAAAAACAAGCAAACTTTACTACAAACCAAAAGTTACCTACATGCCAGCAACACAAACGTAATATTAATTTAGATCAAATAAATAGTTTAGAACAGGACAACTGAAATTACAAGAATCATTCGAAATAGTAAAATTTTGTTCGCTAATAATTTTATAGATTTATAAAACTTACAAAAAAAAAATTTTTTAAGGTGTTTGTTGTTTGTTCAGTAAATCCTCAAACGAATTATAAAAGTTTCTTTTTTCTTTATTTTTACCTTTGTGTACTGACGATGACTTGCAGTCGAAAGCGCTCTACAATAAAAGAATAAAGTGGATTACACTTGAAGACTAATTTTCATAAAGAAGATTTCATCATAATTCCACTATGAGAACATGGATCAGTTGTCAACCTCTTATTAATATTACTGGTTATTAATACATAAGGCGTACCTGGAACTTTGAGAATTCTAGGCCGAATGACTCGAAATCGATCCGAAATACTCAGGCCATCTTTCTTAAATTTTTTCATACTGTTAATGTGCACTCACACTTATGCAGCTAACAATAAACTCAAGATATTGTTTTTTTTATCTTCACTCCTTGAGAATTTGCTGTATATAGATATTACCTTATGGGGTCTTGATACACGTCAAATTGCATCATTTAATGTTCTGTGGATATTACTAGACTGTATTTAATTGCCGATATGAATTTAGAAAATTAAGACACAATTTAAGTCATGTCCTATACAACTTGTTACCACTGTTATTTCATTCAGAACATAGCTATGTTTTGGATGCAAATTTTGTAAAGTTATTAAAGTTATGACAATGTGTTATCTATCATTATTTAAACAAAACATGCCGAAACCGCAAAAGTGTATTTTGTGCAACAGTATACCGAGTTAAATCTCAGATATCACAGAGTGCTTTGCTGTTATACATATATCAGACCACKTCGCGGTCTTCCACTGCACGAGATGCATAATGCACTTCTCGCCTTATCCAATAATTTCATACATATATTCATGAACTTATTCGGATATATTCTTGCAAACATTTCCGTTTCGCGCTGCTCTGTGCTACATTCAGCTTATCACGTATTTCAAAACGAGGGCAGATCCCTGCATTTATGGCGGTGGCTCTGTAATTAATAAAAGCTGAATTTTACCCTTTTCGCTTTCCGTAAAATGCAAAATAATTATGACTCGCGGCCGGGGCCCTTATTAAGACAATATTGAAGAGAACAAAAGAAAATGTTTGAATATGCAACCGCGCAGCGGTGGGTTTCGTCCGTCGCTTCTCTTTTTGTGTATGTATATTTATTTATGCGGGGCTTTGTTGTTCACTCTAGTCGGTCTGCCTTAGGTATTAGGATCAAAAAGAGCAGGTTATTTTAAATGTTAATATGCAGTACCACCTATCCGCCATGTTAATATTTATGTCTTTGGGTAAGGCGATTTAAAGTATTTAAATAGCTAATAACATTCGAGAACGGTCTTTTTGACTTGCATTATACCTAATTATGCTTATGCTCCCCTTTCAGATTCTACCTTCAAATAATGGCTTGGCATTAATCTTTTTGCATTTTCTTCATTTATTAAGCCCAAGGAATGTGAAATATATCATTCATTAGCTACTGTGTCGTAATCACGGACTTGGAGTCGAACTTTTGTATCGAATGGTCCGTTCTTTTGTGTTTAACATCGAACCACGAGCAAATAGTGCACATTACATGAATATGTTCTAGTGAACGGGTGGTAAGTGTTAAAGCTAACCAGGAGACTTGAGATCCAGCTGGTGATTAACATAATAATTATGCACCATCACTTTTTTTCAAATTTGGATGTACCTAGATATTGGATTAAAAGAAAACTGGTTAATACAGGCGGCAGAAGCAACAGTTTATTTTAGCACGAAACAGCAAAATCAAGACAACACACCATCTAAGTAAAAAATTCCAGGAGATGGTGGATGTCTTTTCAGTGTGCTCACACACAAGATAATATGATCAAAAGGAGATAGGTGCATAAAACGTTTAAGAGAAAGTCAGTCAAAAGAGACAAATTGAAAAAGTCTAAGAAAATTGAAAAAACTACAGGATTACTCGCGGAAGTGGTTAACGTCAAAGGATAAAGATCTACACCTTTTGGATATCAAAAAAATAGACGCATGATCTATGGAATATATTGTAGACTCATCCAGGTAAACAAAGTGGACCACATAGTCAAATATAGTGATGTCCACGATATTCTTGTTTGAGGAAGTCTTGTCTCGTCTCTAAATTTCCCTTGCGACATGAGACGTGACTTTCGACGTCTCGTCTCGAATCTCGCACCAGAGTCTCGCAAAAGTCTATATAAAGCAAATATTTCTACATTTTCAGGTCATCACGACAAAGTCGTGATCGCCATCTAATATCACCTCCTAAAAGCAAGCCGGTAAATTACAGCAAAAAAAAACTATTCGGAATCGGCACTTTTTACAACACCCATTTTGTTGCGGGTCCAACTTTCATTATTTTCCGCAAATTTGAAAGCCTACGCGTTCAATCTCAGTATTTGGCCCTATTTTAATGTCTGGACTTTCTTTGTAACCAGAACTGCACCACCACAATTTAACTGTTTACAATTTCTAGGCTAAAATACTTCCCCGTAAAATAGGAAATAGGTAACCTCACTGCTATTAAACCTAACTGTGAATTTTACTATTGCGTCAGGCTAAAAACATCTCTTAGTTCATCACAGTACAATTTAACAAGCTTATTATAGTCACAAGCTCAGGACTACGTTACATAATCTAAAATTTATACAAAACTTTGTCACTCTACAGCTTTCTCCAGTCTTAAAGTCAATTATCCCAGAAGACACTACATTACATTAACATGCACACTTGCACCCGTTTTCTCATATTAAAATAAATAAAATAATTCGACAATAGACTGATGACAAGTATCTGCCAAAACAGTAGTTGTTTTTCACTTTMCTGGGAGACGGCAAATTGATTTAATCGACAATTTCCGTAACCGCCCTGGATGCATAAATCATTTGTAGGAACCCTGTAAGCTTGAATACTGCTCAGTTTTATGGGATCCTTATTACAATATCCACATTTTGAGTTTAGAGCGAATTTAGTGTAGATTTTGAAAACTCTTTGTAAAATTAAGTATGGGGTCTGTCCTGAAAAACATTATCAAAATGATGATCTGCTAAGTGAAAATGAATTTAAATTTACTAAAATTTAGAAGAGTATTGGCAAGTAACGTTTTCTTATATAAAATACTGCCTGAATTTACAGAGAGCATTGATTTGTTAAAAAGAATAGGTTTCCGTATTACTCGACAGAACAGTCGAAGTAAAATTACATTTAATAATAAAGTTTGCCGTACAAACCAGCATTATTTTTCGTTGCTCTATACTATGTGCCGTAATTACGACACAATAACGTTCGAAGTGAACATTTTTATATGGGATATATTTGGAATTTTTGATTGATTGTTTCTTTCTGAAGTCACATCTATGCTCATTTTTTTTTCTTTAGACAGAGACACTAGAACTTGTTTAAGACGTTTGTGTGTTACATTAACCTGATGTTCCTTGTAACTCGTATAGTCTGTATTACTCTTGTAGCATTTAGATATTACTTCCACATCCAACGGATGGGAAGTATTGTATCGCGAAAAAAATTGTCGAAAATTTTTATTTGCTCATTCGCTTTAAAAGGGTTCAAAAAGCAAAAAACAAAATTTGAGCAAAAACAAATTTCTTGTCTGTGTCTGTGTGTCTGTGGTATTGTTTGTGGACACCATAACTTTCGAAAGACTTAATATATGAACTTGAAATTTGGCAGACGTATAAATCTCACCTACCCAAAGCAACCTATTGTATCGGCAAGGGGGCGAAATTAGGGGGTAACTACCCTTTTTGCAAATTTTTTTTTTCGTTTTAGTATGTGATTAGTAGTATAACTGCGAGTATTATTCGTTCTTATAAATATTCTGTGCAGCAAACTGTTTAGAAGATATTAGCAAAAAAGCGTCACTTAAAGAAAACGGTTTTTCCTAAATATCTCCGAATATATTTAATATATTCAAAAAATGAAAATACCATCAGATAGTAAATAAAATTTCTCACAAAAAGTGTCTTATAAAATTTATTCAAAATTTTGACATTTTCGAAATATTTCCAAAAAACCTATTTTGGACCCTGCTCGTACGATTTTTCTCTAAATTGGTAGTATATAGAAAATCAAATTTCTGATCAGAAAGCACTCTTGTAATTTTTTTGTTAAGTTAATAATTTTCGAGTTATTTGGAAAAAACGATTTTAAAATTTATATATTTTTGCTAATATCACGAAGATTGTTCGTCTTAGAAAAAATCTGTAGAGAGGAAAAATGCTCAAAACCTGATTACCAAACGTATAGTATAAGAAATAAAAACGTAAATGTCATTTTGACAATTGGATGTGGAAGTATTGGTTCAACTTGCAGCGGTTTTTTTCTTTGTGTGATATACTTCGCACTAATTTATGTTATGCTATACTTACTTATTCTGTACCCTTGCTTGTCCTTTTTAGACTCTTGGTCTGTTGGGTAAATATATTATTATTACTATTATTATTAATATTATTATTATTATTATGATGATGATGATGATTATTATTATTATTATTATTATTATTAAAAGAAATCGACGTCGCGCCGCTCTTTATCTATGTTATGATCTTCTGAACGCTGATATAAATTTGGTATACATCGGGTTACAAATACGTAGATGGTATGCGTTTTTCGTTTCGTTTTTCGCTTCAGTATTAGTTTTGCTGTTGCTGTTGGGAAGTTGCAGTACGATATGTACGATAAATGTAAGATATTATAATCATTTTTCTTGGTAGCTAAATAATGATGATTGGTTTTTGTTTGTAGCAATAAAAGTTTGAATTGATGTTATATGAATTTCAGGTACATAGGAAACACTATAAAAATTTTGCGAGATTTTCGCGAGACTCTCGAACGAGACATGAGACGAAAGGAGAACTTTGATTGCGAGATGAGACTCGAGACGAGACTTTCCAAATTCCTTACGAGACAAGGCGAAACTTTTCAAAGTCTCGTATCGTCTCGTCTCGTCTCGTGTGTGTCACTAGCCTGAAAGCTAAAAGGAAACAAATCAAGCATAGGAAGACCCCGATATAGTTGATATGATATATATACAACACTTAAGAGAGTAAGACAGAAGGTAGAAAGGCAAGGAACAAGAAATTTATCAGTAAAAAGTCCCTCAGGCTGTATGAAATATCAGCAGTAGGTGATTCTGGTATGGACCAATAACAATAAACAAGAGATAGAAAGCAGTTCCTCCACTATATAATGTTCATATTCCCTTAGCATGCGCTAGGCAAAGGCTCTATTAGCAAACAAGCACGCAGTATATGCATGAGTGACAATAATTTATACACTAGTGCACTTCAAGGGTCAATCAAATGGCACGAGATAGTGCGCGAATATTGTGCTCGTCTCAGATGATTATTGCTAATTAGCTTTTGCTAAAATAGGTAGTGTCTTTATTTTATTTATTGTTACTGTTATTTGAAAAGACCTAAGTCGTATATGCCATTTGAATAATCTTTAGCACCATTGAGCATAATCTCCGACCAGGCTTTTAGCAGTAGTGATGGACTCTGGGATAATAGTTTTGTGTTACAATGCAGCAAATCACCGCAAAAATAGGGAGCTGTGTATAGTATAGTATATAGTAAAGTGCGCGTCAGGAAAGAATATAGGTTTGGTGGGGCGGCAATAAGGTTATTCTACGTGACGTCACACGTAACTTTGAAACAGATCTGGAAGTAAATAAACCAGCACCGGTGGCAGCTTATTACGGAATCTGGTATTAGAGATTAAATACGTTATTTTAGCTTGGAAAATAGTATCGGTATGAGACAATGAAAATAAAATGTGTCTTATCGGTTTTACAGGTGAAATATTCAAAGAATACCCCAAAACTAGGTATTGTATTTGCTATGTATGTCGTGCTGTCGTAGTAAAATAACAGTTATAATATTTGTTACGCTGTTTATGGATACAATAAAAACCAGAAATAATACATATACGTAACTAATGAGGTACTTTTCATTGCACAATGCACAGTTGCATGTAACATGGACATTGCTTTGTGTTACAAATGCAACTGTTACTTTTCATATAATTTTTTTTAATTATATTTTAAGAGATGCTGGTAAGACATTTTTGTGGAGTTGTCCAATGTGATCATAATAACATGCGCGACTGGAGAACACATTTTTACACTATTCCTTCAGAAAAAAATAAAAGAGAACAAATAGAAAAAGATCGTTTAAAACGAAGTCAGGTAATAAAAAGTATGATGATATGTTCGGATCATTTGGTTTCAGGCAAAACACTATATAGAAATAGAAAATAATATGTAATGTAATTACATCGCTGTTATTTAAGGAAAACCTTCGATAGATGAACCAGACCATGTAGATTATGGTACCAAGTTTGAAAATAGATTATGCTCGGGTAAAATCAAGTCCAAGAGCAGCATTAAGACGTCAAAAAAGGAGCTGTTAAAAGAAGAAAGTTAACAGAAGAATATTTGAAAAAAGGATATTAAAAGTTCAAATATATTTCAAACTACACACAAACTTGCTCCTTCTTCACTCAAAAGTATACACACGATACAAAACTGTCTCTAAATCTGCGAAAATACCGCGAACAGCAGAGAATTAGACGCAAGTTTGTTTACCTTCAGAACAGCTGGCCGACGTCATATTATTTCCACTGGTGGAACTGCCCAATAGGGTGTTATACGGTATCAAAAAACTTATAGTTACTTACGAAATTTGGATTCTAAGGACTATTTAAAAACTACTGGTGCAATAAATTAAGAAAAAAGTCAGCAATTTTATATTATAGGAAAAATAAACAAGTTCAGACACAAGTTAAAAATCTGTAAGAAAGCGCATGCCTCACCATTGCTTTGTTTTTAATGCTTTATGTAGTACGATACGACACACTTTTTAAAAATCATTTTGCTCAGCTAATTATTTGCAGGCAAAACGACAAAACAACTAAATTTATCGCAAACACAACAATCAAGAAAATCTTTGAAGTCATGTCATAGGTTATTTTTTATTTTTTTTTTTGTTAATGGCTCAGTCAATTTTCTGACTACTAGCCAGCTCATTACTCTTTATTATATTTTTAAGAAAAGCACATACACAATACACCCATGCCCTAGGCCGGACTCGAACCCGCAGGCTCCCTGGCCATAGGCAGCCGCGCATCCGCGCTACCATTGGACCAGCAAGGCCGGCTCACAGAAGGTTATGTTGTCCGTTGTCCTGTCTTCTGTCTTTTTGAAAGTATTCCTTGCAGTGTTGCCGATGTTGACTTTTATTCTTTTTTCCAGTTAAAATACTTCCCACCGTATTTTAATGTCATTATTGCATTTAACAATTTTGCAAAATGAGATGAAATTTTAAAAAATAGTAATGTGCATTAACAGCTTTTAGGTAATAAGTTTTGGAGTCAGACATTTAAATTTAAACAATAATAATTTAATTTATAAATGTTCATTTGCACGCTGGAGCAATTTCTATACTTTTTGAATGCATTGTAAATTTGATGTTAATTTATTAAGTGATTGACCATTTTACGACAAAATTGAAAAATACGGGTTATTTATTTTGCTTTGCTTAATCAAACTCAATATTTAAAAAAAAATTGTAGAAAACCCTGTTGTCGCGAGACATTTACATTATGGTGCGCCTGCCATTATTCGTGGTTGCAATTTTAGGCTAGCGCGGCGAATAAATATTTTAATTCGACCCACCCACGCTACCTGCAAGAATATTTTTAATGGATCGCAAATGCAACCACTAACCCTTGACCGCATATGCAACGTTCGCAACTGCAAGGACACCGTTGACTACTAGTTAAAAAATGTGAAAGTACTTGTAGCGAAGCATTTGTCTTATTGCTACGTACTAAGCTAAGAATAAACTAAACGTAACTATTGTCAAGTTTTTTCGTTAAAAAATATTATTACATACTTATATTATTTTGACTATTTGTGTCAACCTGTAATCTACGCAGCACACAACATTAATTAAGTAGGTATTCTAAAACTGCCCTCAAGACTATCGGAAGATAAACAATCTCCTTGTTACTCTTGCCTTAAATTTTCCACCAACCTGACATCATTCACCTCAGAATACAAGCAAAATTACCCCCTGTAGGTGAGTGAAAGACAATCCATCATACGAAACAGAAACGCGTATCGACTTCCAGCCTGTCCAAGTTCTGCTCCAGCAAACATCATCCATATTGAGCAACAGATGTGCTGATTCACTGTACGTATGTGTAATTCATTATTCAGTGCCCTGCAGCACAGATTATATAGTGGAATAAAGCAAAATTTTCTGGCCTTAGTTCCCTTAGCTAACACGGCGAATGCGGCTGTGGTGGTCAGGACAATTTAATTTACCGAACTGTTTCGCTCGATAAATAATCGTTTAAATATTTACCATCGGTGCCACGCAGAGCTGAAAACGATTTAGTTATCCAGGGCAAGTTTGTCAAGGGCCAAAGTGCACGGTCAACACTGACAGGTAAACAATCAGGTTATCAAGGGTTTCGCACCGCCCTTTCTCTTCCAGACTAAACAAATATACCCGATCAAGACCCCGATATGTTCCATTAAACGCAGTATTGCTTTTTCCGACCATGCTCGTTCCTCATTTCGTAGCAGAAACGACAGAATTTACCGACTGATACCCCACAACAGTTGAGGGAATCAGACAATAAGAATATATAAAAAAAATTGTAGGTGTAGCCTTCTCGCTGTCATATGGACTTATTCAGCCAGGAATTTTAAAGGGGCGGATGCCATTAATGAACAAACATATCAGTACTGACCATACGCGTACCCGTCCGAAATGCTTGCTAAGTTTCGATTTGGATTATAGCAACGCCGACCCTACGTACGGATCTGAACAAATAGAGCGGGCAAGACAAGCACACTGTAATTGGGTATTTACAAGGAATTTCAAACTTTACATAGCATACTGTGACTGTTAAGTGCAAGAAAATATGCGCTTTTAACATATAGAAGGGTGAAATTCTTATAACATTAACTCATACAACCTTCCAGTTAGTTTGCTGGCAGCTAGTGAGAAAGAAATGGATAGTAAGAGAAAAAGAAAAAAGAGAAGTGGTATGAGAAAAAAAACAGCACTGCGTAATATATTATTCAGGTGAATTAGAAAAACATAATGATTTTTTATGAAAACAGATATACAAGGGCGAAGCACCCAATAGGGTCGCACATAAACAATTATCCTCGGAAATAACTAGACATTTTTGCACATAAAGGCATAGAAGAACTCGTGCGGTGGACCGAACGATAAGATAAAAATTGTTTTCGCGTTAAAAAGCGAATTAGCTCAACACAGTTTACTCATAATCATCCCTAGGTGATACACATGCATGTGAAGTTAATATTGTACATAATAATAATAATAATAATAATAATAATAATAATAAATATATTTGTGTTGGTTCACAATTACAGTGTTAACACACGTCAAAATACAGCGTTATATAAAAGATAAACTAAACTAAAACAAGATATTATAATAAATAAGAAGTATTTAAAAATTCCTCCAAGGAGTAGAAATTTTTACAAAGTAGATATGACTTAACTTTTTTCTTAAAAACTGTTAAATCTAAGCTTTGAATTTGTGCAGGTAATTTATTAAACAGTTTGGGACCCCAGTAAGAAACACTGCTTCGGCTTCTTTGCAAACGATGGAAGTTAACATTTAAATTTTGATTTCCCCTTAAATTAAGCATATGTGATTCACCACGAGTAGTATAAGAACCTAAGTGAGTTTTAACAAATAATAGACAAGATAGTATGTAACAGCTAGGCAATGTTAAAATTTTAAACTTTTGAAAAGATTTTCTGCAATCTGCCTGATAATCCAAATTTGCAATTACTCTGACAGCTCTTCGCTGCAATTTGAATAAGCGATCAGATGCAGGAGAATGCCCCCAGACTAATATTCCATAAGTTAACCTAGCATGTATGTAAGCAAAATACACATTCAATAGGATTTTATCTGAGATTATATCGCGAAGAGATTTCAAAAGAAATATATTTTTGGCGGTCTTGGAAGTAACGTAGTCAATGTGAGAATGCCAGGTAAGTTGTGGATCTAATCGTATTCCCAAAAAGTTAACAGACTCTTGATTTTCTATATCGCATGTTAAATTCTTTAGTGTAAAGCATGACGTAACAGTCTTGGACTCATTTAGTAATAGACTATTAGATGTAAACCAAGTTGACAAGTTTGACTTCATTTCAGTTAAATGGCATTTTAGTAAATTAGCGTTTTTGTTTGTACTAAAATATGTAGTATCATCAGCGAACAATATTAAGTTTCCATCTTTAATGATATTTTCTAAATCGTTGATGTAGATAAGGAAAAGTGTTGGGCCTAATACAGATCCCTGTGGAACTCCTTGATTGACCGGTAGATAACTCGATTTGCCTGACTTTGATATTACCATTTGTTCACGAGGCATTAGATATGAAGTTAATAAATTGATTGACTTTACAGAAAAATTGTAATAGCAAAATTTTCTTTCAAGTACATCAATTGAAAGACAGTCGAATGCTTTAGTTAAGTCACAGAACACCGCCCCACCATATAAATTACTTTCAAAACTATTATGAATCAAGGATACCAAATGTTGGACAGCTAATGATGTAGATTTTGTTTTACGAAATCCATATTGACATGTGGAGTATATGTGATGCAGCTCCATATGTTCGGATAGTTGAAGTTGCAAGGCTTTTTCGAAGATCTTACTTATGACTGGTGTTATGGAAATTGGGCGATAGTTATTAAGAGAATTTGCGTCACCTTTTTTGTAAATGGGAACGATTTTAGACTTTTTTAGGGCAGCAGGATAAATACCAGCCTCAATAGATTCATTCAAGAGCACGGTTAGAGGAGAAATAATTAAATTTATTACATGCTTTATAATTTTTACATTCAGGTAATGTACATCTCGAGATGATGTATTTTTAAGATGAGAAATAATATCTCTAACATTATTCAAGGAAATACCTGTAAAAGAAAAAGCCGGATATTGAGAGGGAATAGAAATAGTATTAAGGGTAGAATTAGAATCTTGGGACAGGCCACCTGTTATATTTGCCGCAATTGTGGAGAAATAATTATTTAGTTCGTCAGCTGAAAACGGACAGTCAGCAGTATGCATGTTTTTGTTGTTTAAATTATTAATTAGTTTCCAGAGAGCATTTGGTCGATTTTTTGCAAGTCTGACATAATTATCATGAGCTTGTTGCTTGGCATTCCTAATCTCATGACGATATCTAGATCTAAGTATTTTTATTTGTTGAAATAAGCCAGGATCATTATTATTTTTATGAAAGCTAATTAATAAACTTAGCGTATTTCTTAAGTTTTTAAGTTCCTCATTGAACCAACTGATCACCTTTTGACATTTGCCTTTAGTGCTACGTGCTGGAAGATTTGTCTTTACTGCTGAAGAAAGTAAATAAAGAAAATTATCAAATTTGTCTTCGATGTTTAATTTGTCATCATACACAAATGACCAATCTATAGATTCCAATTCATTATATAAGTTAAATAGGCCTTGTTCCGTTATAGGATAGATTATTTTTTCTTCGACAGTGGATTTGTTAAAACAAAAATGGGTTTCAAAAGTAATACCAGAATGATCGGAAATATTATAATCAATAACAGAACTGTTAACATAGAGCTTTTCTAAGTTTGTTATGTAATTATCAAGACAGGCTTGCAAACGAGTGTTTTCAAAAATGGTATGATGAAAGTTGAATGAACTATAAAGATCAAAGAAATTCAAGAAAGATACGTTTTTCGACATAAAATTTAGGTTAAAGTCACCTGTAACAATTACATACTGTTTGGCGTTACATAAAATGTCAAACAGATGGTGCMTAGTACTGAGAAACGCAGCAGTATTTCCACTTGGTGGTCGATATACACATACTATTATTGTATTAAGTATTACAGATTCTACAGCACAAATCTCAACAACATTTTCAATACTCAATTCTGTTAGGTCATCTCTACTTGAAAAGAGATTGAACAGTTTCTCACAGATAAAAATAGCCACACCACCATGAGTACGCAGAGATCTGCAAAAGTAACTTAAGAGAGTGTAATTATCTATTAACGTTGATTCAATTTCAAAACTTTTTTGCCAATGTTCAGAAAAACACAAGACAGAGAAATCTAAATGAAGAGCATTTAACTCTAAAACTTTGTTACGTAGCGATTGAGTATTTAGATGATAAACAGAAAATTCTAAGTGTTTGTTTGATTTACAGGAGCAGTTGGAATTTTTTTTTGTATTACGTGGCAAATAATACTTATTCACATAGATATGTTCCGGCCAAAAATCTGGATTTTGTATCATAGACTCAAATTTGATGGGAGCTGCAATAGTGAATACACTGGATGTTGGCTTCTTATTGAGATGTTCAGGTTTTTCTACTTTAAATTCCGCTTCTTCGTCAATTTCTCGCAACACTTCCAGGATATCATCAACTGTTTGCTCCGGGTCGAAGTTAGACACATAAGTGTAACAGAGTTTCTTCATTGGTAGTAATTTTGCTTTGGCACCCGTGAATGTCGCATTGTTTTTGGAGATACGCATTATATTAGATCTTTTAGAGTTTGTTCTGCCAGTGTTTGTATTTGGAGTTAAGTTCCGCCGTTTTTGGGGACTGTTGGAGGCCAAGTTAGAGCGTGGAATATTTAGAACCTCCCTGGACCCGGACGATGAAGGTATGATCGGATTAGGGTACTTTGACGCTGCGACTTGACCCTCATTGTCCTCAAAATCGTGATCTTCATCAGATGAAGAAATACTTCTTGTATTTTCTTGATTATGATATTTAGATAAAGGTATAAAATTTCCAGTATAGCGACGAGAATTTCTTTCCGGTAAACGTGTATCTGTATTGCAATCATCAGGTGTTCTCTTTTTATCATTGACATTCAAAGAAACATTGGTATCGGTGTTGTTTTTATAGCCCGTTGAAGTTCGGCGGTTGTCGCTCTTATTCTTAACTGCGGTAAGAGTCACTTGAGGATTAGGCCGTGAATTTAACATTTCTAGTTTTAGCGCAGTTATATCACTTTGTAGTTGAGTAATTAGAGTAGTCTGCGCCATTATCAATGACTTACAGCTAGCCATTTCTTCAAACAGCGCAGAAAATTTATCAACACAATCACAGTCACAGGTGAAATTTTGGAGAAAGTCATTTAAGCACTGACTAACAACACTTGTTATGTCATCAGCTGGAGTTGTAGTTTTCTTAGGTTTTGGAGGCATAATTGAGATCTTATCAATTCTAATTTAGAATAATTGTGCGGCGAAAGAAGCAGTAACTCGTGCGACCGAACCGAACGAAAGCCTGCCTGCCAGTCACTGAATTTGTTCATTTATTTCTTGATGAGAAATGCTAAACCACATCGAGTAGTTTCAATAAAACAACCGTCTGCTACATTTTGGGGTAAATATTGGCTTACATCTGGATAAC
Source organism: Rhyzopertha dominica (assembly GCA_025024175.1). Classification (NCBI taxonomy): domain Eukaryota; kingdom Metazoa; phylum Arthropoda; class Insecta; order Coleoptera; family Bostrichidae; genus Rhyzopertha; species Rhyzopertha dominica. The sequence continues at coordinate 13,929,663 of QCXZ01000138.1, forward strand.
ATTTTTCTAGGTCGGATGGTAGGGCATCAGGGAACTATTGAATGCCCTGCTAGGTCGCCTGATTTAAGTCTACCGGGTTTTTTCTCTCGGTTTATTTAAAAGGTCAGGCGTACAAAGAAAAAGTACAAAATGTGCAAGAATCCGGCAACATGAAATGCAAAATTCAAATTGCGCCTAACTGGTTGCAAAATTCATTGCGCAATTTCTATGACAAAATAGGTTATTGCGAAGCTACCGGAGGTCTTCAGTTCGAATATTTTGATGTGCATATTCATTCAAATTAATGAAGTATTATGAAAAATAGAATTATTATCAAATGATTAAAAACCAACAAAACAAGTATTATTGGCATCTGCAGAACGTGCTTTTTGCGAGATTTTTGTCATTTATTTAAAAACGCGATATTTCACAAAAATTTTATTATCAAACCATATGGATTAAGCAGCAGGTCATTTATAGATAGAAGTATCAATATAAATCCGCAAAATATAGCTTGGTTGTCATTTAAAGAAACAAAAAATACGCTCCCATGTAAATGCGTTGATATACCAAAAAAAGAAATAAGCCTGTTATTCCACACTTTTGATCAAAGACAACAAACCGATTGCGTATAGCATGCATAGATATTTCTCTATATTATATAAAACTCTCATTTGTCTATTGTAAGTACTGTATCTCAAAATCGCAAAAAAGAATTATGTCTTATATCTTCAAAGTTATACTTATGTTACAATCCCAATGGTTCCGTTTGTTTTTATTTTATTTCCTCTAATGAGTTTATCTTTCGCGCTGGAGTAACAAATACTAGAGCAGTAAAGCTAGTATGCGGGCGAGTCTAAATGAGAAAAAAGCAAATTCGACCCACACTAGTTAAATAAATTACAGCGTACGGGGCATCAAATAAATCGCAAAGGCGCGCCCTTTTAATATAAAGTCCGGAACTAACGCTGATTGCATCAAAACTTTTCCAGATGCAGCTGCTGAAGCCAAAGTCCATTTACTCGCAACGCTACTGCTTCGTGTGAAAAAGCTGCCATACACGCGCCAGCTTTTGGAGTGTTTTTACACAAATTACAGCATATCTAAAGCGAGATAATACTGTTTATGCATATGTACATTCCAGAGGCTTTTGCAATGAACTGAAACACTACTTCATATAGGTATATTGCTGCGTAGTAAACCGTGCTGCTTAATTTTAATATATTGCCCTCTACATATAAAACAGACGTAACTGAATTTGGGTCTGTACCGTCCGTACAGAATAATAGAATATATGCATATTATACACACTATAGTATACTGTATAGCAAAATGACAATAATAATAATAATAGCATGAAATAGAAATTGAAGCCTAAAGCATACAGTAACATAGTAAATTAAAATTCTAAATTTATGCATTAAAACAAACAAACCGTGATAATATTTATTAATATTTAACAGGTTTCTATATAATCTTAATTATTAAAGACTTGCTTTCAAAATGAATATCAGAGCAGTCCGATATCATATTGAAGTTGTCGCACGTCGAGGTTAACGTAGCTCTTGCTTGCTTGCTGGTCCTACGATAGAATGTCGAAGCATGTCTAAAGTTAAATCGGGTGACAGTAAATATGAGTTTGGTATATATGTTGAGGAGTTAAATTGATTGTGTAAAAGCTCGACACCGAATACGGTTCTACGAGTTTGGAGAGAATCTGGGTAGGAAGACTGATTGATCTAAACCTTTTTCAGTATATACTTTGTCCACGACAAAAGCTAAAAGTTTTAGAAAGCGCCTTTGAAGAGTCTCAAGCAGGTCAGGCTGAATCTTGTAGACAGGGCACCAAATTAAGCAACCATACTCCAATTCAGATCGTATTAGACAGTAATACACCTGTAGTAATTTAAGGTTTTTAAAGATACGGCAATCTTTGTATACAAACCTTAGCAGTTTAAAAACATCTGTAACTGTTTTGGATATATGAATATTGAAAACATATTTCTCATCAAAAATGATACGAAGATCTCTGAAATGCGTAACACGTTGCAGTCACTTGTCAACGCTGTAGTGATAACATAAAAGAAAAAAATTTGCGAGACCAAGAGATCGAAACCCATTTGTTAATGTTAAGAAATAGTGTGTTTGAAGAAATCCTTTGCGATAAAGCATTCAAATCATGTTATAAAGCTAATCACCTAGGAAAGAAACATTTCAGAAAACCTTTAAATCATCAGCGTAAAGGATATTTGACACTGAAACATTACAATGTCATTGATAAATAGTAGATAGAATAAAGAGCCTAAAGTTGGTCCGAGGGACAAATGAGATGGTATTAAAGTTACGATAGCGGACGAACTGGTGTTTGTTATTTTAGATAGTATTTATCTTTACTGGTAGTTTCCATATTAGGTTTTAGCGGTGAGGATCATCTTACAATCCGAGGTACCGAATCCCTTTTGAGAAGTATATGCCGCAAGGAATTGCAATGAGATTATCGTTATCTTGTCGCTGCAATAATATACCGCCAAGACCCAAATTACTTGCATCAGAGTGCATCTCAGTATTCGCATTCCTATCAAACATAGCCAACACCGGACGGTACGCAAATTCTCTTTTCAACGCCTTAAAAGCAGACTCCTGGTTGTTACTTGTTGCAATCTTTCTTGATCAAGTTACTTAAAGGCTTGACTTTAGCGACAAACCCTTTGATAAACTTTTTAAAGTAACTCGCCAATACTATAAAGTGCCTCACCTCGTGTTTTTACAGGTCTTGGAAAACTAGAGGTTTCTTCCAGGCCTAATGCGTTCTTTTATTAGTTCACGTCCAAGATATTCAATTTTCGTTTGCATGAAGTAATATTTGTTTAAACTCAGAGTCATTCCAGCATTCTGGAATAGCACTAAGACGCGATGCAGCTTGTACAATTTTCGCTCATAGATAGGGAGGGTATCAGTATCATTAAAATATGCCATCGCTCTATGAAGCCGAAGAGCAAAACGGGCTCTTAAAAGGCAGTAATGTCCATCAGGTGTAACCAAGATACCTAGGTATCTTGGGTATAAAACGCAGTCTTTAAGAATTTGATAATAACCCAAGTTAATAAAATATTTACTTTGACAGTTATTGTTGGGAAGCATCCTCGGTATTTGTCAAGTGAACATAAAGGACCAGTTTCACTTCTCTTTGTTTAAGTTGAAGTTAGCTAACATCAACCCTGTAACCATGACAATACCTTAAATTGAGGTTTTTTAATACAAAATTTATTTTAGCTTAAAATAGAGATGAGAAACCGACCCAAAATGTCCAGTCGTTCAGAACCAGATGACGAGTGTTTATGTAGTCAAAGCTAAATTCTTCTACCTCCTGTATCTTCATAATCATATAGCCTCCTTGGCCAATTGCGGCCCAAAATATCCAGTCGTTCAGAAGCAGAAGATGATGAGTGTTTATGTAGTCACAGCTAAATCCTTCTAGCTCCTGTATCTTCATAATCATACAGCCTCCTTGGCCCATTGCGATGATGTAAATAGACATAAACATCGTCACCGTCTTAGGTAGTGTACAGCGTGGCCTATATAATCTAGTGGAATCACACGAACTTCATTTGCAAACAATATAATTTTTCAGGGTGGTAGCATTTTAAAGTTGTCCAGGTCAGCACGATCCTGATTAAACAGTTGGAACTTGTTTCTGCGCACAAAAACCGTGATATTTTGGTTATTTATAAATGGTTGCTCAAAAATGACACGAGTTTTTTGTGTGCAATCAGGGACTACAAGTGCTTTAATAGTTGCATAGGCTAAATCTATCTCTAGATTAAGGGGCACCTTAAAACATACCGTTGTATTTTAGCAGGATGATACTTTAGAATCTAGATTTAACTTTGCTACATCAGATTCGCAAATCGTTACTGCAACACAACCAGAATCCACGGACACGTAAATGTTTGATATTTATTATGCAATCAATGAAATTACTTTGGCTACCATCCGAAATATCCATAACTGAATTGAACTCACCTTCTCGTGTAGGAATTGCAGGTTTGCGACCGATCAGGTAGATGTGGCAACTACAAACAGTTGTAGCTTTGTGCATTGGGTTATGTAGTGGCCCCTTTGCTTACGTCGTAGTGCTGTTGTTCCTACTGTTTGCGTTTCATATTCAAAGACTATCGTAAATCGGTGCGAAGCTGAGGCGCTGAGAAGCCATCTGCTTTATGGTGTTTTCTGTTTGTTTGCTGGTTGTTTCGTTGTGCAACATGGACGGATATTCCTCTGCAAGCTTTCTGGAGTGACGTAACGACCTGCTCGGGCACCATTTTGGATGGTAACGTTTAAAATACCATCAATTATGCAAGACACCGCGTTTCTTCTTGTAATCTGACATATTCGTAGCAATTCGATTTTGCTGAAGTATTACGTCGTCATGCTTTCCGTTGGCAACTTAATTTAAGCAACCATTTTCGTCAGAGCTGAAGCGTAATCGATTTGATTCGGGTAAGATTTCAGAATGAGATACGTCCGTCTAGCCCATGAGTAACAGTATTCACTCATGTTTACTTCTACAATAAATCTTCACGAGGTCTATCAAATCCACTATATTTAATAAATTGGCAAAGCGCTTTCACCTATAATTAGCCATCATCAGTGCCCCATAATGTAAAAACAGGAATGCAAAAGAATTTATATAAGTGACATTGTCAAAATCGAAATCAATCCTGACTTCAAACAAAAAGTAGCCTTCAACTACTATCGCCGTGCATATTGTAGCTTGGCAGCAGTTACAAAAAGGCGGCACAAAGAATTCAGAATTCAAAGCTGCATGATTCATTTATAGAAACCCTGTATAAGTGCGCTTATTTTTCCAATGTGTCTGAGCTTTGCTTTGCTGGTACCTTATCTTGTCCGTCCACCATTATAACTCTTGCGACGTCAAACACGTATGCATAAATCATGTGGGTCAAGGCGTCATTTAAAAGCCAGACACAACATTATAATTTCGGTATTCTGTGCAGGTAAGGACGTATTTCCTACTAAAAATACGCAGAGCAAATGCGATCGTAGGTCTTCTAATATTAACTTTTATGGTCGCTATTCCAATGCATTCATTTAATGAATCTTTCATTTGTTGAATTATTCCGCTCCAGTAGTTCACGTAAAGAAAGTGGGTGAGCACCAGGAAAAGCGTTAAACGAAAATGGAGTCCGGAGTTTGCGGCGCTAAAAATTCCCTCGGAATAATTTGTCACAAGTGTTAGCGACGACAGTTTACAGAGTACCAATAAATAGCAACCAGGTTCGATAGGGGCCTAATTTATGTCGGTAATATATATTGGTGATTATTGGACGTTAATCTAGTCGATAGCAGCAGAAACGTGTGATAATAGCAATTTGTAATTATGGTTGTGCTACCAATATCACATAAGATCATGATTTTATTTGGTGTGATTGGTGTACAAACGGGTTAAGTATTTTACTCAAATTTAAAATCCAGTAACGAGTGGTGTCACCAAAATAGAATTCTACATCAAATCAAATTCATGATTCATAATAAAAAGTATGTCATTTTTTCTGCTTACACTTTAAATGGCATCTGCTTTCATGATAATAAGCAAGGAGACGTGGTTTTAACATTTTAAAGCACGTTGCCAATAATGGCGTGTTTGAAATATGAAATATATAGAAATAATAATTATCCACGTTTATTAAGTTTGATATTCGCATCACTATTGATTTATGTGAAAGTGATATCCCTGGCATTTGCTTGCTCGCTTGCAAGTAACTTAATCATATTGGCACAATTATTAAAATTTATAGCTGCTGCTGATGATGAAGACTTTTCAAACATCTTTCTGGCAATCTTGATGCATTCTTAAATGCAATCTTCAATATACTTCTACAATGGTAAAATACCACCCTTCATGTCGCTTCACAGTGTGTAATATTATTTTTATATCTTCAGCATAACTAAATTTCAACATTATCTTTATTTATAATATACAGATTCGTTCTGGTGCTTTCAAGAAAGAGAAACTCCAAGATGAAAAAAGCATTAAAAACAAATCAGAGCGAATTTCGGTGATGCTTTTGCTGAAGTTTTAATGAGCCATTTGCAAGCAGTCGCCATGGACTAAGAGAATGAAGTTTTGGTAAATAATAATAATAATAATAATAATAATAATAATAATAATAATAATAATAACAACAATAAAAAAAGTTGTCCACCAGTTCGTAGCACAGAATGCAGGTCTTGCTAACAAAGGCACACCAATACACAAGTACGAGCCAAAAAACATTTTAGAGAATTCCAACATTAAAATCTATTGGGATACTACCATTCACACAGACAGACAGGTTCTCCATAATAGACCCGATATGGTTATAATCAACAAAACAACGAAAAAAAATGCACAATAATTGACTTCGCTATCCCTCTTGACGACAACCTCAGCAGATCATATTAAACAAAAAAAGATAAGTACGTGCAACTTGCTGATGAGATCCAGGAAATGTGGAAGATGCAAAATGTTGAGATTAAGCCACTGATAATTTCTGCCAACGGTCTAGTCCACAAAAACACTCGACGACATTTAGAGGAACTTCAAGTCCAATCGAACGCCCTAACGTGGATGCAGAAAGCAGTCGTTCTTGGAACCACTGCGATCATCCGAAGAACGATCTCTAGGCGTTAACTTCAGTAGCCCTGAGAAATCCGGCTACTGAAAAACTCCACTCAACAGTGTGATAAAAAAAATAACAATAATAATAATAATAATAAAGTTTATTTCCAACAGGTTAGCAGCCAATTCCAGGAAAATATCTAATGTAACACACTGTTTAACTTAAAAATAATCTATGAAAGGAACATAGTATGAAAATAAAATACAGCCTAACTGAAACTTCTTGCCCATAGCATTCGCTGTCGATCACTTGCCCAACAATAGAAGTGAGCGAATCAAAGAAATATCACAAGATTTAGAAATACCAATAAAATAAGAACACATAAGATTGACTGGCGACCGAAGTGAAACACTTGTACGACTATTGCTGCAACAAAAAGATGGTACAACCATGTTAACATTCTCAAGCAGCGAACTGCAATCTATCTTATTATTCAACAAATTATACAACAGTTTGATCACCTAATCGTCTGAACTCTCCGCAGTTTCTATATATACAATCCATAGGATTTGTAAGACGAATTGATAGTGTTCAATGTGTGACTGCAAAAGGTAAACCTGTGGTCAAAATTAACACCGAACACCCTGAACTCATCCGCCCTGTTCAAAACCATACCGTTAACGTTGTATTGTTAGTTAACTATATTGAGTTTTCTGGAGAAGGAGAGAACAAAACGTTGGGAAACACTGAGATTTAAGCGATTAGTAAGACAGCATGTATTTAGATTATTAAGATCATTTTGAAGTAAAAGTTATAGTATTGGATAGTTTAAGATCATCAACAAAGATGAGGTACAGACTTTTAAGTGAGTCAGGAAGATTATTTATGTACATAAGAAGCAGAAGAGCACCCAGATTAGATCCCTATGGGAATCTGGAAATATGAAATAAAGCAATAAAAATGCAGTGCGCACAACGCACTCTATATTGTCTAAATGACAGATATGAGTAAAAAAGGTCTACCATAGAGGAAGAAAAAAGAAGAGATGAGAAGAAGTTATTAATTTCATCGAATGCCTTCTGAAAATCAGTGTAGATAGCGTCCACCTGATCAAGTCCATCCAATGCTTTAGAAACGAATTGCGAGAAGCATGCTATGTTCTCCCACACATAAATTCATGTTGAGCGGAAGATATAGGCCTATCATTACACGAATATATATGCTTATAGATGATAACCTCAAAAATTTTCGCGAAGTTACAAATTAGGAACATAGGGCGGTAATTTTCAACCTGAGAAATTTTGCCTTTTTTATTATAGGACAAATGTATGTTCTTTCCAAATTTCAGGAAAGACCAACGAAGGTAGAACAAGCTTAAATATATGAAACAGTGGAACAGCAAACACAGAAAACTAGGAATGCTGTCCATTCCAGCAGTCAAAGAATTTTTTTAATGTTTCAGAGCGTTACAAATTTCATCCTCAGAGATCCAAGTCCAGACGAACAGAAGTGGGGTGGGATGTTAACATTTGAGTAAAAATCAGTATATATATATTACTGAAGAAACTAGCAAAGGCATTTTACAATATCTTGTAAGTTGGATAGCTCAAGATTACTATACGTCATAACGCTAGGAATTCTAGCGTTAGGTACCCTTTCTACACTGAATAGAATGTCATAGCTTACTGGGATCGGTAGAAATTGCGACTTCTACACTAGACAAGTAACACTTGTAAACCTAGGCACTTAATTTTTTTTGTTTTGTGGCGGATTTGCTTGAACACGTGGTAATATTGTTGAGATCTGAATTTCTTATATTGTTGATATATCTTGGATTTTTCACGGCTACAGTTGATAATCTCAAAAGAAAACTAGGTAAGATATCGATGCCGTGACCGAAATGAAGTGTACCTGGGAACAGATTGCATTCGTCTTTACGGACAAGGGAATTTCAGTCACATCTCTCTCAGCTGTACAAATAAATTCAAGGCTTGAGTTCACTAATTTGGCATCTTAGCATTGTTTTAATGAGGCAGGATCAAGAATTAAGTTTTTTGAGAGGATATTTAAAAAAATGATTGTAACTATCAGCTGAAGTTAAATTATTTGGTAAACTACGTGAATGATTCTTGAAACTGGTCCCTAGCAAGTTGAGTTCAGCAAATAATTTAGATCTATTGGTAGTTGTCATACAAAACTGACGGTAAACTCTCTTTTCTAGTTTTATAGATTTGTTTACTAGATTTCTTAGTGACTGATAATAATTCCAATGTACCTGATCCTTGGTCTTTTTTTTGTAGCGGGGAAGGACATTATCGCGTAGAGACATCATAAATTTTAGGTTACTTGATAACCAAGGAGAATAAGGTTTGGAGAATATCGAGTATATGTAGTAATATCTTATTTAATAGGAGTATTTTGTCCTTAGCATTTGGAATATCATAAATTGCAGCAAGATTAGCGTCTCGTAGGTCTTGAAGGAAATTTGCTTGGTTGAAGCTTTCAAAACTGCGATACTCAGTAAAAACAGAATTATCGGATAACTTTTGTACAGAATAGTTTAGTTCACATGAAAGTACACTGTGATCACAAATATTATAATTTGATGCAACCGAAACAGATTTATCGTATTTAGGTCGGATGCAATAATATGATCTATTAGAGTTTGTGCACGCAGTGAAAGTCTAGTTGGTCCCTCTACAACCTGACGTAAGAGTATTTAATAAGTCTAGATATTCGAGGGTCAATGCTTTTATCGTCCATAATATAAGATAATATTTTCTCGGAAATATGTCTCTTGAAAACACTGACAAAAAGTTATTAGTCTGACGTTTCGATTACACCTATAATCTTTGTCAAAGACGAAGAACCTCAAAATTTGCCTGACACAAGTTCGTTAGGTTCTTTTTTATCAGGTTGGCACGTTGTTTCTATAACGTCTCGTTCCTTGTGAATTTGTTTATTTACTTTCAAAATTTTGTTTGAACTTGTGTCAGGCAAATTTTGAGGTTCTTCGTTCTTCTTTGACAAAGATTACAGGTGTAATCGAAACGCCAGACTAATAACTTTTTGTCAGCGTTTTCAAGAGACAGCGATCTTTCCGAGAAAATATTATATTAAGTCTAGATATTGTTGAGTAGGAGTATGGTTAACGTCCAAATAGTCAATATATATGTCACACACAAAGAGAAGACACAACAAACAATTTTGGAGTATGTCTTCAAACTCCTCAATGAATATATCATAATTTATTAAAGAAGATGGACAATACACACAACATAGAACAACAGATTTAAATGATTTGACTGATTTAAACAGTGAATACGGTGATTTCAGAAGTAAATTTTTATGTTTTTATAATTATTGTAAATACAGGTACAGGTTAATGAAAAAGTTTCAAATTTACCTACATATTTTATCTATTTTAGACATTATCGCTTTTTATTTTAAAAAAGGTGAGTTTTTATTCTGACTCTAACGCTGGCTGTCTCGTGACTGCTTCTTTGATATGGTGGTGGTTGTCTACTTACTCCAACCATTATTGGTAGCGTGTAAGTTGGGCTTCTAGAGATAGCTCGACTGTAGCGTGATCATTCGCCGATTCTACTAAATGACAGTAAGTTGACGTTCTTCGTTAGTGCTTAATGATAATCTGACGATTAAAAACCGAAACTAAATAATAGAATTTACGCTCACCAAGGTATTTAACAAATCCAAGTAATAGGAGCGACATAATAAATTTGCAGCTTTTTCAGATATGACATGGCTGTAAGCTTCCAGTCACTTTCTACGTTCAAATCTTTGGTGTGTCACCTCTGTAACGGCTGGCTATCCGTTGCTCCGATTTATGAAATACCGGGTAAAGGATACGCTTGTGGACGATGCCAGACTTATATACCCGACAGTTCATCAGTAGTCAGACAAACTGCATACGAAACTGCTGTAAAATGTATGAAGTTTCCTTGTATTAACAGTGACAATGGCTGTGGTACCCAACTGGATTGGGACGAAATTCTTAATCATGAAGAGAAGTGCATTTATAAAAAAATTACGTGCCCTATACAAGCCGAATTTGGTGAATCATTTGTATGTTGCAATTGGATAGGATCTGTCTCATCACTATATGATCACATCGAGAAAGACCATACGGACCATGTGCTGAATCCGCTTGAATTCGCTATGGATTTGGAAGACGAAAATCCACATCTATTCTTTACCATCGCAGTCTCTCAGTGTTTTGCATTTTATGTCAGGTATAACAAGGAAAAGGGAAAATTGCTTAGTGTGCTATTACTGATTGGAAATGATTCTGTTGAGGACTCGTTCCGTTATAAAATCGAATTATTGGCGAATAATACTATTAATTCTGTCACGGTAAATAGAGCTGCGGTAAAAAAATTAAGTAACATTTTTGATGATGTGAAAGATGAAAAGAAAATGATACAGATTGATGTTTCTACAGTAAAAAACGTGTTAGACAATCCTGAATCATTTTCCTTAAAAATTTCGATAATCGATAATAACCAAACTGTTTTAGAAGAAACGCCTGGCATAAAGCAAATTAGCTCTGAACTTGCGAACTTTGAATGTCCCATTTGTAATGAATATCTGGCTCCACCTGTTTATGTGTGCGTAATAGGCCATAGCATTTGCAAACGCTGTCGTTTAAAGCTGGATGTCTGCCCCTCTTGTAAAAACTATTTCCAAAACACACGTAATTTCTTTCTAGAAAACCTAGTTGCCAATCTGAATTATCCATGCCCATACCACACGAAGGGTTGCACATTTATAGATACCCTATACAAAGTGGAAGAGCATGAGCAGCTCTGTAAATTTGCTGATAGGCAATGTATTCTAGAATGTCCATGGTCAGGTTCCATTGAAAGCATGATAAATCACTTACATGATAGTCATCGCGAATCAATTATAGAGAGTGAGGTGATACATAATTTTCATATACGGGTTAACCAAAAAACACATCTCATTCTGCTGTGGGACAGTCAAATATTTCGACTCTCAATAGAAGCCAATAAGCATTGTGGTGCAGTAAGTTTCACTATGCAAAGTTTTTGTGACAAACTAAAGTACATGTACACACTAACGCTAATCGATCAAACTCGACCAGGTGTCAGTTTTGTTATCAATAGGCCATGTGGAAAATTCACCAAACTATCTGATGTAATTAATGATAACTTTACATTACCTGTKCGGGACTTATTGTTGATCAATGAACGTTTTTATTTTAAAATAAGTGTCTGCCCTTCTTAAATTTATGTACGTATGTTATACTGTAAATTTCTGTTAAACTCTGTATTCCCCATGTTCAGTCTGTTAAATCAACGCTTTTAAATATCTGTTTTTTTGTATCACTGTATTTTCGCTGTTAAGATGTTTATTGTAAATAAATTGTGTAATGAATTTTAAAAATAATAAATAAAAACCGCTGCAAATTGAATCAATACTTCCACATTCAATTGTCAAAATGACATTTACGTTTTTATTTCTTATACTATACGATTGGTAAGCATTTTTTCTCTCTACACATTTTTTAAGACAAAGTGATATTAGCAAAAATATATAAATTTTTAAAATCGTTTCTTTTTCCAAATAACTCGAAAATTATTAACTTAACAAAAAAAACAACTTAACAAAATTTAAAAAAAAAATCGTACGAGCAGGGTCCAAAATAGGTTTTTTGGGAATATTTCGAAAACGTCAAAAATTTAAGACACTTTTTGTGAGAAATTTTATTTCCTATCTGATGGTTTTTGTATATATTAAATGTATTCGGAGATATTTAGAAAAAACCGTTTTCTTTAAGTGACGCATTTTTGCTAATATCTTCTAAACAGTTTGCTGCACCTAAAATTTATAAAAGCGAATAATACTCGCAGATATACTACTAATCACATACTAAAACGAAAAAAAATAAAAAAATAAAAATTTGCAAAAAGGGTAGCTACCTCCTTCCCAATATCCTACTTACCCCACAAACAATAGGTCGCTTTGGATAGTTGAGATTTATATGTTTACCAAATTTCAAGTTCATATATTAAGTCTTTCGAAAGCTAACGTGTCCACAAACAAAACCACAGACACACAGACAAGAAATTCGTTTTTGCTCAAATTTTGGTTTTATACGTTTCCGACCATTTTAAAGCGAACGAGCAAATAAAAACTTTTGAAAATTTTTTTCGCGATACAATACTTCCCATCCGTTGGATGTGGAAGTAATAAGCAAATTACTAAGAAGGCTTCCTTTAAAACCTTTTTTGCAACATAAAAGAAACTAGTATAGTACAGGGTATTTCATTTTAGTTGCAAATAGGGGATATGCCCAAACTTGTTCTACTTTTTATGAAATAAAGGATGCTGCGAACAGGATTGCCATAACCCAATTAGTAATTTATGCAAGGTGGAATATGCACCTAAGTTTAAAAATAAATTAAACCAACCAACCCACACCATATCCCAATACAACAATCTTCATTAGCAAGTAAATCTCTTCGKAAGCTTTATTGGGATACTTTTACACTTTTTTTGTAACTTCTTAACATTCCTGTTTTTAAATTTCTACCAGAATTTCATTGGAATTTGTTGAAATTCATTGTTTGATAAGAACCATAACAACAAAAATTAAGATGTGCGATATTGAACTAAACACTATAGAGCAGCCGATCGCATCCATTGGGTCGACACCCAAATTTGGATAGCAAAAGTTTAAAACTGGGTCGCTAATATTTGCAGAAAACCTTGCGATTTATGTACTTTCTAATTCAAATTTAAATTTTGGCGTTCAGCAAATTTAGTTTGGAAGGGTATTGACTAGTTGCTGGCATATATAATGTCTTACTATTTGACAGAATTGCACACTATTTTTAAGGTACTTCATGTATGTAAGCTAGATAAGTGTCTTATTATTTCTTGTAAAGAAAACATTATGTTTTATAAACCAACATCAGCACTTATTCCTGAAATGAGCAAAAAACGAACGATGTCAGGTTTTCTAAAATGCAAAATTTTGGTCAAAGTGAATCACCAACTTCCAGTCCAGTACTTTGACTGAAACATCAGAAAAAATCATCATGATCATCAAATGATTGAAGAAAAAGTATTAAAAGGTCAAGAATTGCTATCAGTGAAAACCATATTTCAAAATAAGAAACAAATACTGAAATCGCCTAGTTGGTATTACAGTATTGACGCTGCAATGAGGACTACGATAACCAAGTACATATATTCAAGCAAAATAGACAAAGTGGTCAGGGAAAATCAGAAACAGAAGGGTCATTAGTATATACTATCTGCCTTGCTATTACATATAAAACATTTTTCTTATAATCATACCAAAAAAAATAAAAAAAATATTTGCGAAAGTCTACGCCTATATTTTTTATGTCTCTACATCCTACAGTTTCAAATAAATACATTTATTACCTTCTCATGAAGTGTGGGTCGCCTTATATTTATATGACATTATATGGGTCGTCAGATAAAAAAGCTTGCGGAACGCTGCTATAGAGCACTCGAATAAAACTAAAGCACTCACTTCTGTGTCGTTCCACACTCTATTTCGTATGTAAAATCGACACACCCATGACTGGAACCCTTGGTTTCTTCACTAGTACTGTAATATACCACTCCATAAATATAAAAATTTGATTAAAAATCAATTAAAGTCGCACCATCGTGCGACAATGTTAAGAAATAGGTTCAAAAGCTTTGCTACCATGTATGTCTGTACTAGGATCACCCAACAGATGAAGTGATCACGTGTAGTCCACGCATCTATCACGTGATCACAACCTCTGTCCTTCCGAAAAGCCCAACTTAAACCGCACAACAAATTTTAACATTTACTTTTGCTCAGGCAATATAATCTCACTTTTTCTGGACTTAACGAACGTTCAGGTTTGAAATTTGCAACAAAGTAGTTTGCTCAAAGATGCCATATGGCAATATCTTACAAATAAATTGCCCAAGAACGCAGCTTTGCAATAATTTTAATTGGCATGCAACATGATGGGATTAAAAAAGTTAATAAAAAGCAAACAATTTATATTCACAAAAAAGTTTTTGTTTACATTATTCACTCTCATCTGAAGAGTCTGAATAGTCGCTCCATAAATTAATTATCAACTCTTCCACTTGGACCTCCATAACTACATCGAGATGCCACATTTTGGCCTCCACCCCATTCACATGTCGAATGGCATTTTGCCAAATTTGGGCAGTGACGTGACCTAATGATTCATTAAAAAGATTCTGCACTTCTTCCAGTTTAAAGGAACGGTTTTTTCTTGCCACCTCACCCTTGACTTGAGCCCATATGAGTTCTGTAGGATTAAACTCACAAAGGTAAAGTGGCAATCTATCAACTTGCCTACCTGCGGCTGCAGCGATTTCGTCAACAACGCAACTATTATGCAATAGCTTTTACTTTTCATCAAGGCTCAGCTCAGCTTTTACCATGTTCTCTTCAAATTTGATTTTTTTATTCACTATGCAATTTTGAATTTCAGATTTTCTTGTAGTACTATTTGGATGTTTTTCTTTTCGACGACTGTGGTAGCTTGCATTGTCCATGACAATCACGCATCCAGGTTCCAATTTTGGTAATATATTTGAAAACCAATTCTCGCACACATTGCTGTTCATCTCCTCGTGATAGTCACCAGTTTTTTTTTGGACTGAAACATGAGGAGTCCATCTGCAACAATTTGTCCTCTGACCCTATGTGAAGAATAATAAGGCGTTGGCCCTTGCCGGAAGGATTTCTTAATCCAGTGAATAAACCCCTGATGAAAGCCTCGCGTATTTACAGACTGGTCCATCTAAATTTTGTTCACAGTATGGCCTGCATTGATCCATGTTTCGTCTAAGTAGTAGACCTTTTTACCTTCTTTAAATTTTTTAATCTGCCTCAGATACCGTCTTCGCCATGCAATGATTTCATTTTCCCTTTTAAAATGCTATTCCTATTTCTTCTTTTAAAGCTTGAAATTAATTAATAAAAATTAAATAACAATATGATAAATAAAAGAAAACCCACCAAAAATTCAGTTCCTTTAATAATTTACACTGTTGGATCATTGTTTATCGTTATTTCATTTTTTGCATATGCGCCTACGTGCACTCTTCCTTGTCCCTTTTTTTTTGTTCCTTATCCTGAGCTAGTGGGAGAGCACGGATTGAGGAGAGAGATCGCATGAAAACTCGATGCTACACACACGCATTGTTTGTTTCGACGTGTTTTTCGAACAGAAAAACGTACCGCCGCGCCGCTATCTTAGTTTTGTGTTACCGGGTAATTTTCCGGAACCACTAGAAGAAATTACGCCACCGGTTGTCTTCGCATGAGCCCGCAGAGAAGAATACGATCGAAGAACGCTCATTCCATGTAAGTTCCTTCCTGTCTAGTGTACCGGCGTATTTTTGTTAATTTCTTTGTTTTAAAACGAAGAAACTCCAACATACACATTGTGTTTTTTTTTAAATTTCGGGAGTTCTGCATTTTCATTGACACGGTTTAGAACTATTTCCACAGTTGGTGGTTCATTTCTTAAGAAAAACGAATGAACAATCTTTCTTATTTCATTCTTGGCCCATTCATTGACGTTATCCAAAACAGATCTGGCCCGATGGTACAACTTCGCAGGGTTAAAATCGAGATTTTCTTTATGTTCCTTGAAAATTTTGTATACACTTGTCACATTAATACCTAAGAGAGAATTACATTTAATTTATTTTGCAGGCTTACAACATATGGTCAAGCGTCAATAGACTATAATATGTGAATAATACCTGCAGCTTTACTGGTAAATTATATCTTCTGCACCTTTGATAAACTAGGGTTTTCCTCATGGAATGTCTTAAAAATATTGTAGATCATTTGCCTTTCTTCTACAGAAAAATGTCGCCTGGTTCGCTTCTTGGGTGTTGACGCTTCAGTATTGTCAACATTGTTGTCATTCATTGCTAAAAGGGGCAAACGGAATGATGAAACAATGGCCGAATTTCGGTCGATCAGTAAGGTTGCCTAGTGTGAAACGGGATTGAAGCAGAACTCCTTCGATTACGAAGAACCAATAGGAAAGCAGCGTTTAAAAATCATGTGAAGATCACGCGTCACGTGATCGGAGTATAGTAGCCTACAACCTGTTATTGAAGAATATGCAAAAGGCTATTCGAGGAGACTTGCTATACGCTTAATAAGCAAAATGAAATTTTATGTGGTTTTTCACTATTTTAGTGTTCACAATAGTAAAGACTCCTCTCAGTTTGGTCAAGCCCCTCCCCAAACCAAAATCCTGGATCCGCCATTGGTTTGAACTATATATTGCAAAAGGTGTGATTAGTAATAGCTTCATTTAATATTTCCTCCATTTTTTCATTGTTTTTTCAGTAATTGTAAGCATAAGTATTTGTTATTAAGAACATCTACCATTGATTTCTGCGTAAAATCTTGAATTGTTTCAAATAATTTTTTAGTGATCTTATTCAGAGTTTATCTAAAAGTTAGCATGGAAGAGGAATGACATTAGGCCCGCACTGTACACATATTATGAAAGGAGATGCTACTGGATGATTTAAGGTGGAGAAAAAGACTCAAGTGGTG
This sequence comes from Rhyzopertha dominica, assembly GCA_025024175.1. Classification (NCBI taxonomy): domain Eukaryota; kingdom Metazoa; phylum Arthropoda; class Insecta; order Coleoptera; family Bostrichidae; genus Rhyzopertha; species Rhyzopertha dominica. Next base: position 13,946,883 of record QCXZ01000138.1, read on the forward strand.
CATAAGTGTTTTCAGATTGAAATTTTCATTACTTTAGGATGGAGAGTCCGATTTCAATTTTCTAAACGTGACCGTTCAAGGAAAGAAGGTGGCTTTCAATTGAAGTGTCAGACGACCCGTTTGCCATTTAAGGTTTTTGAGACGGTAGCGACTGTAACGTCACCTATTACTAAAAAAAAAAACAGTATTACCTACAAAAGGAGGTTATTTTACAGCGATCTTACTCGTGTTTACCCGAACCTTCTAACTTAAGGTTTTCAAAAGTCTGCGTGAAGGAGGGAAGACGTTAGACTCATGAAATATTAAAGGAAGTACTGGGTGCAGAAATATTTTCAGATTACATCAGTAACAAATAAGATTTAGATATACAGATATTAACTCGTTTAGCTTATGGCCTGTTTTGTAGAGTTGCAATTGCAAATAAAATCACTGTATTCGCAGTCCGAACAGCAATTAAGAAATATCCGATGTTCTTCGTAATGGTCTATTCGTCCGGTTGTAAAGTTAACGACATCATAACAAAACAAAACGGATTACAAGAGAATCTCCGCTTATTGATTGTGCATTTGTAGTTTTCCATAAAACGGCCTTATCGCTAATGGTGCAAGCCGTTCGTCGGGCGCTGTCGCAACCGAATATTCGATTTAGATAGAAATGTCTCAAGACTCCGAGTACAGGATATGAAGCAGGAAACCGGAATTCGCTGAAAAGTTAAGATAAGATGGACGGGAAATGCCGCCGGAGGAGGCGATAGTGGCGTTGTAGAATAGGGATGGTCCGGAAGGGTCCTATTCAGTTCACGTATTTCACGCGGCAATAAAAAAATCCGGTGGGGCTGTCGCGTTGGGCCTCACCTAGGGACGTATTTGACACCTGGAATTTTCGACAGGTCGATACCTAGACTCAGATGTGAAATATTAAATACGATAATGTAAGATTAGCGTTGCAGTTTTTAATTTATTTTTATTAATTTTTTCTGTACATAAGTAGTGTTAAAAAAAGTGTAAATACTTAATGGGGGGGGGGAATAAACAAAGAATATCTGCTTACCCTATAATGAAATGAGGACGTGTTTAATAATTCGTGTACCTATTGATTGAGATTAATAAAGACAGGTGCTAGTGGTGTCACAGAGTGTTATTCGTTTGTTGATGGTCTGGGCATAAAATCTTTTTTTTTGTTTTTTGAAGACAACTATTCTTATATATGCTAATACTTGGGCAGTTTTGAAAACATTTTGTCAGATGGCACCAGTGCTTTACTCACCGTAGATTAGAATCATATCTAATTTCCCTTCATCGCTATGACTTGTTTAAATAAAAATTCAATCGAACACAATTAAAAGATGAAATAATCATTTAACGTAATACTGTATTAATTTAAAACTACTAGTTAGAATTAAATGGTTTCCGAAGATACCATACTTGTTTATAAATAACTGACTTGAGTTGTGTTGTGTTGTGTTGTTATTTTTCTAGGTACTTTTGTTAACAAGTGCCAGTCCCTCTTTTTTGCATAGCTGAATAATACTATAAAAATAATATAAAAAGTACATGACATCTATTTGACAACAAAAAGTAGACTATCGATGTGTGGCAATATGTCATCGCGCAGTTAATTTAAGGTCTTTAGTACGGTTTCACTTCTCTATTTTAAGCTAAAGTCAATTTCGTGATAAAAATATAAACCAATCATATACCTTACTTTAAGGTATTGTCATGGTTACTAGGTTGATTTTAGCTAATATCAACTTTAACGAAGAGAAAGGACACCGACCCTTCATCTTGTTGAGTTTCGATGCCATTTACATCTATATAAGATAAAGTGTCAAAATAAAGAAGATATAGGACCGCTAATACCAAGCTGAGTCACCCCGCAGAAGGAATTATACTTTTCATGCAGATACAAAAAAAAACTGCGACATTATTATAGATAATTCTATTTTGAATTTATCGGCGTACTTACCATTCTTTTAGGGGTAACATTTTTGAGAAAAACACAAACTTGCAATAGACTATAGTTGGCTTTATAACAGTTGAAAATGTCTATTTTTTCGGATTAAGAAAATGTTTACGTTGTTAGGTTTATTTTTACTAATTTTGGTATTATTCAATTTTTCTAGAAATCAGGCAGATTTTATGCAAAAAATAAATCAAAGTATGCATTTTATACCATTAATTTAATATTTTAATAAATTAAAAAGTATGCATATTTGCATATATACCTAAAACTCGTAAGGGTGCTTATGCAACCTTTTATAGGTAATCTAGGGTGACATTTAACTATCCAAAATCATTGTTTCTTTAGAGATTAATACATATGTATTGTTTAGCGTTAATTATTTACATCCATTTTGACAGAAAAAGTAAGATGTCATTAAATTACTGCGGAAATTGGAATATACCGAAATTAGTAAAGTTAATCTAACGTTTGGATTTCGTTGTCAGTTTTTTTTTGTTCCAAATAAGAGCTTTTGTTGATTCTGACGTTTTGGCTATTTGTTTTAGCCTTTTTCAAAGTATGTATTTGTTTGTCTATAAATGTTTACATCAAAATTAGTATATATTCGTAAAATGTATTAATATAGCGATAACCTTCAGAATATAACATATAAATTGTACTTAGCTATCTGCAAAGATGTTTGTATCTTATTGTTGTAAATTAAGGGCAGTACAATTCATCACAACCAATAACTACTCTCAATTCATAAATCTGTTTTACAAGAAAAGAAACGTAGTAGCCTTGGGAAGTCCAATCTCAAGTAGTATCGCCCAAACAATAATGGAAAAACATGGAAGAAGGAATAATATCAAAAATACCCTACATACGATTTTTTGGACGTTACGTTACATAAACCTAACAATGTATACATTATCTTAATCAGAAATATCAGGACCCTTTAACCATAGCAAAGCCAACGACGGTTTTCATTAAAAGATATTCAAGTTGGTGTTATATCTCAAAAATATGACCCTTCAAAATAAAATACGTTTAAAAATGTTCGTAGTGTTTTGCATCTACATACTCAAGCGAGATATTGCAAACTGTAGAAATATTACATTATTCCAAAGATGTCTACAGCTTTAAAACAAAAGGCGATATAAAAAGAGCTTGACTACGAATAACTCCCTAAAGATGCCGAACTAACGATTTGCTAGTATTCCTGTTTTTGCAGGCGAATTTAAGCTTTAACGGATTGCCGATAGGTTATGTCAAGTGTGTAATTTATTACCGAAAGGTGGCGCTCCATTTTAAGTGTATAATTTTTGAATAAGTTAAGCACAATGTGACACAATTTCCTTTTTGCTGGGTAAACGCTAGGTATTATTTTCATTTCAAGTAATAAATCTACAAATACCTACCAACCATTCAGTTTATCGTCATATGTACAAAATCACCACATAACAACACTGTTTATCGTAATATAACAATTAAGAAGCTATATACTACCGCACATTTATTTGTTTTTATGTTCTAAGCGACCTTAAATGTCGCCAAATCGAATGTTAAACAATAAATTTAACAAAACTCAAACTATGAAAAACACTTAAAAGGTAAATGAAATTTGTGAAACAGCACTTAATTTAAAAAATAAAGCACCTAACCTATTCCGTATTGTAACTGTAACTCAAAGCACATTGAAAGTTTTTTTACATATTCCTATCTCACGTCCTCCTATTATATGATCGTTATTATGTGTTTCGGTCTGAATAAGATAATAAAAAAAAATAAGAAATCTTATACTTCTAAGTTGCCGCCATCTACTGGTGAAATTTGGAACCTGTACCTAAAAGGGCCATTTTTTAGCACGACAGGTAGAAAACTCGTTATCCTTTTAACTAGAGTTATCCGTAAGCTTGTCTGGCAACAAAAAAGTAAGGCAGTAATGTCCAGACCGTAACCGTCTAGTATTACTAGTTAGCGAGATACCCTACTTTTTAACGAAAACGGAACACCCTGTACATGACTCTAACCGGGTTTATAATGATCGTGTCAAACTAATAAAAAATATTTTATCGTTTTATGTCTAAATTTTCTGTCACATGTTTTTTTATTTCTAAGGCAGGAAAAACCGTTGAACAAGTAATCGCATAAAGGACAGAAGCTGAAGTTCTGAAATACGGCCTAGGCAGGCTGAACATGGTTTTGTTTATCAAATTGTGCTGTATAGATAATGATATGTACATATACGACTCTATTTGATGAAATCGCTTGATTAAAAGTATTATGCCGGTACAACTTGAAAGGACTTACATTATTAAACCATGGATTACATTAAATTCCGTTCAATATGAAAATATCAGGGTTTATCGACCTTTTAGAGTAATAAATAAGTTTGCTTTAGTATCTGCTTTATCAACGTGACTGGCATGACACCATAAAAAACTAAACTGTATACTGAAAGCATGGAAATTGCAATAAAGAACCTTGTTCATCAAATTAAAAAGTAAAACATGTTTGAATCTGCAACCAATGTGATAATATTTCCCTTCCAGTGCCTTGTACACAGAGAGAACAATTTGTTTGGAACAAAAAAATATATTTACGGCAAACAAATTATTTGTTTGTTTCAAACCCTCAAAATTCTTGAAGCGGCTAAAATAACATTTATTTAACATAATATATACAAAGCTTTAAATTAACTATTGAAACTATTTAATCAAGAATAATCATTTCCTTTGTAGAACAAATTATTTGTTTCACTAAACCATGAAGATGTTTGGAATAAACATATGATTAAATTTGACTGAAATAAATATTTGTTTGGAATCAGAGAAGAGGTAAGTGATTCTCTGCATACCAAATAAATATTTCTTTGCATTAAAAATATCACTGATTTAGTCCAATGAAACAGCTGTTTCCTGGAATCAAACAATTGTTTGGTTGAAAGAATTCATATGCTCAATTCATTATTTCTGTTATTGCAGCAAACTGCTTGTGAATTTTAATCAAATATATATGTTTCAATTAGATTGTATAAATATTGCATTCAAATCAGCCCTTTAAACATATAAATAAATTGTTTTTAAGTTAAAGAAATAAATTTTGATTAATCCACTTCGATATGTCTACGTATTTTATGCAAGTGTATTCCTGTGGCTTCCTGTTTTTTATAGCGCGTATAAAAGTTGTTTCTTGTAATTAAAAATTCAATATGTCACTCAATTCATTTCCGCAAAACTGTAATCGGTTTAGTAAAAAAACTTCTGATTTATCTCAGCCTATGGTCATTTTGTAACAGAGCTTGCGTTAGCGATCATGTATTTGTATGAATGCCTTATTTTTCACATCATATTAAGCTAATACTTTATTTAGGCTTCATACTTACTTTTAACATATGTGACCATCTTCCTCTTTTGTTTCACAATTTAATGAAATAAACTGACAATAATAAGAAACAAATAACGGCGGCTTTTCCCGATTTACCTTGATACATTCTGTCCAGTGTGCAACCATGGCTAAAGAAGCGGAACCCCAAACTTCCACTTTGCTAGTGGCACGCGCAAATTCAAACAATTATTTCTTTGTATTCAAAAACAGATTGTTGCATTAAAGCATCATTTATTCTGTTTAAATACATGTTGTTTGCTGTAACAACAGGTGTGTTTGAGTTGAACATTTAAATAGTTGAATAACAAAAAGAAACATTGATTTAACGAAAGATATATTTATTAGAAACTAGCATTTACTTTAGTTGATATAATTCTTCAAAGCATTCAATTTAAACATTTGAAATTTTAACCCGCTGGAATAAATTGTTTGACCGTGAAAAATAATATTTTATTCGCTCAAATATATATTAGGTTACTTGAACTCGCAAATTCTGTTCGATCTCAAATAAATGGTAATATAATTACAAACAAACTGATATTCTTCTTACAAATAAAATTTGTTTAATTGAAGATAAATTTATTGGACCTAAAGTAATGTAAGTCAAACAAATTGATTTTATATATCCAAACAAACAGTTTTATCTGTGTATGTACTGATCTAACTGTATGCAGGTCAGTTATCGCTGTCATTGGAGAGCTTAAACTAGAAAGTAGTATAAAAATGGGAGTGAAAGATGTGCTTTAGCAATTCATATTCTAAAACTCTGGTTATCAGGTGAACCACTACAAAGTGACGAGTCTGGATGGGGAAAGAAACCTACAACAAACATAGATCCTTGAAACATATTACGCGCTTAAAACACATGCCATAAATAACAGAGCAGATACACAGGATTTAAGCAACATCTAAGTATACTTGTCAACTTCTATCGGAAATGTCTTCATAACAGCGATAAGTGTGTTACTAATTGAGTGTTATAAACTTTACATTCAACAATGTTACGGGGTAACTTGCATTATCAGTTTGCATATAAATTAATAAAGGGTTTCAAATAGAGGTCTGGAGATGTGACAGGGCAATTATTAGGACCAGTGCGACTAATTCAACGCCCTTTCGTCCAAATTTTGCGTAATCCGGCGAGATAAAAATGTGCGAGCTCTTAGTGCCGATAGTAAATTTGCTTTCTGATGTTTAAAGAAACGTATTTGTACCTCGCTTTGTAAACATAATCGTTCCTTATTTCAAAACCTACTGACACTAACTGTCATTATTGCCATATTGACAGCAGTACTGGCCGCCGCATGGCATTGTCCAGCATTCAAACAGATCACACTGCTAAAACAGTTCATAGTCCGTAGAACGTAGCTGCTATTCTTAACTGCTAGGTGACAGTAGCAGCAACAGGTTATTCATAGCCAGTGGCGACTCGTGACAAATTCTATTGGGTCGGCAGTAAAAACTTTGGTCCACTCTAATTGGTCAATATTATTTATTTATAAATTACTAAATAATTTTGTATATACTCGTAGTTGTTGTTTATTACTGCCACTAATTCTATAAATAATATTGTTCGGCAAGGACCAACGAGAAGGTCTACAGCGATCTCTTTCCAGGAAAGGATTTGCAACAGGTTTGTTAATTATTAGGATCAGACAGTTAATAAAAAATAAAAAAATCTTATAAAATATACAAAAACGACTAATCAAAATCAATAAATATTCAACAAGTTAACAATAATATAAAAAATATATATTCTGGCAAAACGATAAAATCTAAATAAAAAGAAACATTTATCATTCATATATAACGAAATTAAATATGTACATAATTATGGCTTTCATTTGTAAAATAAAATGAAACAATATTCTTTTTTAAAAAGGTACGTATAGGCACATATTGTTTCTAAATTTTTTTGTAGATGAGTTCAATTCTTCTCTATTTTTGTGAAGCGATGTGGTCTATTATATTGTCGTAAAAGTGAGGATTTTCTTGAAGTTCTTTCAAAAACGCTTTTTCTATTGATATCATAGACAAATAATTTAAACGGGTTTGACTCGTGGAATTTCTTACAAATGTTTTTATTCTTTTTAATGCAGAAAAAGATCTCTCGTTAGAAGTTGAGGTAGCAGGTAATGACAAAATAATTGATAAAAGCTTATCTATAAATTTCTGGTACATCATTTTGTAAGGAATTGGAATATATAAATTGCATCATGTCTTCTAACTTTTGTGATGCTCCAAAAATATTGCCATCACTGTATAAAACTTTCAAATTCGTTTTCTAGCTTAACTTTATCTATCAAGTGTGGATATAAGTTACTGACATGATCAATTAAAGTTTGAGGAAAATTTGATTTGAATGACAGAATTTTTTTTCCATCTAATAATTTAAATTCTGTTGAGGGAGAAAATTGATTATAAAGAAAAACAAAAGGCGAAACATATTTTATTTGAGGTTAAAAACAGTTATGGATTGCTTTGTAACCTGAATAACTCCACCAAAAAGCGACAATTCTATAAAAATGCAACAAAATCGTCCATGTTCTAATCGTCCATATTTTTTTTTCTTCCCAATGCCGTTATCATGGATTGTGCATATTTTAAAGTAGCCCAAATTGACGACTTGCTACTTCTGTAAATTTTCATATCGCCGCAAGTTAAAAAGATAGTTCAGTTGGTAACAAATAGCCTAATCTGGCAACTAGCTTCATAATTTCAACGTTAAGCGTGCACCTGTACTGCACCGGAGAGGAGAAGCCGATATATGTCGAGCCCAATCCGAAGATGTATGTCCGGCAGACAGCATTAAGCGATTATATGGGTATTGGCGCTTATTTATTTTGCTATTTTCTTTTTGTGTGAAATTCTTCAATGATTTCAGATTGACTAAATTTAAACCATGCATTTAATTAATTCTGTTAAATGTTTGAAGGTATTTGCTTAAAATTGTTTATTTAAGAGGATAGCTCTTACAATAATCTTGGAAAAATGAAAAATTTCGTAGAACATTCGGGTAGTTTTTCGTGATCTCAGTATTGAACTATATATGTATATAATTATTGTTCAATGTACATGTCAAAATTAATTTAAGGAATCCGACGATTATGAATGCCGAGCCTCCTTGATTAACTTCAATAGAAACATATATACGTAAAATTCAATTATGATTATAAAAAAACTGTAAGCATGTAAAGGGTGTCAATCAGATAATTTGTAATACTCAGTAGAAAACAGAACTATAATTGGTTGATTAAAAAAATAACTTCAAATAATTGAAATAAATGATGAAGTACGTTTTAACGTTTTATGCTGTCTGCCGGACCCAAGCATTGCCGAGTSTCGATTTTCGCCTCAGGATTCAATATGCGCGCAGGGTTGCGTCTTTGTTCAGCTCATAGGAAAATGATGCTATTGCTTCCTTATACGATGCGGTCTGCCGTCCCAGCGCTTGGATCACGGGCTTGGATGACAAACACATACACCGCCCAGCCACGGTTGCCGAGCAGCGTAAATTTCTCGGGATAACTTGTAAAAATGTGATTTTGGCTAATTATTAATTTGATGGTAATGTAAAGAAAATACGCTCCAACTGTTTCAAGATATTTGAACATAATAAAACAAAATATACATAAAAATACGAAAAATAAATAATTTATTCGATCAAAATTCTGGGTCGGCAGTGCCGACCCTGCCGACCCGGACGAGCCACCACTGTTCATAGCAATGCGAAAATGGCAGGTTTAACACCACACTAGGATGGAGTCTATTAAGTGTAAGTATTGGGTGTAAGATCTGAGATTTGCGAGAATTACAGTGTGGATGACACCATGCCATCTAGTAGCAATACGGCATCATCTACTTGTCTCTGTGGAGAACTAATCAGAACGGCAGCCCCCTATGTTGTGGGCGTTTAATGCCGGCAGACGTTCCCCAACGACTATTTCTGCAAAGAATGCAGTTCTCAAGCATAATAATAACAAAATTACGTCAATGCCATGTCGACGAATGGATGATGCCGTATTGGCACTAGATGGCATGGTGTCATCCACCATTTAATTCTCGCATACACATCGCTTACCTTGGCGTATATAACGGAAGCCAGATATATGCCGTGTTGTCTGCGTTGGGACTATAGCTGTGCTGAGGAGACTTCATAAGCCGAAGCAGCTGTCCACAGATTGCTTTGACGCAGGCCATGCATAGACGTAATTTTGTTATTAGATCCGAGATAAATTTTTAATTTCAATTTTTCCGTTTATAGAGGTATTGTCTTTTTTATATTAATCATTTCTAGAACCATCCTTTTGTTCTGTGCATATAATAGAAGATTCATTGTAGTTAAATTGTGAGACAGTTCGATTCTCTGTTTGTTTAAGGCAACAATAGCGTTATTTGAATATTTATGAGATTTAATTCTGGGGAATTGTAGCTTTCGGTGATGTATAAATGTATTAATAAAAATTATATTTATATTAAGATAATTAAGTTGATGTACATACCATTTCAACCATTGCTTAATGCAGTAGCCGCAAGAGAAATTCAACTAATTCGAAAGCTTGTCGAAGTTGCCACTTATTTACTACTCCGGAAGGTCGATAAAATCTGATCTTTTCATATTCATCAATAAAAAGTAAGACCGTTACTTCCCCTAGTTGTTGTATTAAACTCTGGAACAACAGATGGCGTGTGTTCATGTGAAATAAAGCAGAACAAATCTTATCTGACACATTCGCATCGTCCCGCAAGAATCGATGCCAACAGCTCGTCGAAGTGCTCTCTACGGTTTGGGTTGGTCCCGCAACACTTACGACAAGTGACCTTCTTAAAAGGGGTCGTTGAAACGACGTTCCGCAAAAAGCAATTTCTTTCAACTACCGCGTGTCGGCAATAAGCCGTAACAAGAATTTAACTTTATAGTGCTTAATATTCTCCATCTGGGTTGGGGTTGGGATATCTAGGTACTCGCTGAATTTCGCTTTCGGAAAGTCTGGCGAAGCGAAAATTATTTGTTTTTTATATATGAGGATAGTTAATGGATATTTTAGTTTCGGGTGACTTTCAACGTATAAGAACTAAACATCTCTGCGACTTAATGCTTACCTAATTAAATGTTACAGCATCCAAATTTGTCATCATTGTCAACAGATATTATACATACAGGGTTTCTATAAATGATTTATGCAACGCAGGCGGCGTTGATTTTTTACTTTTTTGTTCCGCCTTTTTGTAACTGCTGCCAAGCTATAATATGCACGGCGATAGTAGTGAAGGTTGCAGGCCAATGTCACCCCACATCTCCGAAATGTGAGCTTTCTGCAACCTTAAAGTTAATTGTTAATGTTAATTGTTAATGTTAATGCAGAATATGTTTAATATACCCACTTCCAGGCGTTTTCATAAGCACCCTGGATGCATGAATTACTTATAGAAACCCTGTATTATCTGCTTAGAGGTGGCATTGAAGACATATATAATGCAACTATAAGATTCCTAAGGGATATTATCCGCAAGAAAGGCGTCTTCTATTACTTATTTACTTGCTTACTGCAATGGAATTGCCCTTCATACTCTACTGCTCTTTAATCTGTTTAAAAACAGGTTACTTACATCCAGTGACGGCTCCTGAAAGAGAGCTCTTGGACGTTGCCCTCCCAAAGAAAATTAAATTCAGTTACGTTGCATGCACAAGGTTGCATGCACCCAGGCACTTATGGAAATTATCTATTAAATCAATTTGCCGCCTCTCACGAMACTGAACACAACTACTGCTTTGACGACCAAGTTTACATGGACGCAGATCTTTACGCCTAATGGTTTTACACAGTGGCTGTATCAGTATTTAGCAAAATTTCCTTTAAATATTCTTAACTGCAAGAGAATTTAACGGTAACGGTATCAGTAACGTGTAACTTTAAGACGGAATTGTGTAAAAACCAGGAGCTAAATAGCTGTTGTATACTGAATTCTTTTGTATATAAGGTTTTAAAAAATTAAATATTTTGAAAGCATAAATTGTTATGTTATGTTGTTTATATGTGCCATCACATGACGCCGCCGCCGTCTTCATTTTGTAGGGATGAAATTTGTGAAGTTTTATACCGCCTACAAAAGAGGTAATTGCACTTAAAGATGTCTTCCTGAAAATACAGATTCATCTGTCTGGGATTAATTTTTGGTTTATTTTCTCGTTACTTGTCTAAAAAAAGAATACATAAACAATGACATTAAGTATATAATATTCTATACAGCATTTTATATACTTAAAATCCTTTCAATTAACTGTTATCATTAACGCTTAGGAGATATTAATAAATAAAGATGTCACGTATGGTCGTCTCATAATTGCTCGACATGTACCTTGATTTTTTTTATGTAGTCCACAAACTCCAATCCTTAATAATATCCTCAAGAAAACGATGCAGAGGTAAAGCAGCTAACTACTTGTCTTAACGTGTCTCCTGGATTGGAAATATCAAATTGGTTTTGGGTACTATCCCCGCAATTAAAAAAAATCCGTATAACCACTATAATTTACTTTAACAACAAAATTTTATAGAAGAATATGAGGGCAGACGCCCTCAGTGTTATATAAGCGGAACTATAAATTACAGACATTGACCTAGTGCAGATTCCTATCGATGGCGCTAAATAATGCGCCGAGAGCGAGATAATTTAAATAAATCTTCTGTCCTAATCAATTCACTCTCACCCTACGACTAGTTTCACCCTGTTGGGGCTCAGCAGGCAGGGATAGAGAGCAAATAGACCTAAGCAGACAATCGGTTTTAACCGCGACGGCTGTACTGATGAATAGGAGAATATGAGGGCAAATGCGCTTAGTGCCATCTAAGCGGAACTCATCGAACTAGGCGGCCTATAAATTACAGACATCCACCTAGTGTGGGTCTTTATCGATGGCGTCGGATAATGGTCCGAAAGCGAGATGATTTAAATAAATCTTCTTTCCTAATCAATTCACTGTCACCCTCCGACTAGTTTCACCCTGTTGAGGCTCATCAGGCAGGGGTAGAGAGCAAATTGACCTAAGCAGACAGTCGGCTTTAACCGCGACAGATGGACTAATGAATAGGAGAATTTGCGCGCAAATGCGCTCAGTGCCATCTAAGCGTAACTCTCCGAGCTAGGCGGCCTATAAGTTACAGACATCGACCTAGTGCGGGTTTCTATCGATGGCGTCGGATAATAGTCCGAAAGCAAGATGATGTAAATAAATTTTCTGCTCTAGTCACTCGGGACATCTGCCCTCATATTCTCCTATTCATCAGTTTATTCGTCGCGGCTCAAGGCGACGGTCTTCCTTGGTCAATTTACTCTCTACCCTGCCGGATGAGGTCCAACAGGGCGAAACTAATCGTAGGGTGAAAGTGAATTGACTAGGGCAGAAGCTTTTTGAAATAAAATTTTATTATCAATGTTCAACGTTGGATGATGCGTGACTTGCACTAAATTCCTCGTTTAAAGTCTATAATCTAGGAAGTTAGTTGTTTCCTTCAAAGGGAGAGCAAATGCCTTCGGCGCCATCTAAACGAAAGTTATTTTATTTTGTACTTTACATTCCTTGCGCGAGCAGGTTTCTGTAAGTGATGTAGTCTCATTTAACATTGAATTATAGTACCCATTACATCCTCAATAATCGTGTTTTCACATAAATTAGATAAGCACTGCCTCTCTTTATTTTCGAAACGCACAGTGAATATTTATTTGGCATTTCAGTAAACAAACGCAAATAGTCCCTGCGACCACAAACATACGAAAAAAATTATAGCCATAAAACCGGTTAAACGTTTTGTGTAGATAAAATGTTGGGTTGTCACTGTTATTTACATGTAATTTTTCCTCGGAGTACACTTCCGCGCCTTAAATGTATTTTTATGCGAGCAAAGCGCTTTATCGTCCAATATTTTACAACCCTCTCTATAAATAAGCAGAGCCACAAGGTAAATGGCCATTTTTTATCACACCTTATTCCGCGTTCGCCGTCCCCGTTCCGACCACATCAACCACTCCATACCGAGCGGTGCTCTCTAATTTATTACGCAATCAATAACGCGAAATCAAGCCCCGAGCGCGAAATAATATAGCGAAATATGCTTTTTCAATGGGCACTCCTTTCTGAAAGGGGGATTCCGCTCACCGATCGGAATAACCCACAAATTGAAAACAATATTCTCTGGGGCGGACAAATGCGAACACACGATGGCGAAAAAACGTTTGCGTCCCAATTTTCAGAGGTGGTAATCGAAACATCCTTGACACGAAATGTTTCTCCCTGTAACAATACTTCTGCGAATAGAAACTGATGAAATGGTATATTTCATCGTGTTTTATGTGTGGTCTGTATACAAAAGACCCGAAATACTGCTGAACTGCTAAAATTGTTGAAAATTAATGTACAGGGTGTCCCATTTTCGTTGTAATTGTAGGATATCTCGGTAACTATTAATGCTAAAGGGTTGCGGTTTCGACAATACTGTATTACTTTTTTGTTCTGAGTTCAGCTGTACCGTCGCGATTTGTGTATCGTCTTTTGTTTTAAAGCCATAGCCAACTTTTGGAAAATGTTACATTTATCCAGCTCTTAATTTCTCGCTTGTGTATGTAGATACAAAAAAAAACTGTAGACATTTTTATAGATATTTTTATTTAGAATCCAGTGGCGTACCCCGTAATATTTTAGGTCACATTTTTGATATATAACACAAACTTGCATTTTTTAAAGAGCAACCAAAGTTGGCTTTTCTATGGCTGAAAAGGCCTATTTTTTTTATTAAAAATTTATTCTTTGTTAGGTTTATGTTTACTAATTTTGGAATTATTCAATTTTTTTAATAATTTAATCGTATTTTACGTTTACATCCAGGAGGCTATGGTATAAGAAAATACACGATATAAATTATATTATTAAGTAAAAATTTTAATCCTTTAAAAATAATATAATATGCATATTTGAATACATACATAAGAGACTCCTAAGAGCGCTCATGCATTTTTTTATGGATAATCTAGGAGGCCATGCAACTAATGAAAATGATTGTTTATTTGGAGATAAGTACCTATGCATTGTTTATCATCAAATATTTACATCCATTTTGACGAAAAACGTAAAATCTCATTAAATTATTACAAAAATTGGAATAATACCAAAATTAGTAACGATAAACCTAACAATGTATACATTTTCTTAATCAGAAAAAATAGTTCTTTTCAACCATAGCAAAGCCAACTATGGTTTCCATTTAAAAAATGCAAGTTTGTGTTAAATCTCAAAAATGTGACCTCCTAAGAAAATTCTGAGTAGGCCACTATATTCAGAATAAAAATATATATAAAAAATGTCTTTACTGTTTTTTTTGTGTTTACATAGCCAATCTACATATTGAGAACTGAAGAAATGTTACATTTTCCAAAAGTTGGCTATGGCTTTAAAACAAAAGATGATGCAAAAATGGCGACGGTACAGCTGAATTCAGAACAAAAAAAGTAATAGAGTAATGTCGAAACCGCAACCCTCTAGCATTATTAGTTACAACGAAAATGGTGCACTCTGTACAGGATGTGTGTTTTCCAGGGTATTTCGGTAACCCTAACAAAGAAAATAATTAATAGGTGTGTTCCGGCTCTTTTGAGCTCAATTCATAAGTCTAAGTTGCATCTCTACGCTAGAGGTCAAAAGTCAAAATTTTGAAATACTAAAAAATCGAATAACTTTATTATTTGGAATGATACGAAAACATAATACAAGCATTTTTTATACAGAATTTTTCTTGCTAGTTCGATAAAACATCGGGATTATAGAGGTACGTCTTATCTTTTAAGTATGGTATCATTATCTAAACTAGAAAAATAAAATTAAAAAGTTTTGTAAACAAATTAACACGAAGGCAATTACCTGGCAAACAGTTCTTTAGGAAAAAATGCTAACAACTTAAATAATAATATAATAATTATAACACTTGGTAATGTTTCAGATTTCAGATCTGAAACATTACCAAGTGTTATAATTATTATATTATTAATAAAATGTTTCATTTAGCGCCGTCAAACAAGTCAATTGAAGTAACTTAAATAATATTTCAAAGTACATGAAACAATAGATAAATGTCGTCGATAAGTTACCAATTTTCTTATAGGGTCCCTAAATGCTGGCAAACCTAGCAAAATCATATTTAATAAGTTCAAAGCGTTTAGATCAAACCAATAACAATACAATAACTAGATTGATTCATGAAGGCATTGCACAATTTGCAGCCCCTTGTATATGTAAAACATCGCAAAATTTTAAAAATATTCTTGCTTAGTTTAATTCATACAACACACTTAGCACATTTTATTAACAGAATCGCGGAGGAAATAGGAAGTCAATTTCCGCCCATAATTTAACTGATCAGAACTATTCAAAGGTTGTTTAAAAAGCCATTACGAATTCAGCATTATAAAGAATATCACCCTGATTTATCTGCAAGCGCGACCTGTAATTATTACAGGGGCAACGTGGTCAAGTGCTGCCATCATTTATTTGAACAAATATCATACAATATAATTCCAAACCAACTAGCATTATTGTAAGCAACTTTTCTTTTGTAGCAGAAAGGCTAAAGAATTGTCCTTAATTGACTCTGTACACTCGATATGTTACGAAAAATTTTCAAACTTTAAAGGAACCGGCAGATTAATTTTTAAAAAATTGGCACTGGAAAAATATGGGATTTAAAAAAGTTAAAAAAAATATCCAGTTTTCAGAGAAAGTAGAAGTAGATCCAAATATTTAATTTAATTTAAAGAATGCTCTTCATGACAAGTCGACATTTAGACTCATATGTAATAATAATAAAATAATATAGTTAATTTTCTAGAGGTTTGCAGCTACTTACAGGAAATGCAAAGGAAGTACATTTTGAAGCTATCATATAAAATAATATTTATGATTACACAATGAAAAAAGACATAGTTCGCCAAATAAAAACGTTCAAAAGCTATAAAAGTTAGACACCAGTTATTTTAGACAGTTATTTTCTGATGAGTTGTATAGGCGATCATACTAGTACATTAGATTTGAGTACATTAGTGTAAAAGGTCAGGTCAAGACCTGACCTCTCAAGAGAGAAATTTTAACGAGGAAACTGAAAGATAATTCTGCACCTCCAACAGTCAATGCGGTTGTTTAGCAAACCACATAAGAATCTAAAAATTAAGACTTTGCGTTGCAAAATTTACCAGAGAAATTTTTAAAATCGTCTTTGGACAACCGGAGTAATTTAATGCACGTGTTGTATACTGGTACCGAATAAATCCTGCATACCTGCAACTGGGATATAACAAAGGAGAAAAATAAAAGTTGTAAAAGATTAAATTAAGATTACTAAATCAACCATTTTTTCTTCTTCGTGGGTCTTGGTAGAGGCGGTGCTACCCCCCCCTCCCTTCATTGGCACGCCACTGCTAACTCATGCCAAACCCAACAGCTGGTGTGTCTATTTGAGAGAATATTATATATCATTATATCCATAATATCTTAATAAACATTATAAAAAGCAAGCGACCAAACCTGGAGTATTAAAATAAACCAAAACAATTACGTAAACCATTAATAAGTCAAAATGGATGAGTATGGATAGCATATCCTCTCCATTCACTCGTACAAAAGCAGTTACTTGGTTAAAAGTTCCAAAAAGAAGTGTTTCTCAGAATTTAGAGGTAATCTTATTCCACCATAAAATTAAATACAAAAATAAGAAAGGAGTTAATTCGTACAGTCGTTAAACCGAGTTGTCGCCCTGAGACAGGGAAACACCTAACAGATGTAGTTAAACTCCAATTTAGAGAACAAAAAGAAGCTGCACAGAAAACGAATTATGACTAATCGAAGTATTTAAGCTCCCCATTTAAATACAATATAATTCTTCTTGCGTTTATGGCCGGCACGTAAAGCCAATCAGGAGAATTAATGAAATTACTGGTCCTGCTGAACCGCTACGTAATTTGATTTAATTCATTGCATTGTTGGTAATGTAATAATTAGCATTGGGAATGGATTTGGGAATCCGAAGCGCAAGCCGATGTCATTCTGATGAAACGCGGAATCTCGCTTAACATAGTAAACAAAAGAGGGTTGACAAGGATTTGTCCTGGAATTCTAGGACGATGTAAACACTCCCGTTCGATTTAAAATTCAACGCGAAATCAATTTGTTAAGAGCTTTTTACCTGGGATGCCGCTCGATAAATGCGTAGGTTCCAGGATTTATTTTCTGATCTTTAGGAAATGCCAAGAAAAATTTATTCGTCCATTCTAATAATATCCACAGTTGATACGTTCTTACTCGCGTGGCTTTGTGAGTTTGATTTCCCTCAACGGTCAGAAAGTTTTTTTTAATATAGATTCAACATGCTTTTTTCTGTGTAAGATACGCCATCGATATCTGTAAATAAAGTCATTTTTTGACGTTTGAGACCATTGGAAAAGCCCAGCGAAGAAAGAGTCCAGTGAAATAGATTTACTTTGAATGATTAACCTTTGTCATCTTCATTTTAACTCAAAGTTAGCTACCTCCTTCGTTACGTATTTAAGAAACACTTGTCCACGCCCAAACTAATGAGAGTATCAAATATGCAACCACTAGGATTTTTTTTATTATTGTTACACTGTATTAATTTTATATCTGCAGCAAAGCACCAATGACAATTCCTTCTGCAGTTCAACAAGGTATTTAAAGTAATATTGCAACAAATCGGTTATTATTTTCTAATACAAATCAATATCAATGTTGAAAAATTAGTGAGCATATATTTACACAAGCAACAATAAAACTAAAAATCAAAAGCATGGGTGTAAATCTATGTGTATTATGTTATAAAGCTAATATGCTCGTCAAATAGAATAAAAAAGGGTATATTATTTACCTCTATAGTGAGAAATGATAAAAAACCTTTTAAATAAGAGATACTTTTCCCCAAAAATCAATTTTCTGGTTCTTCTAATCTATTTTGTATATTCTAGTTTTTGTACCATTATCCTACCTTAATATGATTCTAATTAAATGATATGAAAAACCCTCATCGCAATAATTTAGAAGAATCTAAATCGCAAGTTCGTTGGTTAGACTGCCGAAGGGTTCGTAAACTGCGGATTTCTAACTTAATTTCTTTTATTTCAACAGTTGCATCGAAATACACTAAGTCGAAACATAACTACTTCGGGACACTACTATTATAGCTTTACTAATTCAGGAAACCACTATTCAGAACACTATACTGCACACACTAGCACTCACAATACTGAAACACATGTTTTGTTCTGTTCACTTGGATGATCTCGCTCGATTCACTTTGGCCCTTGAATCATAGCGAGCTTTCGCGTGATCACTGGCAATTTTTTCTGCTTCACCAATCCATTGGTTTGCCGGAGTGTCGACCGTTTACTTTCTCTTTAAGCGCTCTGGTTGACCAAAATTCCAGATCGCACGGTAGCCTCTACTCTCTTCCAAAGATCTTTTGTTGGTGTCTCTCCCTTGGTCTCATGGTTCGCTGCCTTATGCGCCAACAGAAACACAGTAGGGCGCTTGTCCCAATCAATTTGAATTCACTTCACAGTTTTTTCTGAGGAACTATTCCATTATTCTGTTAAACCGTTCGACAATTCTATGTAATTGTGGATTAAGGGTTTTTGTAATACCCAGAAAGCGGTAAAGTTCCTGAAATACCCTAGACTGGAAATTTCCATCTTGATACGAATACAGTTCTAGTAGCACTTCAAATCTACACACAAGTTTATTGACAAGAAATCGTGCTACCGTCGAGACTTCAGTATCGCATAGGCGTCTGGCCACTCGCCGAAGTAATCAATCGCAACAAAAATGTACTGTTGTTGTGGGAAATGGTCCGGCGAGGTCGATAGCAATGGTGTCCCCACATTATTTAGCTATCTTTCTTTGTGACGTGATTCAGCTTGGGGTAGTCAATACAGAATCGAAGCGATACATCCTTTTTAATGACTAGAATTACCGATGAAGACCACGGATTATTAGATTCTTCAATTATATTATGCCTTGTTCCTTCTCAACAACATGACACCTAGAGATCTCATTTCCTTACCTTTATGACTACAGGAGCAATGTTGGCGATTCTCACTGGCACTGTCTTCAATGTTGTCTCAACAATGGTTCTTGCAACTAGCAACTGTTTGTTGGAGTCTCCAGCCGGTTCGATCAATCCAAAGCAGCTCCCAAGATCGCTCTCCGAGACGACGTTCACTAGTTGTTCGCTGTTTCCTTTAATCTTGGTGGTTTCTCAATCAACCAGTCGCTTCGCAGCGTGGAATTGATAACACAAAGCTCTCATTGCAAAATTTCAGTTTCCGCTATTCTGGATCGTATGCAAGTCCGTACCTTCCTTTGAGTTTCATTCCCATATTAAACTCATCGTCGATATCAGCCACCAATACTTATAAACGTATCCGAAGCTGTCCCAGTTCCACTTCCACTTCAACTTCCCTAAGTGCTGCAGAAGCTTCTCCTCTCCCCATGCGTGGGAAGACCTTCTCCGGCAGAGAAATCGCGGCTGGTACGATGTTCGTCTTCAGTATGCAGTTGCTTGCACTTTCCTTCCGTTGATGCATGCCGTCACAGTGACATTGTCAAGGAAGAGGTGAGACGATCTTGAGGGCTTTGTCTAATTTGATGTCGCTTACTTTACGTCTACTGAAGATGACAACTTAGCCGTCGAAATAATTATTTAGATTTTCAAATTATTTTGGCACGAGTTTTTGATGTATCCTTTAATTTCCATCCTGTCAGTAACTGACAAGGCAAAATTGTAAAATCAGCTAAGCACTACCACGATGATGACAACCGACAAAAACACTGAATAGCGAGGTCCGATAATATTTTTCCATGAACACTGGTGTAAAAATATTTAGTTTTTAATTCATAAGTATTCAACAATTTAATGTTCTAAATTCTTACTTTGATAATAATACTTGGTAGGGTGAAATTGGCGGACAGCTAAAAGCACCAATGTTGTACTAACTAATGACGGTTAGTGCTTTCTTAGTGCTTCATAAGGTTTTGTAGTGCCCCCCTCCCTCCCCTAAACTTCACACTTATAACGAACACCTACTATAAGCACTAACGGGAGTTTTTTGGTGCTTTAAATCCAGATACTACGCAACCTAAGTGTAGCAAATTTTACTACTAATGCGTAGGGGTGTGGTGTTAAAAGCCCTCTACAATGAAATTCTAGCTTATTGTGTCCCAGTGTCTCCTAAAATTTTGTATTACTCCATTTAATCCTAAAAGATTCTACGATACAGTTAGTGCCATCTTCTCGTTTGGCTCTTAGATTTAATCTCTTCGAGAAGAATTAGAAAGTTGTATATGATGTTATCCACAAATCATGGCTAAGAAAGACTGGACAGAAACAGTTTGAAAAAAATTGACACAGTTTTTAAGGGTTGAAAGCTGATAGATCATTGTAATCGTTAACTTCAGGAATACTGCCATTGGCCATTTTCATTTCACTGACCCTGCTGCCAGATGAGTTACACCTACTTAAGACGAAAGACCAGAGCTTTGTAGGATCGGTGGTAATTTGCGGCTCGACCTTTTTTTGCAGTCGATGTCAGTTAGATGTTTTGATGTGCTATGCATAAATAGGCATTTGGTTCTTAAACTTCTTCCAGCGTTTGGATATAACTTTCTATTTATACGTTTAATGGTGATACTTAAGAGGCAGCGGTGGTAAGGAACCGAATGTGCCATGACATATTGTTCAATTGGGTATAAGGTGAAGTTTGTCATATTTACTGCACAGTGAGCAATTGGTAATGTACAAAGGTTTTAAATTTCGAGTCCCCCAAGGGGTCCACTTCTATTTATTTTATTTATAAATGACATTGTATGCTGATCTAAAAAAATATTATAACCTAATATTGCCACCGCTTTTCTGGTAATATGACTCTTTTACGTAAAACATAAAATCAACAATCTTGATGTGAATGTCAGGAAATGGAACACAGTATATTTAATTAGAGAACAGACATGTAGTTAGTGCACTTGCAGTTAAAAAGAGGATAGAGGCAATTTGCCAGAAAGAAATGCACGTTTTTAAAGTCGGTGGTAATTTGCAGCTCGACCTTCCATTATAGTCGATGTCAGGCATTTTGATGGCCTTGACAAAAAGTAGGTAAAAGTAGCTTTTGCGACCTTAGGGATATATTATTCAATTATCGATTTTTTTGCCATAAAATTTGTATTTTTTTGTAAAATTAAAAAGGTTATTCTTCTTTGGAACGCGGCTGAATTTAATAATTTAAATACCGCTTTATTGTATATTCTGAAAACTGAAATACACCAATATTTCGCATTTTCATGCAAACGATATTCAGCGCGAGTCTTGCAACAGCTGCGAAAGAGAATTTTCAGATGTAGCCAAGGAGGACGCGTAAAACAGCCTCTAAACAGCATTAACCGGCGATAGTATAGCGCAACCCCCGTCGTAAAGCGTACCGTCGATTCTCTTTTCTTCTTGCATCGTCATTCCGTACACGTCGACGACGTTTCGTTGGGAACGCTCGACGCCCGATGACGTAGCTATTTACAGTTTGGGCTTAAAGTTGCCGACACAAAATTTCCCTTTCCGCATTCACCAAGTGTTAAGAGCTTTGTGTGTGTCTAGGATCGGGCACTTTAAAAACTTCCGCGGTATCCTCGGCGTACGTAAGCTGTTGGTAAACTTTCGCGCTTCCAGTCCAAGGAGCATTACGGACGCGTTCGGCTGGAGTTTTATGGAGGCGTGCAATGTTTTGAAGCTTTGGACAAGTTTACGCTGTCAAATGAAGTTTAAGAGTTGGTATTAATGTTAACAATTTTCGTCCGCTCGTTCCTTAGTTCGAAGCTGATTCAATATGAAGCTTAGTGTAATACAAAATGTTTAGTTAATATTCCGAAATAAATTAATGTGAGATTTCGTTACATAAAAATGATAAAAAAAAGTTTCCCAATTAGGGAAAGTAGGCCACTAAATATTAAAAGTACCGACAACTCTAGAATATAGAGAGATATAAGAAGAGATATAAGAAACCATCAGAAGGCATACACATCGCAACCATTGTCGGTAGCATTAATATATAGTGGCCTTAGATTCAACCTAAGCGATACGCGATTAGTTAACAAAAGATGTTCAAAATTGACAGGGCGATGAAAATAAGTAATAATACACGGAATGTTCCATTTAAAAAAATACAGCTTTTATTCTCTACAACTTTTTTTGGCGAATCTGTATATTTCAATAATATTACAGATATGTAGATTTTTAAAAGCCTTACTACTTTTATACAAAACATTTTTCTGTATCTTTGGAAATAATCGACCGTTCTGGTATTTTCTTCTAACCCTACATATGTTTTCAGAACTGCAATCTGTGTAGTTTCCTTTTACTGCCCTTTCATGTGCAATAAACTTCATTCACATATTTACACACAAAAAACGCTATTAATAAGTGGATTCTTGCTTTCAAAAAGTTTATGTTCAAAATGTGATAAAAATTTTAGTTAAAATAAAGTAAAGTTGGGAACACATTGATTAGCCCCGTCTTTTTAAAGTACGGTTTTTTTGAAGTAACTCTGATTTAAATACAGGTTTAAATATATCGAAGTTTTTAATTGATCCTGTTTTAGTATTTGACTACTTTGAATTATTTTTCTTATTAACGGTTTTAGTTCCTCTAGTGGATTTGAAGCGAACAACCTATATACGAAACTAGGTGAGCACTATTTTGGACTTTAATGATATTTTTTAGGGTGTACTACGTGACTGCGAAAGTGATGTGTCTGCTTAAATCTTTAATACTTCAAACATTTTAAGAAAAATGGCAGATATCATTTTCTTTTTGTTTGCAAGTTAAAAGAGACTGATATTGTACGCAAAAATATACGTACACTAAGGAGTAATGAAAAACATCATTTATCAGTCATTTACAAAAGAAATCAATTCTTGCGGCACTATTTATAGGTGCTATCAATTTGAGATGGGTCAGTGGACTAGATTATTGCATTATTGTATGGTCAAGTGCGAGTCTCCGTGATGCGTCGAGTGCAAGCTTGTGTAGACAATAATAGACTACATTTTGAACATCTATTCCAACGTATGTGCGCTTCAACCTGACTTTTTTACTTCAGTAGGTCTTCTTTTAATGATTGTGTTTGCTTTGGAAGTTAGTGACGCCGTATGGTGTCCCGATGCTGCAGTTTAATTTAAGACATTTTTTTAAAAGTCACAAATACTAAACCTGCGAGGAAAAGTAATCATCGCTGACATAAACTTTTTCCTCGTCAGGTGCTTAGATATATAGCTCAATTATATGACATTTTCTCAGATTTCTTCTACTCTGTACCGACGATAGCCACGCGGTTGAAATGATTGTAGAGAGATTAATAAAGTGGTTGTTTATTGATTAATAATTTATCTTCTCGCCGTAGTTTGGATTTAGAAAAGAAAACATGTATATCAATTACGTCTTTAGTCGTTTGTTGATCGTATCGTTAAATATATTTGTTGTTAGAATGTGCGTAGTTTTTTCGTACCTTCTAAACAGTTTTAATGTGTTTCATGTGTAATCTTGTTCGAGTGAATTCAGTTAACGTAAGCCAGGCACCGTTATTAATTTTCATTATTGTTTGCTTAGTTGCGGAGAACTAGTTTCCACACACAGTAAGCTTCCCCAAGTAGATTAATTTCGACCAACCTGATTGTTAACTAAATGGGGTATGTAGTTGGTAAATCAAAGCTTGCAGTCCATAGCTATATCTGAGCTTGTTTTCCTAACTTATGCCCCAAGCAAATTAGAACAGCCTTCATAACATTTCAACAAAGCAATTCATTCCGCCGAATAGCTCTTCTTAAACTATAGCTTATTATAAAAGTAGCGGTAATGCAGGCAACTGATCACTCCTAGGAAGCTGTAACAGCAACTAAGGGATGTCCGTTTAATAGAAGTGCAAATATTATCAAGTCGGCCGTGCAATTTGGTGTAAGAAAAACAACAAAAATTGTAGGTCAACTTGTGCGTCAATTCATGATATATTTGTATGCAACAGTGCAAAATGATGAGGAATTAAAATGAACAGTTTGCTAAAAAAGTTGTGCAATCACGCTGACCAGAAAATAATTCTTACTGTCCAGCATTTTGTACAACATATTGCAAAATTTTCTAAGAAATATGTCGTGTGGATTCGAAATTGGTGAAATTTTGAACTCTTTCATAACGGATCGTAGTGTCAAATCACAAGTGTACCTAGATGAGTCATCAAACGCTGGATAGTTCCTTTCATTCAGGGCATTGGTAGAGACAATTTGTTATTTTCGCCTGACTTGGCAACGGTTCACTATGGAGGTACTGTGACAACATATATGAAGAATGAAAATATTGGTTTTGTTCCGAAAAATGAAAACGCGCCAAATGTTCCTCAAGCACGCGGAATTACACGATTTTGGACATCGTGTAAAATGGAATAGTCCAGCACAAATTTTAAATGGTTTTAAAAGAATTTAAAAAAAATATGAAAACTATAGCTGTAGTCAGGAAAAGAGGTAATGAGCAGTGCTTGGAAGAGGCTTTGAGAAATCAAATAGTATGGCATTGATGCTGAGGGATGTAGTAAAAATTAGTGTAATACATACTACATCTTAAGGTTATAATAGCTGTTTCTTTATCTTTTTGTTTGTGTAAATAAAAAGTTTCGTTTTCAAATGTACGTCTATTAACCGGACATCCCATATAATTGGTAACCGACCTACTAAAATTTGTCACATAATACAGAAGCACCAAATATATTCGAATGCAGCATTATCACCGCGACCAAAAGGGTGCATTAGCGTGAACATAGAAGATCACTTCGCTTTCGGAGATAACAGGGATTTCGAGATAAATCCCTGTTGCTCGCAAACCGCAGTTAAACTTGGTCGTTTATATCCCTTACAAAAT
This sequence comes from Rhyzopertha dominica, assembly GCA_025024175.1. Taxonomy (NCBI): domain Eukaryota; kingdom Metazoa; phylum Arthropoda; class Insecta; order Coleoptera; family Bostrichidae; genus Rhyzopertha; species Rhyzopertha dominica. The sequence goes on from QCXZ01000138.1 coordinate 13,972,214, forward strand.
GTCAACTGTGTCCCGGTTGCCTGTCGATATTCTAACCACATGTTTTATTGAGCAGTATCAGAAATTAATGGCCACTGTATCAGCAAAACCAGGCAAGGATGGACAGTCGTTTTCGAACCCTCCGGCTATTTAGGTCGCTTCTTTCGCATGCGTCCTCGCGTTCTTGAACTTTCAGCCCCCCTAATGGAAAGTTTTACAAGGTCGCCAAGGTTGAATGAAGTTTTACACTAAGTGCCCATACCTACCACACATCTGTCTGGATTAATATTAATATAACTAGTAACTAATTATGTATTGTGGAATTTTATCGTCCCTCGTCATTATAAGTAGTGGAAAAAGAAATTGTTGGGGTTGGGTGAAACAAAATTTTGCTGCTTTTTTCAAGGTTGTAAAAGTTAATAACAAAGAATGTCGATACCGCATAGTAGATTACAAACAATAAATCTTACCTCTAAAAAATTTCATACATTAGACAGATTGTGTTCCAGTTGGTATGTAAAGATAACAACAGATAATAATAACAGATGGTGGCAAAGAAAACTCCGCAAACGACTTTCCAACAGGATATAACATATGTCATGAAACGGCTAGAACGTAGAACAAATGCTTTTCGTTTTGACGCTTGGCAACCTCTAAAGAGGTGTGTTCACAACTGGAAGAATCTGACGTATTCACTAATTCAACTACCTATCCTATCAAAGCTGTGACCAGAACAATGTTAATAATTATTGCACGAACTCTTCAAGTTGCCCTCTGTGTATGTATTTACAGTTTTTAGTCTTTTTAACTGACGACGAGTTTTCACGCAAACACAATTGTCGTCGCTTTATGTTTATATGCATTTTGTTTGAACAACCACATGGTTATATCCAGGGTTGGCACGATTAAAACAAAATGTTTAAAACAACGCCTCTGTTTAAAACTTTTTAAACAAATGTTTAAAACATTCGTTTTAAACAGTGTTCTTTGTTAATGTTTTAAACAGTGTTTTTTTATGACTATTGTGTGTGGTTCATTAATTATTACTATTAAGCTCGTTTATCCTCTACAAATAGATAGACAAGATTATTAGCAATTACATATCTACATAATGTCACCCCACATTTGCATTAAAAATGAATTAGATACAAAACCAGACCCAGTTAGAAAATACGTAAATGTTTTTTCAAACTTTTTATTAATACAACAGTTTTAATTTAACTTTAACATTTTTTATATTTAATGAATAGGCAAAGCGCTTTCAGCTATAATTAGCCATCATCAGTGCCCCATTGTGTAAAAAAGAATACAAAAAATTTAAAACCTGACATTGTCAAAATCGAAATAAGCAATCTTGACTTCAAACAAAAAAATAGCCCGCATGCCAAATGCACAAACATGAAATCAATGACCAAATAAAGAATTTAGAATAGGACAACTAAATTTACAAGAATCATTCAAAATTGTAAAATTATCGTTATCTATAATTTTGTATATTTCAAGAATTTCTAGAAAATTTAATTTTTAGGATTTATTACAAACATGTAAAAAATTTAAATTATTTAAAGAGGCAGTGTGTTTAAATGACAATAAATGATTTGCTAATGAAGAATTTGTATTAACTATATCAGTATTTTTATATTTTTCATATTGTTTCAAGTGTTCATTGCCTCTAATTGAAAAAGATGTATGGGGTATGTGATTGGTCTAGATTTTAAGAACAATGTTGATTCTAGTTTAAAATAGAAAAGAGAAACCTACTCATAATAACTAAAGTTATTGCGTAAACAAAAAAGACAAATGACAACTGATAATCGTAATCATCTAGGGATTTTTAGACAACTGCTACGATCCGCGCCATCTGCTCGTATTTATTTTCATTACTATGTATAGTAAATTTGCATGAGAGTATATGTTTAAAACAGTGTTTAAAACGTTTTAAACATGTTTTTAACTAAATTTAAAAAAACATGTTTAAAACGATTTAAACATGATTAAATTTGTTTTGTTTAATTTAAAAAAAAACATGTTTTTTGCCAACCCGGGTTATATCCCATTGGAAAGTGTTTTGCGGAGTTTTTTCTGCCACCATCTGTTTTTAAACGGTKTTATTTAGCTCACCCCGTTTGTTTTATTTATTATTTATTCTTGGGTCAAATTTAGTAATTCAAATTTCACCCTCTTCCTGTCAACCGATTAATCTGAAATTTTGTATACACTTTGGATTTTGGTGACAATACAATTATGTTTATTCATTATCATTATAAATTCAAGATGGCCGCCGCTACAAAATGGCGGATAATTTATGTTTTATTAATCCCATCAATATGGGTATCAAATAAAAGGGCTCAACAAGCAGAATACAATATACTATAAAAAATTGAAATCCAAGATGGCGGCCGCTACAAAATGGCGGATAACGTAGGTTTTATCAATCCCATCAACATGTGTATCAAATGAAAGGGCTCAACAAGCAGAATACAATATACTATAAAAAATTGAAATCCAAGATGGCGGCCGCTACAAAATGGCGGATAACGTAGGTTTTATCAATCCCATCAATATGGGTATCAAATGAAAGTGCTCAACCAGTAGAATACAATGTACTATATAAAATTAAAATCCAAGATGGCGGCCTCTACAAAATGGCGGATAACTTAAGCTTTATCAATCCCATCAACATGGGTATCAAATGAAAGGTCTCAACAAGTAGAATACAATTTACTATGCAAAATTGAAATCTAAGATGGCCACCGCTACCAAATGGCTGATAACAATTTTTTATCAATCCCACCAATATGGGTATCAAAAAACTGGGGGTTTACCAGCGAAACTGGAAATATTTGTGGGGGCAAAAGTCATGCTACGGTCCAATATTGACGTTTCAAAGGGATTAGTAAATGGCGCTATAGGCTACATCAACGAAATCGTTTGGCCTCAATTTCGTCGAACTCAGATGTATGCAACAGATGTACCTTCCGTCCGAATTGATTTCGCAAGAGACGGAGTACATCTTATACACCCGAAAGCCATACAGTTTCCAGCTAAGTACAATTACGGGACGGCTGAAAGAAGAACGTTGCCTTTAATACTATCATGGGCTTCTACAATACATAAAATGCAGGGCAGCACTGTGGATCACGCAGTCGTATACTTAGGTGCGAAACTGTTTGAAAAAGGTCAAGCCTACGTGGMTCTTAGTAGAGTAAGATCTTTGCAGGGACTACGTATAGAGGAGTTGGACTGCAATAAACTAACGGGCAAGAAACCTTGCAATAATGAAGCACTAAATGAATTAAACAGAATGCGAAATAAAAACTAAAAACTAGAAAATAAAAATAGGTAAAAAAACTTTTTAAGTTAAACGGTTTTATGTTAAACATACATTGCAATGTTTAAGATAAATGTACTAAAAACCCAAAAATAATAAAATAGATACAGTCGTGGGAATTATAAACATATGCATAGACTAGACTAAAATAAAACCGTGGGGCACGTCAATTGTCTACAATCGTTGATTAAAATGTTTGTTTTGTAATGTTACACTATAATTAGGCAGTTGTTCAACCGACAACGATGGACGTGCCCCACGGTTTTATTTTAGTCTAGTCTATGCATATGTTTATAATTCCCACGACTGTATCTATTTTATTATTTTTTGGTTTTTAGTACATTTATCTTAAACATTGCAATGTATGTTTAACATAAAACCGTTTAACTTAAAAAGTTCTTTTACCTATTTTTATTATTATTATCTATAATTATGTTAACATACCAACTGGAACACAATCTAGTCTAATGTGTGAAGTTCTTCAAAGAAAATATTTATTATTATTTGTAATCTTGTATGTGATATCGACATTTTACAACCTTTTAAACGCAGCAAAACACAGCTGCGAAACGTGGGCAATAAAACAATTCACACCTAATAAAAGATAATTTTCTTTGTTCCAACCCCAACAATTTCTTTTCACTAATTATAGGCATTTTATACAATATAAAGTTATATAAATCGCCATTGTCTCAATCTCAATCCATTTTAAGTAATACGGATTTTGAAATCGAATTTTCACTCCATCATTTTGAACATTGCTTCGCGGTACCCGATTACTCTATTCCGTAACCTTTGGATATTCTTAACTTTGTTAATATAAACAATTGCTTGAAAATGAAATGATATTCCCATTTTCGAAGGTTGGGTTAAGAGTTCTCAGTAAATGATTATTTTGGTTTACAAAATGAATACTCAAGTAATGGAATTTGTAATATGCATCTTGTTAAGAGGATGCAGATGCAGCATGCAAAATACTTGCATGAGATTAACTTACGGAATATCCCGCAGATGGCTTGTGTCCGACAGGGTGAGCCTGTTATGCTGCGTATGATGAACAGTCGTCAGCTACATTTGTCATGTTTTTTTTTTAATTAAATAGTAAAGTATAAATTATCACCATACCTTTATAGTACATTGAGCTTCAGAAAGGATTTACTTACTATTCGGCAGCATAAAAAAGCAACTGTTTCAGAGCAAGAATTACTTTGACCAGTGACATTTATTGTTACCAATATTCTCATTATTTCTTCCCTAAGCTTTGTTACCTTTGATCTTTCCTTGACTTCATTTCACTTCTCTTTCTTCATTCCCCGTTTACTTTTTATTGTTGATTCTCACGCGTTCTTGCTGGCTATACAGGGTGTCCTCGAAATACACCGACAACGTTTGACATATGATAGTAAAAGCAATTTTAAAAACTTTTTTAGTGTAAAAAAGTTTCCGTGTTGAAATTGTATTTTAAAAAACGATTTTTAGACTATTCCTGAACCATAAAAGTTATCAATTTCAAATTTTGTAGAAATCAGATCGGCATACGGTACAACAAAAGAAAGTAATCAGGGGCTTTCTAAGGCACCAGTGGCGTGCGCTGGGGTTACGCACACCCCTCTTTTTTAATAGATCTGCGGATTTTTAGACGAGACTGATACAATTWTGTAATCTCTAATCAATTCTAAATAAAACATGTCTCTTTGAAGTTTGCCGTAAAACGACTCATTCGTCCCTAAAAATTGATTTTTTTTATTGAAAAACTAGACCACCATTATTTTGTGACATCACAAAGGTGAAAAGTTATAGAAAATGCAATTTAATAAACTTTTTTCCGAATAATAAATTTCTGAAAACGCTTTGTTTTTTATATACAGGGTGTTGAAATTAAATTTAAAAATGTACATTACGCCAGCGCACGCCACTGGTGCTTTAGAAACATCCCGATTACTTTTTTTATTGTACCTTATACCGTTATGATTTCCACCAAATTTATAATTGATATCTTTTATAGTTTAACAATAGTCTTAAAAATCATTTTAAAAAATTCAGCTTCAACACCATGCATATCAAAAACAAAGCATTTTCGAAAATTTTTTTTATTCGAAAAAAGTGTTTAAAATTGGATTTTCTATCACCTGTCAAACGTTGTCGGTGTATTTCGAGGACATCCTGTATATTAAGTACTGTTCATTTTTTTAGCCATTTAAATTTTTCCTTCCTTCAGTTTCTATTTTTTGGGTGATGGGTAATTTTAGGATTGCAATTTTAGCTTAGGGTAGGGTGCTATGAAAGACCAGAGCTGCTACTTAGCGGTTTTAGCATCTGAACAGTGTACTTTTAGTACTTTGTTTAGAGCAATATTTAATTAATGTCAAATGTAATGGACTGTATAATGCTGGGGTTGGGAAATGGGAGTAAAATACCCTAAGTGGGGTAAAAATGAAATTCTTGGTGGTAATCTGGTAAAAAGGTTTTAACTGACAGAATTTATTTATTTAATTTCATTTATTTTAGTAGTTATATTTAAAGCCCAATTTTTTTTATAACTGTTCATGGTTATACCTATGTACGTTTGCATAACTTGAATACTTAGCTAATATTTTTGAGCAAGTGAATGAATTGAACAAAGAACTGCAAGAAAACATCAATATAATTTCAGAAAGGGAAAAGATTTCAGCGTTTGAAACGAAGCTCCTATATTGGATGCAAAACAGAGAACAGTATCACTACCTTTTCAAAGTAAGCGTTCCTTTTAGAAGATTGTGAAACTATTAGTTTTAAGAACATCAAAGATACAATTGCAGAGCATTTTACCAAACTTAGAGAGCCGTTATCAGAGTACTATCCATATCTTGATTTACAAAATGTCAGCTGTGTTGTAGATCCATTTAAGTGCGAAATTGCTTCAAAGACTAGCAGTCACTTCTTGAAATGCGATCAAATAAAGAAGCAAAAATTGGATATGTAAATACGGTCAAATTTTAGAAAATCAAAATGACATTATTGTTCCTTATTTTTCAAATAATTTGTTTAATTTCACTGTTTACTTTTGTTAAACTTTAAAGATTAGCAGTAACTTCTTGAAATGCGATCAAATAATGAAGCAAATACTGAATAAGTAAATAAGATAGGTCTAACGGAATTCTGGATGTCAAGATCTGTACAGGGTTTTAGTATTGTACATGAGGAAGCCATGATAAGTTGCTACCTTTTGCAATCACTTATGCATATGTGCGACCATTTCTGCCCTAACGAACATCAAAACAGAACTTAAGGATTCCAGTGGACCCGAAGACTGTGTACCAATTGCACTTACATCAAAATCTCCAAATTTTCATGATATTATGTTCAAGTATCATTTGTCTATAATACCAAAAATGTGATATTATTGACTTTGTTTTTCACATTTACATACTTATCTCTATTTATATTTCTGTATTTCGCCATATTTTGACACCCTGAATAACTATAACTGAACTCAGATTTTGAAGCCGACATTTGAAGTAAAATGGCCAAAGCTGAAACACCATTATCCTGAAACCTAGCATTCCACAGCAGTACATTCCTACATAATCATAAATTAAGTAAATTTATCACTACATAAGGTCCTAAATAAAAGCTTACTAGAGGATCATACAATTTTGAAGCACATCAAAATTGATATATTACGAAGGACCACTATTTGATACATTGTATTTATGGGAAAGAAGCTTGGAAATATTCCAAGTTAAAACCTGTAAAATTGTCGAAACTAAAGCATACACGTTTTTCGTTGCAACAAGAAAAACAAGCGAAAAAGCAAAAAAAACAGCTTACTAATCATGCACGCCCCGGTATCTATTGAAACAATCGGCTGCACCGCTGCTCCAAACCTAGCAATGGCAGGATTTAAATTAAAAAGCAACACGTTACGGTACATTCGAACGGGGCCCTACACAGGCTTACAGAAGTATTTTCAATTAAAGATCAAAGCGTTGTTTTTTATCAAGGCCGAACGTGAGCTTCATACCGAGTTGAAAATCCATTCGAGACAGACGTTCGCTGTAAGGCAAACAGCATAGACGTAACAGGGCTCGGTCACACGGATATCGACTGACCAATGTCAGAGTCAAGGTAGTTAAAGTGAACTCCGATAGACATCTGATGCGATATATTARGTACCGCTGCAAGGTACGGACCTGAGTGGCGTAACAAAATGTAAGGGAACGGGCGATATTTCTATCTAGAAATAGGGGGAGAGAGTTAGTTTTTAAAGTTTATAGTTGACCATTCATCTGTAATTATTATATTTGTGTTTTATTTCGTTCAACTTGAATTTTCATCGTTTGTTGTGATCAAGAAAAATACTGCAAATGCATTAAAAACATATGTCCTTATTGTTGTATTACTCTTGTGCTATATTAATGACTAGAGGATCACAAATAGGATGTATTTACATGAACTTCTAAATGCAATTGATGACAGCAACAACTAACAAATATTGATGGTGTAGCCTTTTGGAACAGTTTTGTGGTTTGGCAGTTTTCTGAGAAACTGAACACAATTTGTTAAAATCAGGTAATATAGAAATTCACTGTAATGTACCACAGGGTTTGTATTGTGTCCTAATATTATTGACATGGGCACACCTGGCGACCAACAACGATATCTATAGCATTGACTTTTTGAACTACGACCTAAGTTGGTACGGTGTGTAAGTACAGAAACCTGCATTACCGATTGCTCGGTCATTTTGCGAAAATCGGTAATATGCTGTAATATGTCATTTAGCGGTGATATAGGTTGTTACGGTCGGTAAGTACAGAGACCTTAAATGTAATGGACTGGCTGCTGGCTGTCCAGCGAAAAAGAGCCCAATGAAACAAAATTACTTCAATAATCAATCTTTGTCCTCTCCATTTTAGCTCAAAGTTTACTACATCCGAGGCCGAGGCGTTTGATTACTAGCGATGACGCCGGACTAAGCAAAGAAGTGCAAACACAAACATACAAGGCGGCAATGATATCTGGACGCCTAAGTGATATGGACTTGTCAGAGGCTGTTGATTGCTTCTGCCATACCATTCTACTGCAGAAGCTGTACTGGCACAATATTCATCCTAGCAGTTTTAGGGTAGTTTGATAATATCTTCGTCAGAGATTGACAAATACAAGCAGAACAATTCTGAAGTACCGCAGGTATATTATTAATTACAATATACGTTAATGCAGTAATGCTTAACCTTCAAGATCACATAAAATTAACGCCTAACGCAGATGATAAATCCATTATTTGCAGTATCGACATTTTCACAAATGTAATGCAGAGTTTAACTTCTCAGGCAGTCGCTAATCGTTGGTTTAATCGCCTTTATTTGAACCTTACCAAATCTAGTCAAGTTTTAGTTAACTTAAAAAGGTCGGATGTGGATAGTACAAAATACTTGAAGGACATGTCTAACTGTGGTATATTCATTGAGATTTATTAATTTGTAGCTTCAAGTATTATAGGCGATGGAATACAAGCTATACGCCACCTGGTGGCTTCTATTCTAGTTACAATCTGTTACATAAATAAATATAGGAGCATTTCGCACATGGCGTCTTATTGTTTTATAGTAAAATCACGGATTTTGCCGCGTTTCCCGCGTAAACAGAATATAGTTCACGTAAGCACTGCCGTGGCGCTGCAATCTTAAATTCCATTGCCTACCTATAGGAATGATTGTTGAGCGAGACATTACATTAAGACATTATCCCAAGTCACACTCAAAGTAGTGGCAGATATTATACGAGATTGCAATATGCTCGCGTCAGGCTTTAGAAATATGCCATTAGAGACTGTTGACAACAGAATATGGGAATTTTCAATATCAGACTAGACATTACTGATTACTCCACCATACATATGTCTCATATTTTACTGTTTGGTATAGTTTTAGTATATAGTCTCCCGCAGATATGGAATTCTGTGATATTTTAACCCAGCTATTATCCATATAAAAGTGAAGATTGCACATACTTGTCTCCTTTATAACTGCTTACAAACTATATTGTTATTATGCTGTTTGTCAGACAATGCTCCTGCTTACAAGTCGTTGGTGGCAAAAAAATTGAGACTTGTATTGAAACGGTTTATAATCCGTCTGTTTTTCTAATTTAGTACCACTACTTAAAAAATAAAGTTAAGAAAAACTGGAAAATGTTGTACTATGTGCCGTTGGGCAAATATATTTAAATATCTAACATTACTTTATTAACGTAATGTTATTTTAATATTTTTTAATATTGAGGTTAGGTGGCAAATTAATTATTCGCTAAAACACCTTCGTTTTATTAAAAGCTAATGATCAAAAATATTACGTATACACGCTGTACCTTGCCGTCCATTGTTAATGTATGATAAAAATGGTAAAGATTTGTAGCTGAAATGTATATTTTGAATAGGCAAATCTAATTTAAAAAAAAGTTGTCGAGCTAATATCAGATGACGGAAGTACTCTTAAAACTTGTGTTCACTCTAATATAAAGCTCATAGTCGATCATAAGCTGCGAGACTGAACCGAGTGGGATCCCTTGCGCAATATGTCTTTCGTTCGCATTTCATGTGTTCTGGAGCAGAAATAATTTATGATGGTGACAAAATTGGAATATGGTAATTATGCTACAAATCATTCTGGCAACCAAAGTATTAAGAACATGATAAAAGTCTGTATTAATGCAATATTATAAATCATTATAAGAAACAAGGAACGCATACCTCGTTGCAATTATCTTTGTACCGATGTTTGGTTGGATAAATAGCTTTCCAACAAACACTGATCCTGCCCAGGTTGTAGGATACACTTATCACAAGTTCTGTTAAGATAATTAACAGATAGGTATTAAAGGCAAGATGCATTGTATTAATAGTATACTCTTTTAGGTAAAGTTACAAGTATTTTGAAATATAAAGGAGTTTATGCGAAATTGCTTTAAATTTTCTATATATATACAAATATTTGTTGAAAATAGCGGTCGTACAATTGATTATCTACAAAAGCTTCAATTCGGGGGATTTCGACCTAATATTATATTTATACACGTGTACTATTTGTCTTTTTGGCCAAGCTTTCGGCTGTATTTCAGCCTTCGTCAGGGCTCTTCTATAAGTTTATTAACGAACCAATTATTTAATACAAAATTTGTTTACTTACTTACAAAACTTTGAGATTATTGTAAGACAGCTGTTAACCCTTGAATCGTCCATTATTTCTCCATCAATCAATTCTTCAATTTTAAAATGCTTTTATAATTGACAAGGATAACATGAAATTCATTAAAGTCATTTTTTCATCTTTCAGCCTTCGTATAGCCTGCTATTTTAATACAAAGGTAAATCCGTGAATTCCCTCCCTAAATATGTTATGTTTATTGTGTTTACATTTTTTTGAATTTCGTACATTTCCAAAAAGAGTCGTTTATTGTTATTTTGTTCTTTATTTAAAATTTTTACATTTTCCCAGTCTATGTTGTGACCTTCGGTTACTGCATGTTCAGTTAGCATACATCTACCTATCTTTTTTGTTTTTATGTCACTTTTGTGCAATGTTATTCTATTCCCTAGCCATTGGGATGTTTGTCCTACGTATTCCTTTCCACGGGTCTCACACTTTAAATTGTAAATAACGTTAGATTGGAATTTTATTGGAATTTTTGATAATGTTACAGTAATCATGGACAGAGAACAATACTGTGAGAAAATGAATAACATTTTAGCTGAAAACGAAAGCTTTGCGGTGTTGAGGGGAGATCCAACACGTACAGTACAAACAAAATCAAACTCTTATATTAGTCAACTTGAAAAAGTTTTATTTATCACTAAAGATGAGTCAAAAACTTATAAGATTTACAATGCTGTTAGTCCACGAATCTATGGAAATCCAAAGATTCACAAACCAAATTACACCGTTACGTCCAATAGTTCCAAGTATTAATAGTCCTACCTCAAAATTGGCAAAATTGTTATGTGATATTTTAACGAAAGCTTTATAATACAAACAATAGGTATTACATAAAAGATACTTTCACTTTCGCGGAAGAAGTTAGAGAAGTTCAGGTACCACCAAATCATAAGGTTGTTTCATTGGATGTAGTAAATTTATTTGGTAACATTACCAAATACACCGCAGTAAAAGTACTAGACAATGTTTAGGATAAGATAGATCCATTTTTCATGTGTCCTAAGATTGCAACAAAAAATAAAAGAAAACAGCTATTTATTGAGAATACCTTTTGTAAACAAAAAATAGCATGCGCAATGGGGTCTAAACTGAGTCCAATACTTGCACAGTACGTCATGGACGACTTGCTGGATACTTGTATACCAAAGTTGTCTTTTCATTTAACATTTATTAAAAACATCGTTGACGATTTAATTCTATTGGCACCTACAGAATGTGTTGAAGAGATTTAACGTTTAATTCGTATGATAATAACATCAAATTTACAGTTGAAGGTGAGGTGGACTGTGGAGTACCATTCCTAGACACCAGAGTAGTTAGAAACAATGATAAATTAATTCTTGACTGGTACCAAAAACCAATATCTTCTGGACGATATATAAATTTCTTATCAGATCACTATAATAAAATTAAAATTAATTTCATTAAGCAAATGAAAAAAAGAATAATGAAAATTTCACATCAGCAATTCAGAGCAACAAAATCTAAAATACTAAAGACTATTTTGTTAAAAAACTCATGCCCAGCAGCATTAGTAAATAAAATACTGTATTCAACTCCAGACCAACCTACTGTAATTGATGAAGAAAGAGTACCATCTTAAAATATTCAATGCGAGGACACTGAACAACGGGACACAAACCAAAATAATGAAGCATGTCGTTTTGGGTCGATCAGCAGCATCACAGGCTTAACAACTAGGATTATACGCACTTTTCATAAAGAAAAGATAAAAATAGCTATTAGGAACATAAAAAAGATTCACGATTGTTTAGTGCGCTAAAATCAAAAATTTCAATAAAATTACAATCTAACGTTATTTACAATTTAAAGTGTAAGACCTGTGGAAAGAAATACTTAGGATAAACATCCCAATGGCTAGGGAATAGAATAACATTGCACAAAAGTGACATAAAAACAAAAAATATAGGTAGATGTATGCTAACTGAACATGCAGTAACCGAAGGTCACAACATAGACTGGGAAAATGTAAAAATTTTAAATAAAGAACAAAATAACAATAAACGACTCTTTTTGGAAATGTACGAAATTCAAAAAAATGTAAACACAACAAACAAAAAATCAGACACTAGAAATTTGAGTAACATATATACTTACCTATTATCACAGGAGATACTTAAAGGCTGAACTTGAAAATAACATATTTAGGGAGGGAATTTACGGATTTACCTTTGTATTAAAATAGCAGGCTGTACCTAGGCTGAAAGATGAAAAAATGACTTTAATGAATTTCATGTTATCCTTGTCAATTATAAAAGCATTTTAAAATTGAAGAATTGATTGATGGAGAAATAATGGACGATTCAAGGGTTAACAGCTGTCTTAAAATAATCTCAAAGTTTTGTAAATAAATAAACAAATTTTGTATTAATAATTGGTATAGAAGAGCCCTGACGAAGGCTGAAATACAGCCGAAAGCTTGGCCAAAGGGACAAAGAGTACACGTGTTTTAATATAATATTAGGTCGAAATCCCCCGAATTGAAGCTTTTGTATATACAAATATCTAGTTGCATTCAGTGCCCCAAAAACACAGCGTCTGTTGATTACAGTTTTAAAAACTTGTTGCTAATGAGGCTATTCGCCAAATCAAGCACTGCTGATTAAAGAATTTACATATTTAATATGAAAAAGGTGTGGGGGAGTTTAAAGACACAACAGTAGATATATGATAAAATTCAACGCAACCTTTAAAACAGAATTACTTTAAAATTAGATTCGATCCTTTGAAAGATCTAGCATTTAAATAGAAAGAAAGGAATGATTATGATTATGTTGAACAGCGCTAACAAATAAGGAATACTTGATTGACTACGGTTTGCAACATATATTTTTCTTATTTGTTGGAGAATTATCTCCAAGAGAGAGGTAACAAAACAGCTATCTTTGGAAAAAAAATTACTAATGAAGGGAAATTTACTCAGCAACACCTTATAGCTATAAAACAGCCTTGTGTGAACAAACGCAGAGATATTGTCAAACTGAGTTCTAATACCGCTACCTAATACTTTGCTGTCTGTCAATTTGTGCTACCGAGGTCGCAAAATGTGATCATTATCTATTATAATCCAGTAATATTGCAAAGAAAAAATGTTGCCATTGACGGGACGAGAATTCAGATGCTCTAGCTCACAAGAAAAGGCATTTAGCATAAATACTCGCCAAATACACACGTTTTTGCAAAAATCTTACAAATACTTACTACGCTCTGAAAAATGGGTTGATGTCCCTAAATATATAATATTCTCAAACATTTCAGTTTCTACATTATTTAGGGTGTTTCAACTGAAGTGGTACGCACGGTATAGGTAAGTACATGCAGCATGTATATTATAATAAAAACAATGTCTAACGCCTACTCTAGTATGCTTCGCTGATGTAGATTTAAAAATTACATCAAACAAAAGAGTTGCTAGAGCTCAATATGAACAAGATTTCCAGCTGCGACATAACGTTCCACAAAATGCAATTTTCAGAAAGTATGTAGGTAATAAGAGTGCAAACAGGGACCTTACCACGGGAAACCTGTATGAAGATAAAGAACTCTGAGGAAATTGCTTGACGCTCTAGAGCACAGTGGCATTTGTATGCTAGTAGGCCATCCACGTTAATGCAATTTATATGCCGAAGATGCACTGCAGAAGTAAAACAGCGCATAAAATCATTGAGGTCTGCCCAATTTCTGATTAAATCAATCGGGAAGAATTTGTGTTGCCTACATAAACGTATATTTAATCTATAGGTATAGGTACGTAAGTTGAGGAACAGTATTTGGGATTCTGTGTAGTTGCATCTACTAAATACCAGGTAAGCAATGAAATTAGAAATGATTCCTAACTAGAACCTCTGCAGACTATCGAGATTATTTTAAGTAGAGGAATCTTGACGCACTGCCCTTGCAGCATCGAATTTTATTGATCTCAATAAGCTGTAAATAAAGGAAGGGGTCATTTCCCAGAAACATAACAAGATAAATTATTTTTATTAAAATATTCATGAATTAGTATTGGACTTGCACCCTCTGATTTGAGTGTGGTTCTCAGAGATCGCTAAACTTGTATTCCACATATTTTGCAACAAACTAATACTGCCACGAAAATATTTAGCTTTCTATTTCACAGTACCGGAACAAACACAAATATTTTATTACAAGACTTCACTTTTATCAAACAATCAAGATATAAAAGGATATTTTTTCGTGATTTCATATATGTATCCCACTTGTACAATTTATTGCTTCTGAGTTGAGAAAAGTGTGATAACAAACTTGAGTCTTGCAAAAAACCATATTCGTTATCAGTTAACTGAAGGTGATCGCATCGAATATTTGATGATGATTAGTTATGGAGATAGAAGGCGAAGTTATTCGGAAAGAGATGATCTCTACAATGGAATTTATGAAGATCGTGAACCAATTGCCAGATTGCAACGTTTTGACGATGCGGTGTTAAAAATCGTCAAAAACCAGGACGTCCAAAGGTTGCTACTAGTGAGGAAAGTAGCTTGAATGTCCTTCTAGATGTGCAAGAGAATCCGAAGTGTTCCGTACAACAGCGCGCTCTCACTCGCCGTATTAGCAGAAGATCTATTCAGCAAATATCCATACAAAATTCACTTATTACAAGAACTGAACGAAGAAGATTTGAATTATAGGATAGAATTTTGCGAAAATGCTATGACCATGATAGGGGAAGATAAATTGGATTACGTTTTTTGATGAAGCGACTTTTTGTCTCAATGGTAATGTGAATAGACATAATTACAGCTCTTTGCGAACACATTATACCAGAATTTATTCGCCTGTTACCTAAGAGCCGTTTGCCACTATACTTATTTAAGTATTCAAATAAGTTCTCAAAATCATTATACTGAAAATTAGACGCGCGCGCCGTTTCAATACAAGAAATAAGCATAGGGTTTTGTTCTCAATTTGCAATTACAAATTCTTTTCAGTAAGTATTTCAATACGTACGTTTGCGCCCTTTTGTAGTTCTAATCGTGATTTTCTCAACCTAAAGCTAATCTAACCGTAATCTATTAAATTTCGTCTTTATACAATAGCAAATGCAATGTAACGTCTATTCTACTGCTAGAGAAAAGTAGACCTTAGATGTAACCCACTCATAAACAATTACTTTTACTGTTGTTTGTGTTTGTGGTCACCCTGAATTACCACAATTTGTATTTAAAAGTAAAAAAATGCCTGTTGACTGAAGAAAATTATTAAATGCATCAGCGTTGATACTAACAATGATATTGCAAGGAGAATGAATGTTCATGGCTTCTTAAATGTGCTGAAAGAAGACCTGCTAATAGAAGATCCAGCAGCATATAAAAATTTTCTACAAATGAACAATGCTTCATTTGAAAAATTGTTTGAACTTGTCCATAACAAAATAGGGAAACGAGGTACACAATTCCGTGAAAGCATTCTTCCGTTTACAAGAGCATGACAACACATCACGCTCGCGGGGTTTACTCAGACCAATATACATATATTAAGAAGCCTAAAACTGCATTTCATGTTGATGTATTAATTAGCTGGTAGTAGGACGTCAGCCCAAAATAACGGATAGCCTCTATTCAAAAGTTTATTTCGCCGATATCAGTACAAAAGCTGCGTAATCTCACAACCCTTTTATTGCGTAGGTTCTATGAACGTTTTGTTTATAAACAGTAAAACAGATTAGTGCGCATCGATCTGCGCTGTTTTAACACGAATTATGGAAATTCAGTACAAGAATATAGAACGTGGGCTAATTTCTTGTATTGAAACGGCGCGCGCATCTAATTTTCAGTATAATGATTTTAAGAACTTATTTCAATACTTAAATAAGTATAGTGGCAAATGGATCTAATCGTCAAAATGCTGCGCGTCCTTCTGAACAGATATGGTTTCAGCAAGATGGTGCACCGCCCCATTTTGCAGTCAACGTTCCTGGATATTTGAATGCCATATTTCCAGACAGATAGATTGGCAGGCGCGGAGCGACAGTGTGCCCAGCACGTTCCCCTGATCTGACGCCGATTGATTTTTTCCTGTGGGGGTATCTGAAAAATCGTATTTATGCTGATCGGCCACATAATGCAGAAGATTTAAAAGGACGAATCAGGGCAGAAATTCAGAACTTACCTCCAAATATGCTACAAAGAACATTAGAAAACTTTTACTCAAGGCTGCATTGCTGCCAGGAAGTAAATGGGGAACACTTTGACGTAAATATGAAACAATACTGCATTTTTCACGGAATCATGTTTTTCTTTTTTACTTTTTGGGTACCCGATTCCCAATAAATTGATCAAACTAGACGAAAATTATCACCAGTCAAGGAATAATGGTAACACCTGGCTTTTTTGTCCATTTTAGCGATAAAGAATACTGTTTTCATCCTTTTCGTTCTTCATCAGGCTCAATTATTGTATTTACGCTTTTCTCAACTCAGAAGAAATAAATTGTACAAGTGTGATACATTTTTTAAATCAGGAAAAATATCATATTCAATGATGTGCCTTTTGACCTCCCTTCCCATTTGCAAAAAAAAATCAACTTGGACCCATATCTCGGAAATGAGGGCAGACACGGAGTTGAAAAAATTCCAGAAAATGCATTATAATTACGCAAAGGCCCTTGCACAATTTCACAAACATCGGTCGAACAGAACCTGAAATATCCTGTTGGTTCCATACTTTGTAGCGACCTTGTATACTAAATTATTACTGAATTATCTAAAAACCATACCCTCATGAATGTTTGCCATATTTTGTTATATTATAACTACGGCTACCGCAAAACTCAAAAAAAAACTTGATCAAATTAATTATGAATGACCGTTAAAAATGTTGCAGTTTATGTACTGAATTTTTATTGTTTCTATTCCGTATTTGCGTTTGTGTGCATGAATATTTACTGGTAGGCGCAAAAACCCGTTAATATGAATGACAGGATGTGCATCAACGAACATTGAAAAATCATTTCAATCCAAACTGGCCTACACTTCGCCTTACACTATTGGCTATGCAAGGGCCGGCTGAAGCATTAAAACAGCCGAATATAGTACCCTCTTACCCATAAAGACGCCTGTTTTATTAATTGCCACAATTTCACCGTTAGGGATGAACATCAGGTTGAAAGCTGACGGTGCTGTTATCTCAGTTTAATTTATTATTTAATTGGATAATGCGAAAGGAAAGAGCTCCGATTAATTTCCGGTGTTTGTATTCGGATTCGGTGCTGGGTAGCGGGAAAACATTTGTAGTATTCTAGTTTCGCTCTGGGAAATTCAGATATTTAGTTTCACCGTCTGAGATTCTAGAGATATTCGTAATCCCCTCAGCGGGCCATTGTGTGCTGGAATATGATAACAGGAACACCCTATTCATATGGAAATGCCTCAGCCTTTACAGTCAATTTTGTTATTATATTTCAACCTTAAACGGGGGTCTATTTGCTAAAGTTAACACTTCACTCGTAAGTAAATGCTACATAAAAATGACGTTTGACTACTTGGCTATACTGAAACTTACTTCCAGGTTGGTTGACCGTGATCGTGGCGGTTCTCACTTCGCTGACGTTTCACCCACAGCTGTGGTGGGCATCTTCAGAGCCGAGTTCATCGTGGACGTAGCTGTCTCCGCTAGCTCCGTAGCTGTGTTCGCTCACCACAGCAGTGGGAAAAACGTCAGCGAAGTGAAAACCGCCACGACCACGGTCAACCAACCCGGAAGTATCTACCAGTACGGACTCCGGTTGTGAAAGCCTTAATCACTAAACCTGGCTATATCTGTAGAAAAATTTCCACATTACAACTATAGTTTGTGAAAAAGTGAAGTTTATTTAATAATACAATTTGCTTTGGTCAATTCATTCGGTTCCTACGACTACAGCGAGGTGCACAAGAGTTGGGTGGGGATGGATGTGAATGCAAGAGCATGGGGGTACATACATTTTGTCCTGGCGGGTAAAGGAGGAATTTCCCGCAAAAATAATTCAACATAAATAGAAACATGTGTTTATCAAATTAGGAATTTAAGTAATTAATTATTTGTTTCAACAGCAATCATCGAGATTTTCTGCAAGGCAGCTTAAAACTTTTTCTGTTAAATAATGACATACTTTCTTAGTAGACAGATCATGAAAATGTAAATGCGTTCTCCAGCCATTGTTGACCTCAGTCAGATTTAACAAAAGATGGATTGATGCATTTTATTTGGAAGAATGAAGATCCGTGACCAACTAAAATTGTTTTATAGAGCCTCAGTAAAACACTCCTTAGCTTTCAGTACACAATGCTCGCATTCGGCCCCTTATAGCTATACCCAAAGCTCCCTCAAACATTTTTTAACTTGCATAATTTTGAACAAACTGCTCAGTCAAACAACCACCACTTTTACTGGTTTCTTAGTAAAAAATAAATATCTTTTTGGCATGGAAATACTATAAAATATTCACGATTATAATTACCTATACCAATCTCAGCTTCTATCATCATTTTAATCAGAGAACATTTAAGGAGATGGCTCTGGAACATTCTGGTATATTCATATGTTCGCACTACTGATAACTGTATTTAAAAGATAACGATCTTTCCATCTGTCATGCCACAAAAATGGTCCTGATTGATAGAGGTTCCAAGTCCCACCGGTAGTTGGTGGCAACTTACAAGTGTAAAATTTTTACATTTTTTTATCATCTTATTCAGAATGAAACACATTTTAATGATCATGCTTTAGGAGGAAGTGACATGGAAAAATGTAATATAAACTTTCGATATGTCCTAAACAGTTACAACACAAATAAGGTTAGGTGCTCAATTTCTAAAAATAAGTACTGTTTCAAAAGTTTCATTTACCTTTTAAGTGTTTTGAGCTTTTTTTGAGTTTTGCTAAATTCGTTGTTCAACATTCAATTTGGCGAAATTTAAGGTCGCTTAGAGCAGACAAACAATTAAATGTGCGGAAGTACACACCTTCTTAATTGCTATATTACCATAAGCATTGATAGTATACGGTAATTTTACACTTATAACGATAACCTGAAGAGTTGGTATTTGTAGTTTTTTAACTTGAACCCAGTAGAAAGGAAGTACGCGTCAAAAATCGAAATCTAGGGCTGTTTGCACAAACGCAGATCAGTTTGATCGCGGTATTATCTTTGGATCAAACCATGGCAACAACAATAGAACGCTTAAGATTCTTGGTTACAATCGCTTGATCCGAGGTTAACACGGCGAACAAATTCATCCGCGTTTGTGCAATCAGCCCTAAGTGTTCTGTAGTAGTTAATTGAGTTAGAGGTTTTAGAACAGTATATTGTAGTAACCCAAAATTCCCCACCTTACTTCCACTTCGCAAGTCCTTATTTGATCATTTCTGCTTTTATCTCGGAGTGTTTTTCCAGTCATCGCTCTCAGCGTTTTCATTTCTGCTATCCTCAGCATCGGTTTAGTTATATTTGTATCTGCCCTGGTTTCGATCCCGTAAGTTAGTAGAGAACATACGCATGCTTTATATGTTTTGTCTGTCAGTTCGCATATGCTTATTGTTCAACACAACATCTCTTAAGCTACCTGATCAACCGGTGCTTTGATCTCTCAACTCTTGCGCTGGATAGTGGTGACTCAGTATATCTGCTCCGGGGTATTTCATTACTTGATCTATACTGTTTCCACCGATCTCTATTTTGCATCTCACAGGGTTTCTGGCATGTCATTTTTTTGTGTTTGTTGCTGAAATTGTCATATTGTATCCATGTGCCACTTGATAAAAGCGAAATACCTGTCCCTGAAGGTCTTCCGTGTCTGCTATAATTACGGCGTCTTCAACATAGCAAATCATGCTATATCGTCTGTGTTTTAAACCGTATCCCAGATTTAAGAGGGGCATTTACTTGGAGCGATCGGGCAGAAATGTAAACTATGCAACCCGTATTACCATGGGACGTAAGAGGGTAGCCGATAGGTTGAAATCACGCAAAGATCGTACGAGCAACAGACGGGCTAAACTAATATTCTGAAAATTGCTGACTGTAGGGTGTGCATAAAAAAGTAAGCATGGTATTAGTAACTTGCTATTGTTACTATGATATTATACCAGGTTATTCAAAATATGGAATAACCTATTTATTTCTGCAAATATGAACTATACAACATTTCATTCTAACTGCATGTCAACTATGATTTCTGGAGGAACTTTTATAATGATTTTCCTTCCGCCTCCCCATTGCTTCGGCAGACAGTAAATTAATGTGAAAGAGCTTTTAACATTAAACTTGTCACGTGTAATTAGACATACATTCTTAGAAATCCAGTCGTATGGGAATAGATCGTATACCGCTCGATCATTCCCGACAGAATTGTATCTGAGCCTCACTATTCACTGGATACCACGCGACGGACCTGGTGGGGATGGGCATTCGAATTCCGCTCTCGTGACGGACTCGTGCGAAAGGGTTTGCGGTTTTAGATTTTTTGAATGTTTTACTCATTTATCGTACTCATGTTTTTGGTAGTGTTCAAAGAAATATGTAGCTACAACGTGGAGTTCGAATTTTTCGTCTATGTGCCTTAGTTTTCGAGAAATAGCTCGCCAAAAATACCCATTTTTAAGCAAAATACAACAACAAATATTTACATTACCGTACCAAATTCAGAAAAAAACTCGAACTCTACGTTGTAGCTACATCTTTTGTCATTGCCATGTCGAAATTTCACTTCGAAAAAGTTTCGAATAACTCGGTAAAATGCAAAACGGTAGGTGCTTAAAATGACCCGATTCGCTCTAGGTAAACGCCCCTCTTAAGGGTTGACTTGGTTTATGATGTTGTCCGTTATTAAATTGAATAAAAAAGGACCAAGGCTATCCGCCTGTCTAATGCCGCCAGTTGTTGGTATGTCTTTAGTTGTTTTATTACTTGCCTTAATGACTGTGGTGTTGTTGATACTGAGTTGACAAATTGTATTAATTATCTCAGACTGTACTTGTCTCAATTTTATGATTTCGATCACGTCCTTTATTTGATCTCTGTCGAATGCTTTTGTTAGATCAATGAAGCAGGCATGAAGTGATTTATTCTATTCGATTAATTTTTTCTTTAGTTGTCTCAACGTGAATAAGGCATCTGTTGTTGATCCGTTCCTTCTGAAACCCTGTTGTTCGTCTCTATTTTCGACGTATTCCTTTAGCCTGCGTTTTATCATACCAGTAAAAAGTTTCATGGTTGTACACAGCAGATTTATGCCTCTGTAGTTTTCAGGGTTCGTCTTTTGACCTTTTTTAAAGATAGGTATGGTGATACTTTTATGCCAGTCTGTCGGGATGCAAGGATTTTAGGAGGTCCCGATACATTAAGCCAATGTATGGAATGCCTGGTCAAAAGACTGGGGCCTAATACTAACCAAAACCGACTTAAATACGCCAATCTCTATTATGTATGCTACAATATTGTACTAATAGTGTTTAAGCTTAGCGTATTTCGGTACTAGTGCGTAAATACAGGAAGATAGGTTGAAGATTTGCATTTTCCGAACCTCTATACGTAACAATAGTAATAGTAAAGAAGCTAACTCTATATCCTGATTTTTTAAATTTATTAATTAGGTGATCGAACTTTTATTTATAATATTCATTACCACCATCTTGTTCGTGCATGACCGCGTTTATTTAATTTTGTTATGGGGTAACTTGGAAGCCGGGAACCAAGTTATCCATGTTTAGAACATCAGTCTTGTCTACTGTCCGCCTCCCTCGCAGTATCGGGTTCTTCATGCTTTATTTACGTAATAAATTGATCGTCGAATACCACGCAACGTTTCAGAAATGTACCGGCAAAAAGCTAGATTCCCGGAGAATTCCTTAGTACAGAATTTAATATTGAATGACTCCGCCGAGACATCTCAACTGCGTTCATAAACTACGACGCAAATGTAAAATTTTAAAATGAATTCTACAGAGAAATTGCGACCGTCTCAAAAATTCGTCGTTCCATCTTAATTATTTTAACTCTGTACTTCGTAGCGACCGATTCACATCGGGAATTCCTTATTCAGTTTCGCTTACGGATCGCATCCTCCCCCTTTGTTATTTTAACCCCGTTTAATTGTTTGCTGGCCGACTTTATTGCCGAGCAATTGAGGATGCTTGATGTTTTAAACGTCGTTGAAAGGGTGAGCCCACAGAATCTTAATTGGGACCCGCTCTCCTTAATATCCTCAAATACTATGGAGAAACAAGGTTATTTGCTAAGAGCAGACGTAAATTTGAGTATTACGTTGAGAAATACAGAGCTCTCCAGACGGAGTTCGAAAACATAATTCAGAACATTTGCATATGCATCAATTTTGTAAACGTTCTGAATAAAGTTCAGAAATGGTGATCGATAATAATCAGCCCCCATAGAAAGTTTGTATAGGGTGAGAAAGTAAGAGAAGTGGTCGGCCTTATGTACCAGTAGTCCATTTGCTAGAATTTAATATTGCAAATTGTATAGTAATAATAGCTCTTACAAATTCAATTCATCAGTTCGTATACAAAAAAAAATGATGAGTGGAAATCAAAGATTATGGTGAAAATGACGCTAACGTAATTTCTGTAATTAGAGGATAATGTAGCGCTCTCCCGCAGTTATTGTATGAATTTCAAAATAACTTGCTGCAATTTTCCCTGACCACTTTAGTTGATCATTTACCCCACAGCTCTAGGGCTAGTGGTATATGACATAAGACCGGGTCGGCTCTCTTATAGCCCATAGTAAACCACCCTATACCTAGCAGACTGTTTATTTGACATGAATACACACATACATCCAATACTTTCCAAGGAGACCTTTGGACTTCCAGTAGATAATTGAGAATTCCTCGGATCGCTTCTGGCTTGTCATATAATCATAGTATATGAAATTTATATAATATTACCGTGCAGTGATAGTTTGCATTTGAGTTATAAAGACTAATCTTTTGTTCTGTTAATGCTTTGTAAAACTTGTAAACGTTGTTTTTCAATAAGAATGTTTTTAATTAAGTATACTTGAAGCAACAACGAGACATAACTTCAAACAAATTTCTTCGCATCTCCTGATATGTCCGTTCCCATTCTTGAATGATAAACCCTGAAGTGGTTAAAAGTTTCTATAGGCTGCCGTTACAATAATCTTCGCCTCAATACATCCCGCAGATTTTTAATGAGATTGAGATCTGGACTATTATCCGGCCATTCCCGTACCTCAATTCTGTGCTCACCCTATCCACATGTGGCCCGGCAGTATAGTGCTGTAGAATAAAATCTGCTCGCGTATTATCGGCAAAAGGAATTTCATGATGTTCTAAAACATCCCGCACGCCTGTACGTCCATCTAAACATATTCCAGCTCATACCATAGGAGACCCTACACCAAAGTGAATAATTTCTTGTACGTTGGTCCAGTGTCGTAAACAGTTCCTGGATAAGTTACTTCATTGTGATGCTCTCGAATGCTTATATTCTACGGCAAAAATTCTTTGAGCTCTGGTTGCTGTCAAATTAAAGACTCTAATAGGCCTTTTCGGATGCAAAGAAATAAGCATGAAGGCCACCGCAAAAAGCTGGATAAAAAATTCTAGTCCCTATTGATTTTGCTAACTGACTATGAAGAGCTTGTTCGTTCTCTAGTAGCCCACAGACGTAATAGGCGATCTTCTCGAGCTGTTGTGACCTTTTAGCTCTGATTCATAGGTCCTCTTCTGATAGTACCATAAATTAAGTGAGAATCACTTTCATATATAATTTCCAGTACGCGCCTTCCTATATAACATATTGTTACGAGTACGGATTCGACAAATGTGGTTTTCTGATTCAACTTCCTGTTGGAAACGTATCGTGTCGCTTGTTCTTAATGTATGAAACTGTTTAACAAAGAAAGTAAAAAAGAGTTTACATCAAAGCACCTCTGGATCGACCTCTAGATAGATAGCATTCGTTAGGCATTTATCAATTACCTACTGTCATACTGACAAACAGCAAACAGCTGAAAACATTGCTAAAATGGTTTTGAGTGCAACAGACTCAACGAGAGTAATTGCTTTAGTTCAAGACGGGCGGTCTCAGTATTATGCGACTAGGGTGTTGGGGGTTTCGAGATATAGTGTTCAGCGAACATTAAATCGATTAAAAAAAACAGGAGCATACACAAGAAAAGTTGTGTCGGGCAGAAGAAGATATACAAATCACCAAGATGGTCACTTTATGACATTAAGAGTTTTGCGTAACAGGGACGGTACTGCAATTGGGATGAGGATGAATTGGAGGAGGTGAAAGGAATAGCTGTAAGTGAAAGAACTGTAAGGAGAAGATTGAAGGAGTATGGATTAAGTGCAAGAAGACCAGCAAACGGTCCAGAATTAACCAGAGGTCACCGAGTTGAACGACTTCGCTTCGCCAGAGAACATCGCAACTGGGGCATTGAGGAATGGAACAAAGTTCTTTTCAGCGATGAATCCAGATTTTGGTTTTCATTACACCGGCACCGGCCAACGAACAAACTACAAAAGATCACCAAATGGTCGCCAGCGAGTATGGAGACRAACTGGAGAAACATTTGCACAATGCAATATCGTTCCAAGGCTTAGCTATGGGGATGGCTCGATAATGGTGTGGGGAGGTATTGGTGTTGAAGCTCGAACGGAATTAGTGGTGGTTCATGGAAACAGACTGAATTCGGATATCTTGGAGCCCCATATTGTTTCCTTTGCCCCATTTGTCGGCGATAACTTCTGGTTTATGCAAATAACGCCCGTCCTCACGTTACACGCATAGTAAATGATTACCTGGATGAGGTGGGCATTCCACGCATTATATAACCAGCAAGAAGCCTGGACTCCGATAGGGCACGTCTGGGATATGCTTGGAAGAAAGATCAGAGCTCAAATTCCCGCCCCTGCAAATTTGGCAGCACTCAAGGAAGCATTAGTACGAGAATGGGAAAACCTTGATCATGGAAGCATTCGGAACCTCTTTGAGGGGATGCCAACACGCATAGAAGCCGTAATCTGAGTTCGAGTTTTCTGAATTTGTTCTGTTCGATTCTTCCTTCACCCTATGTTCCTCATGTTATTCTATTATTTTTTTGTTCAGTTTGTCTCTGCTGTTTAATTAAATTCAGTATAGGACTTCATGATGGTGTTTAATTTATTAAAAACGCAGGTAATCCTCATCAGAAATATAAAACTTAATTATGTTTCGTAAAAACAATTTATTACCTAATACATCACATTTCTGGCACAAAACGCGCATGGATCGTTCTTTTTTGTCGCTCTGTGTACTATTCAAAACTCTCACTAGCAGTTAGAACACTTTTAAACATCTGTTTCGTTCTGTTTACTCCGAATGCCGCTTACTACACTGCTTTTCAAATTCAGAAATTCATCGCGCTGTTTCCGTTCGGCTTTTTATACTCCTTGTCGAAAACTCAAGATATTTACAGAACAGAAATTTCGCTGTCGCTGTCGAAACTTTGTGAACATTCCATAGATCGAATAGTCTGGAGAATTGATATTCCCTCCATCTATCTGTTGCTAGGATCACTTACCTAATGGATCGCAGTGTCCTATTAACTGCACGCCTGCAGCTCTAGTCCACAGTTGGCGCTGATGGCATCACATTATCCGCTGATACGAAGCAATAGCAATATACGTTTTTACTGCAAAATTTACACTTGAAACTCATGACACACCCTCAACTTTAATGAATGCTTTGATATTCTCATTACGCCGTTGCCAGCTTATTATTCCAACGCAGTAACTAAACAAGAGTACAAATTTGGATTACAACGGCTATTACAAAATGTAAGCGTCACAAGCCTCACCTTTAAAATAAGACATTTTTCGTATTTAACTTTGCTAACCACAACTGTATTGCATCGAAATTAAGAACTTCAAAACAAAAACAGTAAGGGAGAAAATTGAAGACAGACCTGACCAATCGTTGTTTATAAACGCAGTAAGTTTGATAACACGACTTTTTAATTCCCCTTTTTCCAAGGTTTCATTTGTTTTCCATGACTTGCTCAGTTTACAACATTATTTTGAGCTGTTTATCGCTATAATTAGATATTAAACAGATACAGATATTATGGGATGTGATATTTGCATAATTTGTATTATATCAAAACTCCACATAGATGTTCTAAATAATATTTGGTTTATAAATAATCCCGTATTGTGGATTCTTTATCACAGATATAAATACACACTCACTAATCCATTGCTGTTCTGAGTTTTATTCCTTCACTTTCCAAACAGACTGGCGTTATCCGTCTTAATCCACTTTAAAGAGCAATCCTTGAGTATAAACCAGTGATAACTATACATTTCGCTACTTTCCAGTCAGTGATACATTTGCTAGACCTACGTAAAGCAGCCAATAATAGCCACAAGATAAGAACGGAAGGTAATATAGCTTTGGCATGACATGCCCATTATGCTTCACAAGTGGCGTTCATGAACCGCCACTGCAGTCATCTTATTAATAAATTTTATTTACCCCCCAGACCGAGGCTTTGCATAACAAAGATGGAAGCCTCATATCCAAGTCCTTTATGAATCTATTGCATATGAGGTTATCCAAAACATGCGCATACACAAGAACGGATGCGACCCCTGCTAAATTATTCAATAACATTATCGCTGGAACGACGGACGCCTGATAACACGGTTTCATTTTACCGTGGAATTTTATACGAAAAAGAAGACCAGCTGAAATAGCGAAAGTTGAAATTGCCCTGTGGGGCGTACTTCTTCCACAACATCTGGCCACGCCAATAAATACTAGAATACAGACTGCGCTTCTCCATTTCCGATAATTTATACAACCTAATAAAGCTTTGCTCTCTGCGAAATCTGGAGATGCCGGGATTTATGACGGCTGGACTCGCGGGGTCGCTTTAAGATAATGGGCAGTAAGCATTTAGTGGCAATAAAAGTCAGTAATGAATGAGGAAGGAAAATCAACGGTCTTAAAATGAATTTGTGAAATCCTCGAAAAGGATTAATCAGACACTGAATGTGACGTGTTGGATTTAAAACCTTAACAAATAACGTTCCTTACGTAAATAAGAGTGTAGGGTAGTATCTATTCCAGCAAAAACAAAATTAACACAGTAAAAGCGAACTTGCATTACATATTTAATAAAGAATATTAAAACCACTTTTTAGCAATCTGCTTCTACAGGGCTTCTATAAATAATTTACGCAACGCGAGCGGCGTTGATTTCTGAATTCTTTGTGCCGCATTTTGTAACTGCTGCAAGCTACAATATGCACGGCGATAGTAGTAAAGGTTGCAGATCAATGTCACACCATGTGAGCTTCGTGCAACCATAAAGTTAATTATCCCGCAAAACTACTGAATGTGTTGAAAATACATACTCCCAGGCGTTTTCTCATATTAAAATATATCAAATAATTCAAAAATGAACAGGTTATAAGTATACGTCATTTTCCTTAGAGGCGACAAATTGATTTAATCGATAATTTTCATAAGCGCCCTCGATGCATGAATCATTTATAGAAACCCTGTATAAAGCAATGACTAATTTAAAATCCAAAACTTATTTCTTATTTAGTCGATAAATATGTTTCTTTTATGTTTACTACTTTCTAGCTAAATATTAATCTTCGTTTATTATAACACAAATTACTGATAAATGGCCTTCGCCCTCATCTCATCGGTAAAAATTGCATCGCAGTTGCTACGCCTCCTTTCATCCGGGGAGGCTTGCACCCACCCTTTCACTAAGGTTCTTCAGAGTCCCGTTAGCTACATTTCAGTAACCGCACTTCACCCTATCTTTTCAAGCTTGCTTCGTAGAATAAAAGAACAAGGGACGCACTCTTCATTTTGCGGCATTTTTTTACTTGAGGAGATCACAACTGTCACCATTGACATCAAAGCTGCAGAAATTTCATATATTCAAAATATTACAACCTTTTGTCCATAGGAGATTTATACCGTAAAATGATCGCTGTATCTTGGACATAAGTAAGTACACCGATTTTTACTTGGTGGCTGTATATAAAATTAGATATGGGCAAAATTTCGTGTTTTCATTAACATTCATTGTCCCTTTCATGTATAACAGTTCTGTCTAGGTCTAGGCGTTTCCAAGGAAAAGAACTGTAAAATGTTACTTAAAACTCTAAACTGTAATTTAAGTAAGATTTGGCAAAATCAATTGAAAATATTTAGCGTAAAATTTAAAGCTGTGTTAAAAACGTAGATTCGCGTAGTCGTCCTAATGTAGTTCACACAAATTTCGGGTCAATTACGCCTATCCGTATTTTTTGAAATATTTTAGTTGATCATGATTAGTCTCGCAGTCTCGCCTTAAATGACTTAAAATTATTGATGCTCTAAATGATAATTCCGTTAAATTGTTAATGTTGGTACATAAATACTAAAGAGTAAGTTATACTGAGTGTAATTCTGTGATGTTCAGAAGGAGTTACTGCCACATTACTCAAATTGTTAATTAATATCCTTGTTAATTCTTCCGTCATTTGAACTATATTTTGTAAAACATGTCATTAATACCTGCCTTCTTGGTTTCCTTTACTTTTTCTTCCATATCTGTTCGTTATTTCCTCATCAATTTCTAAATATATTTGTTGTTAGTAATAACATGCTTTTATTTTTGCGTAAACTAATTTATAGTGTCTAGTGTACCAGTCGTGTTAAGTTCGTTAAAAATAAGTCAGACACTTTTATTAAGTTTTATTGCTTTTCATTGATTACTAATAAGCATTCCGTAGTAAAGTGAAGGAGACCAACCACAGTGGTTTTAAAAGAGAATATCATAAGTGGCAGTCAGAATTTACAATTCGAATCTAATAGATTCGCCCACATTCAACTTTAATCTGTAAGCAGGCTACAGTATCATTTGCGACAAGTGTTTGCTTCCCAAGCCAAATCTACAAGCCTTGCGGTAGTACATTTGGCAACACATCTGCTAGTCTTAAAACTCGCATTGCTAGTACTTATTCCACCTCCAGTCTGGCCGCTTTGTCTAATGCATCATTTTAATGATAGATGTATTATAAGCACTCACCCATACAAAAATACATCGAAATTAATCGAAAATTTACTACCATAATTATTGATAGAATACAGAAACAACCATCGTGTAGCCTGATACTCGTTAATATCCTCTCTAGGGCATAGCGATGGCGTAGTATTAGAAAGCAGGATACATTTAAACATATTGCATAACAACTTTTATTGCATTTTTAGGGTAAATCGCTTTTTCTTTTGAACGAATTTATTATAAAACAAAAAGTGAAGCTATTAAAACACGAAGTGACTCCTATTAAGCATTGAGGTAAACGTTATATTACTAGTGCATTTTTATCATTGTAATGTATATATTTTCCTTCATAATAGAAGCACTGACGTTTTGTCGTCATGTATGCCATGTATCGTGTTCTCTTTCAAATGAGTGCTTTATAAGTAGAATCCGAAGAACTTTCACTTACTCCCACTTCCCACATACTAGGAGAAGAGTGAGAGTTTAGCAATGCTTACAAAATAAATCAATAAAGAAGCCAACCAAAAAAATCCGGGTGGTTTTATCTTTGATACGCCCATAAGTTTGACATGGATACAAATGTATTCAAATTTGAGCTAAAATGACTGGGACAACGGTTAATCATTCAAAGCAACTTAACAGGTAGTAGTTTGCAAAGTTGCCACTAAAAAAACGCACACCGATTTTAACAAATAACCAAGCAATCGGCAATTAGATCTCTGTGCTTACAATTCGTACCAATCGACGCCGTACCTCACAAAGCCACCGCTAGATGGCATTTAAGTATTTCCACAAAATGATCCTCAAAAGTTCGGTGTAAGACATGCCCATGTGCGAATATTGAAGCAAAAATAGCGTGCCAACTTGCAAATAGTATTCCGTGAGATTGTTGATACTGTACAAATGCAGCAGAAAGAAAACACAGTAAATGTGAGAAAAAAACTAATGCAAAAGGCAATCTTAATGTATCGCAGTGCGCTGTCGAATTGAAGTTTATGAATATAATTTTATAAATTACATTCTTACGGTTTCTTCTTTTTTTAACGCTGTAATCCTCTTGAAACACTGTCAAAAAATCAAAACTACAAAGCGTTTTAATTACAATCTCACTCGGAGCTAATGTTACACTGCCCTTAACGTTATATTTTTTAATTGTGGTTTATCTATTGTATTTATTTTTAGGTAGTATTAATTTAATGTATCGCCGTTGTGTTGCTGAATATGATCAAGCTAATATTTTAACATATGTTAACTCGTATCTACAAAATACAGAAAATTCGGATATAGCTGTGTATGTGCTCTATCGCGTTCGGTCTTTGTGTTCCCTGAAATATGGGTAATCCGAGTGATGCATTTAAACATTTTAAATAATTTATGTGCTAACTCTTTAATCCATTATATATAGTGAATTCAGGGTACATAAAGAAGGTTGCTTTTACTTTTAAAAAGTGCCCTCTGCAATGGTATATTTTTAGATCTGTTATCATCGATTTTTAAGGTTCCTGTATTTTAGAGACGTACACTTATTATCCAAATTACTTCATAGAATAGAACATCAGAGTTTTTTTTATTTCGTCAAATAAATTAGTAACCAAAGGTCATACTTTATATTCTTCTTTTGGGTAAACTGAAATAAAAGTTGAATAAAAGATTTAAACCAATTAGGAGACTATAACACCAACACTATATTAAAAACAACTCACATGGTAAAACTCTGAACAGAACATTAATAACTTATCTAGTTTTAACCACTATTAGATGCTCGGTTATGTGTTATTTGTATGCTTTTTGGTAATAACTTCAAAACGAGAAAAGTTATTGACTTCAGCCTTTTACCACGATTTTTCTTAAATAACAAGCTTCAAAATAAATTTAAAAAAGCATGTCCCCTGTTTAGCTTTTCTTCAAAATTCAAGGGGAAAGTTCTTATTTTATATTGTCTTGAGCGTACTATTTTGACAATTACTTCAAAACGCGAAAAACTATTAATCTCAGGTCTTACTATAGTTTTTCTTAAATAATAGCCTAGATAATAAAGTAATACTCGCCTCCGGTTTTCACCATCCTCTTTTTTACATAATTGCCTACAACACAAACCGAATAAATATTCACCGACTTTTTTTTGATAAATTGGTAAAAGTATGGCCATTTTTCAAGTGGCGCCTTCTGCAGCTATTTAGAGAAACCAATTTTGGAACAAATTAATCTCCTAGGATTTAGAAGTTTCGAAGCTACTTTGCTTTGTAGTGACGGTACCATAACAACCAAATAAAAAGTTTTGTAACGAAAGTTTTAGATAATTAAACGGAGACTCGAAAAAATCTATTTTCCACCTAAATTGCATCCGCAACTTTTGAATTTATTTAAATTTTTTTGTAATTTGATGTCAAATACGCTCCGTAGCGGAAAATGTAGGAACCTTAAAATATTTTTAGTGAATCTATCCGGTACTTTCTTGTCCAAACATTTTCCCTCAAATAGATGGGTTTTCAAGATATAGCCGTTCCGTACCCTTAGTGAATCATCCTGTGTAAGCAGGAAACCACATAAATATCAAGGTAATTACACTCTAAATTACTATAACCGTTGAGAAATTAAAAAAAGAACTAAATATTTATAACCCTTGTGATTTAAGTATTATTATATGTATTTGGAAATGCCTGCATTTTAGATGGCAATAAAATCAACTAGCCCGAAGAAGGCCCAATAAGAAGGTCGAAATGTCGCAAAATACACACATTTACTGATGGAACCAATTCCCGCAAATTCCAGATACACATAATAACACAACCGTTCCACTAAAACAAAACAACCGTAAATACTACATTTCATATACTCTATTTTTTATCAAGTGCACTTGTTCTATGGAATAATTATTTCAGCACCACTTTGTAATAATAAAAAGCTGAAAATGGAATTTTGTTACAATTTTCAGCAAACGAAATTAATTTGTCATTTAATGAGCAGCCGTGTCCGGTTTTTGCCAAACTGATATAGGATATAGAGTATAATTCAGTTTCCCTTTAATTACGATACACAACCAGCTCATTTGAGTGTATGTTTAAACAAATTCCATCCCGAATACTATTAAACGCAAATAAACAGCCCTTTGTTGGTCTGGACACATCATGCCTCCATTTGCGAACAGACTCAACAAACATTCAGATACACGTGATGTCCACATGTACGTATTTTACGAGGGACCCTGGTATTTGCACAGAAGTGATTTCCTAAGTGCCTGCAGCGATGAAATATACATCAATAGTTTCGGCGGTTTCGTGGCCGATAAAACCAACAAAAAGCCGAAGTTCGGCTCACACAGACCCAGCAGCCGCCGGGGATACCGCAACCACTTGACGTCGGCCTTTCCCTCGCGCAAAAACCGAGGCGTCGGAGCAGACTTCCGTACACACACTACCGAAAATGTTTGTTCAATTTGGGCTTGTATCAACATAAGGTTTGAAGAGAATGCTCGTATTCGAAAATGGACAACACTGGATGGCGTCAGTTCGGTTTGATATAATGAGATACATCGTGCTGAATCCGTTTCAATTTGACTCTTTAATTAGAAAGAGAATAAGGGCTTTCGTAGCGTTTCTACCTCTCATACTTTCAGTATGAGTCACGTACATTTAAGCATGATCGCATACTACTTTTAATTAGGTAAGTATGTGAAAAAACTAGTACAATCTCATACATTATGCCATCTAAATAGTAACTTTCAGATTTCTGAAAAATTGATGGTACCATTGGTAGATAAAATGAGTTTGTTTTTCGCGCTTTTCGGATTTCGGCTTGGGTCGGGGCGATTTGTTGATTATGTCCTCATGTTAATAATTGTTTCGAGCATTTTGAGGTGTGTTAGAGTACGAGTTTGGTTTGACAGTGTATTGAATGACTTAATACTTTAAAGAATTAAAGGCTATAAACAATAAGCTGGAATACCTTCGTGACAGTTCGTAATGAATACCGGTACCAGAAGTATCAATCTCACTGATAATGATAAAAATGAAATGACTCACAAGAAAAAAAAATATTGTAGAAGAAAAGAATACAGTTGCCAATACAGTTTGGAGTGGGAAAACTACTGATGGTTAAAACCATAAGGTGAAGCAGGCACAAAAGCACGATGTAATTTATGTAACAGTAACCGTGGTATTAATCAAGTAGGTTTATTGTTTTTATTAGGCTTTTTGGAACACGTGACTTTCGAAGTGACTGCCAGGGGGCACCTGTCAAAACGATGCAGCTTCTAACGCGCTGTAATAGAAACCCAGAGAACTAGAGTGGGGAGAACGCTCATGGATCTGCGCGAATGCTAATAAACGCTGCCATATTGTCCACGAGAACGTCAAACTTTTGGCGCTTACTTTAAATAACGACATCTTGTGCAACAGTTTCACTTAAAAATAGGGTAAATGCGAACCAATTTGATGTAGCATTGTTGAAATACTAAAATCAGTTTGACCTGTTCTTGGAATGTTCTATAAATATCAATTAAATGGCTAATTTGATACTGAGAATGTTTGTCGTCAATTAACTATTATTAGTTACACATCACGTAAACAAAGCTTCCAGACCGGCGTGGTCACATGTTATTCTATGCTCGTAGCATTGTTTTGTTTACATTGCGTGGCCCGTGGCGTTAGCTATTGTGATTGTGATTTAGTTCTCTGCTTGCACGACTTACTTTTTAGTTTTATTTGGTAGTTTCACTAATTTTAGTTATGAGTTGTATAGTTAAAGAGTGTACATCGAATAAGCGTTCGAAATCTCCCTGCATAAGTAAATATTATAATCCTTAATAACTTTTTTGCAGTAATTATTTGTTATAATTATATATTTTTAAATAATATAGTACCATTTAGACTGCAAAATAAGTTTACATCAATTTTTCATTTTTATAGGTATACATAAAGTTCTTTCATTCAAAAAAAAAAGTACTGCCATTTGACAACACTGTCTGATTTTTGACGTTTCTGTGGACAATATGGCGACCATTACAGTGTCCCAGCTGAATTGGGATGCGTAGTCGGCCTATGCGTGTTCTCCCCACTATATTTCTCTGTAGAAACCCCATTACTTAATGCCAACGTCAGTTACTAGAGCTGGGACATTCGATTCAATTTAAATCGTTTAATCAATCGCATAGATTCGGATCATTCAAGTCGTTCAAGAATCATTACCGAGAGCGAGTTTTACCGAGTTGTTAGACCTGCTTAAAGACAGCTGACAGCTGCAACATGTGTCCCGTAACAGTAGCCAGCCAGCCAACCGTCATACCGTCAACCATAACCGACGCACGAAAGACGCTGGCTGATTCATTAGCTGTGAGCTGAATCAAACGAATCATGGCATGAGCCATTCAATTTGAACGACTTGGTCGTGAACGACCCAACTTTATCACTCACGCGTCCGTTTCCACGCTGGGTGCCCCCTGGACGCCATGTTGGATGACGTAATTAATTCCAAAAACTTACCTTTTTGAGGTTAAGACGGATTCAAACAGCAGTAGGTACCAAGAAAAATGGAGGGCTTACTCTAACAGTCAAGTGATAAAACCATTTTGTAAGAATAACCCTTCATCATTACCACTGAAGCAAGATAATATTAACACAACGACTATAGAAGTAGCAACTGACTATCATAATGTTAGACACAATTTGTTCTATAATAGTTTAGATTGTGGCATTATATAAGAAAAGAAATGCACAAAACAGGAATTTTCTAAGAAA
Organism: Rhyzopertha dominica; assembly: GCA_025024175.1. Taxonomy (NCBI): domain Eukaryota; kingdom Metazoa; phylum Arthropoda; class Insecta; order Coleoptera; family Bostrichidae; genus Rhyzopertha; species Rhyzopertha dominica. The sequence goes on from QCXZ01000138.1 coordinate 14,007,523, forward strand.
TTAAGTTTAGGTCGAACTAAAGCTGAACGCAATCGCATTAAATGTTTTAGGACCAAAAGCTCTTGGTTCTAAGCAGTTTGGTCAGCCATGAAAGGTTTTTTGGGTTCAAACAGATGCATCTAACGTCAAGAACAGAAAGTATTTCCCTATGCAGTTCAATACTATTATGTTGAAGTTGGTACAGTTAACAAACTAATTGACTTCAAAGAAAATCCAGATGATAGCCAATAGGTATGTGCAAAAGTTTTGAAGAGACTTTTAAAGAATTAAATTTAACATTTGATAATGTGCCATGCTTAAGCGCATATTTTGGAAAAAAAACTCGAATGTGAAAAATAAAAGTAACTTAATTAAAGCAGAATTACTAATTTCCCTTAACTTTGCCAAAGACTGTAAAGACGTTTATACATACATATGAAATGAATTACTCAGAGCAACTCATATAGATAAAAAAATACCATTTTAAAGCACATAAGTGTTATTAGGTGTTAGGTACGTTTTAAGACCACTATTGTTTTATTTAAGTTTTTTATACGAGGCATGTTTTTTAAGTAAGTACCGTTTTGGAATTAAAAAAAGACGTGCAAAGATATCGCAATAATTTTATCTTACATGAAAGCCTGTACCTTAATCTACTTTTCTACATAATTTCCGTGAATATTGAGGCACTTCTCATAACGTGGCACCAGTTTTTGAATACCCTCCTCATAAAATTCTGCCGCCTGACTTGTTAACCACTGTATCACAAATGTTTCGACTTCGTTATCGTCTTGAAGACGCTGACCACCCAGGTGTTTCTTCAAGTTCAGGAACAAATGGTAGTCGCTGGGCGCCAGATCAGGGCTGTATGGAGGATGATCTAGAGTTTCCCATTTAAAAGATTTGATGAGATCTTTGGTCCGATTAGTCACATGTGGACGGGCGTTGTCATGCAGCAAAACGATACCCTTACTCAACTTGCCACGTCTTTTGTTCTGGATTGCACGACGCAGATTGTTCAATGTCTTACAATAAGACGCTGCATTGATTGTCTCATTACGAGGCAGAAACTCCACTAGCAATACTCCTTTTCTGTCCCAAAAAACTGTACACATGATTTTCCGGGCAGAAATTGTTTGCTGAAACTTCACTTTTTTGGGTGATGATGAATGTCGCCATTCCATGGATTGTTGTTTCGATTCTGGTGTGACGTAGGCCACCCATGTTTCGTCACCAGTAACAATTTGGTCTAAAAAATCTTCACCTTCATTGTGGTACCGCTCAAGGAAAGTCAATGCACTGCCTAAACGTTGGGTTTTGTGCAAATCCGTCAACATTTTCGGAACCCAACGTGAACACAATTTCCGGTAATTCAAGTTCTCGGTCACAATGCGATACAAAACACTACGAGAATATTGAGGAAAGCAGTCGCACAATGATGAAATTGTAAAGCGTCTGTKTTCTCTCACCTTTTCGTTCACTTTCTGCACCAAATCTTCATTAACGACCGAAGGACGCCCACTCCGTTCTTCATCATGCACATTTGTGCGGCCATCTTTAAATGCTCTCACCCATTTCCTTACCATTCCATCACTCATAATGTTTTGTCCGTAAACTTCACAGATCTTACGATGAATATCGATCGGTTTTACGCCTTTAGCACTAAGAAATCGTATAACAGCCCGTACTTCACAAATCGGCGGGACTCACGATTGTCGGAGGCATCTTAAACACTCAGTAAACAACGTATACAATGAAGAATCAAACTGTAATGGCGTCAGTTCGTAGACAAGAGATGTAGGTAACCAACGCGCATGCGCGGAACGCCGGCCATAGCGCTGCGGCGGCGGAATCGCAAAACGGTACTTACTTAAAAAACATGCCTCGTATCTAATTTTTTAGAATAAAATTATATTTTTGTTATTGAATTTTTTAAAACATCTTTTTAATTTTGTTTGTAGTTTATCTAAAAAACTTTATTTATCTGTTTGCAAATAAAAAAAATACCATAGTCATACATTTCATTTCTACCTCATACATTATACCACATCATATCATACAATTGTTTAAACAAATAGTGGCAACCTTAGTTTTGAATAGTAGCGGAATTTCGCGAATCACTTTTTTAAGTGTGGGACCGTTGCACTTGCACTTCAAAATGTTTTGTTCTGAAAAACCTGACAATTTTTTGCTAGCGAACTAGTGAATTTAATGCAGTTTATGCAAGGTGTCCTAATAAACGTGGGCAACGATTATATCTCAAGTATGGCTAGTCGTAAAATCCCCCGAAAAAAATTCCTAACAGAAGTGTAGGAATTTGTTAAAAATAATATTAACTTCTCCATCGACCACAAGAGAGCGCATTCGCCAGTGTGGCCACATCGCGAACATTTTGTTCTATCTCTTACATGGCCTCCGCGGGGAAATTTAGCCGAAGGCTACTCTTACATTCAACCATGGCACAAATAACTAGCAATACTAATAAGAATGAAGAAAGAAGTATTTATACGCATAAAGTACTAAAATTTAACAAAAACATAATTTCATTGTTGTAACCTAAATACTAATGCTTACAGTTTATGTTCAATGCTCACTCAACACTTAAAGAATCCAAAAGTTCAGCGCGGATATACTTAGAAGACTGATGCGTTTCTTCAATTGAGAATTTAAGGGGTTATATAATTTGATGGTATTATAGTGATAAGATCTCTGAAACATTGCATTAGAATGTCTGGGCATAACAAATCTGTTGCCAAAACGTGTATTAAATTCATGAGTTCCTACACTGCGTGAAGTTGAAATTTATCAAAAATGTAGGAAGGACTTTTTGTCAATAATATACGATGAGTGCTTGTCAAGATGCTGTACCTCCACATCCCATCCAGACGCAGCCATCGTAATTCAGAAATTTTTATAGATACGTGGTCAAACTTCCTTAAACCACATACAAAACGCGCACAGCCATTCTGTATTTTTTGAAGACGTCTCTTCGAGGCCTAGTCAAAGCAAGAGTATACAACGATGCAGTACACCAGAACTGGAAATATGAGTGTCTCACAGTTTTTTACGAAATTTAAAGTTCAAAATATGTCTATTGGCAATGAGCAGTTTCATTAACTTCTAAAACGAAGAAATTCGTCATAGCGGACACCTAAATTTTTAACACTATCTACAAATTGAATTATGTCAGCGTTTAATTTCAAGGAAAACGTGTTTTTAATAATTTGTCGGTATTTATTTTCTGCAAAAACCAATGCATAAATTTTCGATGCATTAATAGTTAAATTAGGTTCCCTAGAATAGTCAACAATAGCCTTCAAATCCAAGTTAATTTTATTATTGTATTCAGTAATTTCAGAACTTTCAAATTAAAAAAGGAGCTGGGTATCATCGGCGTAAACCTGCGCACTAGAGTACGTTGTGCAGTTCATTATATTCGCAGTGTATATTAAGTAAAGCAAGGGCCCAAGCACGCTACCCTGTGAGATTCCTGACTCAACGAGTTCAAAAGCAGAAGACCTAGTACCCATCACAACTTGTTGGTACCTCGCGGTTAAGTAAGACGCAATTAAATTTACTGTGTCTACATTACATCCATAATAATTTAGCTAAAAGTATTTTATGATTTATTTTATCAAATGCTTTAAAGAAATCCAATAGCACCAACATGTTAACTAGTTTATTGTCCCACCTAGTGATAATAGTATCTGTAAGATTTTGGAGAGGTGTAGCCGTACTATTATTTTTTTTAAACCCGACTGGTTCGACGAAATAATATGAGATGAACAATATTCATGTAGCTGCATATGGATAAAACGCTCAAAAATCTTGGATGGTATAGGTGATTTACTTATTGGGCGTAGATCGGTAAAGTCATTGGGTATCTTATGTTTAGGGAGTGGTAATACTTCGGCGAACTTCCATGCTTCAGGAAAATATCCTGTAATGGTGCAAGAGTTGATAATATGCGTAATGAATTGTCGTCGTATCCAGAAGCATTTGATCCGAAATGATTTATGATGGATGCAATATCATCCATCTCAGCTAGCCTCAATTGAAAATACAAGTCTGGATCCAGTCTGTTATGATTATAACGAGAAAACACTTTAGGATCGGCGTTTGTACTATCAAATATTGACAAAAAATAATTATTTATATTAATAGGATTATCTAGGTGTGAGGATATTTCAGCCTTATTATAGTAATGTATATGTAATTGTTCCAGGGTCTTCCAGAACTTTCTTGCCATCCTTTAAGGCATATGTAAAATTAAGATATGCAGCTTTCTCTCGCCTAAGAGATGCTAGAGCAAAATTTCTTAAACCTTTGTAATGGTTGCAGTTTTCAAAACTTTTGTTCGATTTATAAGCAGCAAGTGCCCTGTCACGTATTGAAAAAATACGTTTAAGGTTATCAGTTAACCTCGAGTTTTGAGGTTTTGTAACACGAATGGTTCTACTAGGTGCGTGTTTATCAAAGAGAAACTGAATGAATGAAGTTAGCATATTCACTTTTAAATCAATATCATCAACGTAATATATATCATTAAATTGCGTGTTGACCAGGTCATTCGAAAATGACGTGCTATCGAAATGTTTAAAATCGCGAATTTGAATAATTTTACTTTTAAAGTTTGAAGTTTTAATTTTCAAGTTCATAAAGATAAGTCTATGGTCTGAAATAATATCAGTAGCAAGAGTTCCAGACGAAATTATAATTTATTTATATATTATTATATAAATATAAAATAATAATAGTCGCTATATCTTGTGAACGGTTTAACACATTTTTATCATCTTAGTTTCTGTAGGGACCCGTACGTAAGATTATTTTCTTTTGGTAATCAGGTTACCCTATTGCGCTGGCGAAGGACCAGTGTATTTTTTGATAAAAGAAACACACGAAAACTTTAACATTATCTCTATTAACAACACTTACATCTTTCATACATCGTCTCTTGGCGCTATTCGGCACAATACTATCTTTACAGATGGGTTTATTTGGGGGTGGGCGACAACCTCTCTACCCAAGCAATGCCATAAATCATTTGGACGACCAAACAGTTTCGTTTAAATACTAATCTTTATTCATGTTGATAACCATACAGGTTTTACAAACGTCAAAAGCAATTAGAATCGTTTTAATAATATTAAAATAATAGGTTTGGACATCCAAGAGCATACCAAAAGACATTACATGTTCTTAAGACGACTTTAAAATTGTATTATATCCAAATATTTAATATTATCCAGCAGACCGTTATAGAATTTGATACCAATATATTCACTACTCATTGATTTTGACAATCTGATTTTTTTTACAAAGGTTGTAATTGTTTCGCGTATAGTGGGAGTAAATATCTTTGTGTGCTTCAAAGCCAGCAATATTTTGCTTACTAGCTAATAGACACTGAAGTATGCAGTGCGAGGGCAGCGTTAATATTTTCAGACCCATAAAAGCTTGGCGACAATCTTCTTGCCATTTTAAATTTCCTAAAATTCTAACTGCTTTTCGTTGCAGTTTAAAAATCATTTTTGCTGTGCTTGCATGGCCCCACAATATCAGACCGTAGCACAAATGTGATTCTATTAAAGAAAAGTAGGCATTTCTTAACTTCTTTGCCAGGGTGTCACCATGTTGTTGCCAATTAAGTTGAGGATTGAGATGTATACCTAAATACTTCGTAGATTGGATTTGTTCAACTGGTATTGTATTGCCATTTTTAATGTACATATCATAGTGATAGATTTATTAGAATTTAAGCTGTTTGTTTGCGGCAAACAATCTAAATGCAATCAACCGAACGTCCTCATTATTCTGCAAAGTTTCCGATAAGGATCTGTTTCTACTTACTAAAGTTGTGTCATCCGCAAACTGAATACACTTGTTTCCTATAAAGGATAAGAAGTCGTTAATATAAATTAAAAATAGTAGCGGTCCAAGGACCGATCATTGTGGAACCCCATATTCTAAAAGTAAGCTCTTTGATAGTGTAGAATTCATTTTGACTTCCTGCGTTATGTTTGTTAAAAAAAGAAGTTAACGTTTTGCAACTTTTTGGGTGAAGATTATAAGTGTACAGTTTTCTCAATAAGATATCGTGTTATACACAGCCGAAAGCCTTCGAAAGATCTAGAAACGAGCAAAAGTATGCAAAACTTTTTTCGTGTTTAGTACTAACAAGTGTTTGTTTTGTTTTAGTTATAGACAGCTTTTTTAAAACATTTTTATATTTACTGAAAATAGAGCACAAATGTGCACAGTGCCATCTAGGTATGGACAGAAAACCATCTCACTCCGAGCTGCAGGGATCTGCGAGGCTTCTAAGGCTACAAAACTTAACGACAAATGGCTATTAAAGCCTTAATAATTAACGACTCTGTTTTGGTTGGCAGATAGATATTTTTAAAGTTTTTAGTTTTTTTTTCGGAAAATTTAAATAGCACGCTATATCTCTAAACAAAAATCATAACACCATCCGAAATAAGTAGGCCCTGGAAACAAACTAGCGACAACGTTTTGACATTAGAGCAGTGAGTAAAGAGTTCCTTTTGGTTAGTGCTATCTCATATTTTGGATGTTTATGAAATGCTGTTATTACATCACAGGAGTAGGCAACTAGATATCCCGAGAGAAGACATTAATTCAGAAAAGTCTTTTACTATCTCGCGCAATCTTTGCGTGAAGCGGAGCAAGTAAGACGACCAGAATCTTTCACAAGAACAGGAAGAGCGCCAAATGAGGAAAATGTAATTAATAAGCAAGTAAGTAAGCAAACATTTTTTATTCAATGTATTATAGATAGATGAGGTAACATTCTCTAATTGTGGCGGTCTAAATAAAGGTGGCAGGATAACGCTCAGTGGTTGCAGCAAATAGACAATCGGCACAGATGGAGTATGAAGGTCTGGTATAGTGTTACGAACAAAAATATTTTTGTTATCATTTGGATGATGCTAACTTTTAATTTTCTTAAGGGAACAGTTATCAGTACTCCTTGAAGATGTATCTTTGCAAACCAGGAGAGAGATGTGGTTTGCTACATAAGGTATTTGATAACAGAAACCAAATTGGTAGTTATTGGTCTAATTATATAGTTCTGAATAAGAATTCCATTTTGCCTAAACATAGAACTTGTCTAATTGGCATTAAAAAGTGAAATAATAGAGAAATGTACATACCAGTTGTTTTCCCAAAGGAAGAGTCTTTTTTCCGCCAAGCATGTGGACATGTCAACCGTTTGAGTTTGACATATCATATCCGAAGGAGATGGTAAACCATCAAAATGCCAATTGTAATTCATTATAGTGTCAGTAAGAAATAGCAAAGAATATGCAATTTTCAGTTGGCCATTTCGCGAACTCATTCTCGTATTTGTTAATTTCTCTTTTAATTGGATGCATCAACATAATAGTGTTATGTACACTAGCACTCTGTAAAAGATACAATAAGCTCTTGATCGGAAATAAAACAAAGGAAGTTCTTTTTGTTTGTATTTTTAGTACCTAGGAATAAAAAACTAATACAAAACACATGTATTTATTGCGCGTAGGATGCCAACTAATTTAGTAAATAAGATTATGCTAACTTGCTAGTAACTATCAAGGAATAAACCGTTTAAAAATTTAGAAATAACACAATAATGCGAAGTTGTTTTATACTCGCTTCAGTATTTTTCTAGACTGTGAATTTTGGGAAGTCTAACCTGTAGGTGTGTTTATTCCTAACGGAACCGAATTATCTACTAAAAATACACCTCGATCTGTACGCGTGGCATACTATATATAGCTTTCTGAATAGAAGTTTGATTCGAAATTAATAACTCTAACATACATACAGGGTGTTACGATAACAATCTACAATAGCTAACTTTTTATTKCAAGTCATAGACTACTGGTTTAAATGGGCAAGTTTTATCAATCTTTGAGACGAATATTGCGGTGTTTACAAAAAAAAACAACTGAACATCAACTCACCGAACTTGTGCTATTTGTTATTTTTATTGGAACGACCCCATTTTTATAGCGCATTCGATTGAGGGCGTCGAATGAAACAAAAAAGTACTAAGATACCGCTGCCTTACAGTAATTTGTTTTTGAGATATCTCATGTTGAATAGTTTCTGTTCACGAAACATACTGGTAGATACTTCCTGATTAGTTGGCCGTGATTGTGACTATTTTCTTTTCGCTGACGTTTCGCCCATTACTGTAGTGAGCATCTACAGAGCGGAGTTTATCGTGGACGTAGCAGCTGTCTCCGAGCGAACACGATTAACTCACCACGTGCAGACTCCGGCCATGAAAGCCTTTATCATTATGTTCACGAAACAGCTAAATTTTTTGTTTGACGTCACAGACTAGAAGTTCAAAAGGGGATGTTTTATGAATTTTTTAGCTGAATTTTGTGATGTCTAGAAAAAAACAATTCAATCACCTAAGGGAGAGGATAGTATTACCTTAGTACTTTTTTGTTTATTTCGATGCCCTAAGTCGAATGTTCTATAGAAAATGGAGTCAAATTGTCACCTAATAAAAAGTTAGCTATTATAGACTGTTGCCGTAAACACCATGTATAGCAAGTATGAATGTAAAACATCCCTACATCCTCATTTTAGCATTTTCATCACACACATGAATTCTTCTATGGAATTCTTTAAAATAATGTATTCGTATATGTAAGAACCTCCATTTAGTGAGAAACTGCAATGTATAGGTGACAGAACCATAACAAACGTATTATTGTTCTGATCCACGGTAGTAGATAGAGAGGTATACGGCATATGCACGACCGTATGGTAACTGTATGAAACTGTGGCCCAGATTCGTAGTCAGTGTGGGAGAGAGAGGTCTAGTAAGAGATGCAACATAGTGGTAAAAGCGTTCGCCAGTGGCTTGCATAACCATACATTGGGTGTGCTATTTGTGTGAAGTTTTTTGAAATAACAAAAATTTTAAAGTATTGTGTGGTGCCGAACTGTAACAGTAATTCTTCCGATAGAGCTTTATATGCAAAAAAATTTTTAAATCGTCTAAACGCTCCACATCTAGGGATCATCTTTATCGAACAAATGTTTCTGATACAGCTGGTCCTTCATCTATACTTACTATTTTAAAATAAAGAAGACGGCTAAATCATCCAAATCAGATCATTTCACAGTTAACAAAAATATTTTGACCAAACATATTCACAGTGTTGCTTTTGACAATGTAATGGATGAATTGTTTTCAAACACATATTCTATTTCGTTTCCTTGTAAAAAAAAACACGAAGCAGGAATACTTTCAAAATTTTGTTTATTGTTATAATATAATGAGAATTAAATAGTACTATAAGCACAATGACAGAGTTTCAGAGTTTCAAGTGCAAGAAAAGAGAAAGAACCTAAATTACAGTTTTTCTTAATTTTTAGATCTCCTTGAAGGTGTATTTTTAATAAACGTTGACTGCAGAAGCACCACTTTTTATTTCCTAACACTCTTATTTGATATACTTCTGAAGTTTAGTGTGGAATAAGTATTACCCTCATAATATAAGAAATATATAGAATAGTCGTATTTCTGTACTCAATTTTACTTCCACATCCAACGGATGGGAGGTATTGTATCGCGAAACAAATTTTCAAAATTTGTTATTGCTCAATCGCTTTAAAATGCTCGAAAACGTCCAAAAACAAAATTTGAGCAAACATTTCGTGTTTGTATGTCTGGATGCCATAACTTTTGAAAGACAACATATGAACTTGAAATTTGGCATACATATAAACGTCAACTACCCAAAGCAACATGTTGTTTTTGAAGTGAATGGGGTATAGGGCCCCTTTCCCTAAAATTGTGGGGTAACTACCCTTTTTGTAAACTTTTATTTCTTTGCTTTTAGTATGTAATTAGTAGTTTAATTGCGAGTATTATTAGTCCCTATAAATTTTCGGCGCAGCAAACTGTTTAGAAGAAAAAAACGGTGATTTAAAAAACCGGTTTCTCCCAAATATCTCAGAAAATACTTAATATACCATCCGATAGGAAACAAAATTTTTCACAAAAAGTGTTTAAAATATGTTTCCAAAATTTTGACATTTTCGAAATATTTCCAAAAAAATGAATTTTGGACCCTGTCCACACAACTTTTTTAATATTTTCTATTTATAGAAAATTAAATTTTAGATCGAAAAGTGCTCTTGCAATTGTTTTGTTTAGTTAATAATTTGTGAGTTATTTAGAAAAAAACGATTTTACAAATTCATGGATTTTTGCTAATATCACGAGAACCGTTTGTCGTAGAAAAAATGTCTAAAGATAAAAAAATGCTCAAAACCTCATTATTGATGGTATAATATAATAAATAAAAGCGTAAATTTCATTTTGACAACTTGATCTGGAAGTATTGAATCAATTTTTCAGCGGATTTTCAATATCTGACGCAAATCTGTTCTAAAATTGTTGCACAAGTATCAACGCAATCTGATCATTTCCACACTTCTTGAAAGATAAATGAACCGTTGCTATTCGCTTAGATCGTGCGTATACCTCTCTATCTACTACCGTGTTCTGATCCAAAGAAATTAGGTGCAAACAGAGAAAGTTCACAAAAAGTCTCATATCACGCTGTATTTTATTGTTTACTGTTTAGACATCCAAACATAAGACAAAAGTAATAAGCATTTTATTAGAAGATAGCGCGAAGGTCCTCATCTGGAAAGAAATTGGTAAGAAACATTCAAATATCTCTTGTTGTGACAGTACGTGGCCAAATACACTAGAACTAGAAGTAACATTTTTCATACTCGTAGATGTTAATAATCGATACAATAAGCTAAGCTGCTGCTAGGTTCGAATATACATCGAGCCTGCGGGATTCGGAAGGCGAGGTGTTGTATTATATCAATTAGTTTACTGATGCATTATATGTAGGTTGTCGAGTGCCTGTAATTTCATCTACCGCCGACATTTCCAATAGTGTTAGCCGACTGATAACAGTGGATAATTGCAACGCAATTAGGACTACGTCGTAATACTGCAGGTAACCTGCAACAAACTTCATGCAGCACGTGCAGGTTTGCTGTTGCACCAATTGGTTTATCTTCCAAAATCAGATCCGGTTACCAGAATACTAAAAGGAGCTGCGCGTTAGATCAGTAACATGGCACAGATAACGAGCGCGCAATTCGTAATATCATCTTATTATGTATATAGAATATAATACTATACTTATTAATCTTTTACAGAGATAGGTTATTATAAGGAAATTCCTTTTGTTTGATTTTAAGTTGAATATTTCACTTATAGATAAGGAGTTACACACTTGCGTATACCATAACTAACAGTTTTTTTATGCAGAAGTAGTTTTTGTATTTTAACATGTATGTTCACGTTATTGTGCAATATTATTCTATTTATTCATAACCCTTCCAAATAAGATACTAATCCATTATGCAACTACAAAATAGTGTTGCTAATAGTAGCGCTTAACCGGTTAATCTGTTATGATATCATAATATTAACCGTAATAAGTGATCCTATAAGAATTGGTTAAGATTAACCGGATATGAAACCAGTTAAAATAACCAGTTATGAATAATATCCAAAGAAAACAACCGAATACTTAATTTTACGTTTAACGAATTAACGTTCTCAGAATTAGTTGGGTATTAATGGGTTCTATGAAACTAATTAGCAGGTTAAATAATAGTATGGTTAAGCCCGACAGTTTTATAATTTCTATGAAAACCGGTGTTTTCTATAATCGCTGAAACTCTTATTTATTGTTAAACAGCACACAACCATAGGCGTAACGAAGGGGGAGGGGCAAGGGGGGCCAGCTGCCCCCCTGGACTTGGACTGCCAACTCTGGGCCCTTCCCACCTTCCATACATTTATTAGCTGATTAATTTAGTTTCCCAGCTTATGTTGGTCAGGAGTCATAACACGCTTTCTACATTGTTCAGCTCTTCTAATATGTTTTCCTATAGAGATTGTACAACTATATGCATGATTCTGTGTTATATGGAATACACACAATCTGTCATATATTTGTATTTGGCGGTAACTCTAACCTTCTTCGTTGCAAATTTCTGAATTCGCGTTACATTTTAACAATTAATACAGAGAAACAAAAAACTTTCAAAAATATCAGTTATTTTGAGCAAAAATCTATCCGAACTAAGAGTTATGAAAGTCTATTTAACATAAGTTTTAGGAATACAGTAGCATTATAAGAACCAATTAAAACCCGGTGTACTGTTAAAATGTCAATATACAAAAGTCTTTTGAAAATCCGATTAAATATATTTCAGTTTATTTAAACTTAATTTGGTTAAAATATTAAGTGGTGGATTTAATTTTTGGGTGCAGTACACTGGCGGACTACGAAGGTTGGGTTAACTAAAAAAAAATAATAGCTAAACGAAAAATGTGTTAATCAAATAAACCCAAATGCACCGTCTAAAAAAAGATGGCATGTTCTGTACGGTGTTCATAACAAGGCATGTCTTGGCATAATTTTATGCAAGTATCTAATTCTGATTTTACACAGTACTGATAATGTGTACAAAATCGTCGTCCAAAGTTGAGATGTAATATGCTATCATTTTACTGATGTCTTGCAGTGTCTGGTTATTATCTAGCATTGATATAATCGAGTCAAAAGCATTATTTTCGATTTATGCCCCAGTCATTATTTTAGCCAGAGAGCAAAAAGAACAACTTTTTGAGTAAAATTGTTAGACATAAAACAACCATTAATTTAATGCTGATTGGGGGTGTTTGGCCAGCTGACGCACAATGATGGGGCTTATAACTTGTATTTTTAAGTTTAACTAAGACTAACTAAGCCAGGGGCTTAAATCATTACAGTATTAGGTATTGTTTCACGACCAGGTTGTTTCCACATTCTGAGTTTTGATATTTTATCTTTACGAGCTGTGAATACCTAACTTAAATTTTTAGTGTGAAAAGCTGAAATTAAACTACAAGCGCATCGGTTAATCCATTAGTCTTTGATATGTGCGAATTTCAAATCATAAAAGGTGGTCCCATTAGTAGATGCTTAAGGGAAAATTCTTTCTTTCTTTAGTACTTCGTTTGACATCACTATATATAGTGATGTAGATCACGGATCTTTATTCTCCCAAATAAAATATATCAACTCAACTTTTGTTAAACGTGATATAGATGCATCAGTGTATATAAAAATCATAAAAAATTTAGGTCTTCACAGAAGATATTTTAAGTCACCTTGCAGAAAATCAACGAAGATTGTCCATTTAATTAATACGTCGTTAATTACTTAGGTACATAATCCGATAAAGACACATTTTTACTCGTATTTATGTTGAACTATTCACTAACAGAAATTCCTGCTTTGCCYCCCGCCCTTAGACCAAAAGCTGGGTATGCCCATGCACACAACGATCACGKTGCWATTTAGAACCTTAAAATTACTTTTTGATTAWTGAAAATAATTGTATATTGTAATAGTAAAGCCGGTTGTTGTCAGCTTAACCGGTTAACCGGTTAATTTTAACAGGTTTAACCGCCGTCAATCAGTTTTGTGAAAACGTATTATTCTTTGTGACTACAAATCATCTTTCTTCATCGAGTCTGGCTGTCATTGTTAATTTTTAATTGGAAATGATCCAATATCAGAGGAAAATAGATCAGAACTATATTATATACCTAGAGTGATCTAACAATTTAAGTACAGAAATTTTCAATAAAATTATTTAATTTTAATGTGGACACGTCTGATGCATTGCCGAAAAACGTAGGCTTTTTTAATTTAGGAACGTGTATACTTAGTGGTTGAATATTTTTCCAGTTGCGGCCTTTATACCCTGAAACGCAACGATATCGATTCATTCAAATGATTTTCACAAATAGTGCGAGTTTTGCCTAAAGGTTAGGCAGTAACGCAGACAGCTATTGTCCACTGTTTTTTTTGCAGTCTAGAATTTTGGACCTTTTCAATCCCTGTATTTGTTTAATAAAAAGATAATGAAAATATTATAAAGGTACCCGAGAAAACTTTTAACTGTAAAAAATTATTTTATTTTATAATTTCCTGGATATCCAATTTTTTCTTCTTTACTAATTTTAGGACGTCAACATAAAAGCATCCTTTAAAAAATGTTTTTATATACCTTTTATGTTAAATGAAATACACAAGAGCCAGTGCAACCTTAGAATTAAAAACTGATCGATTTTTTGTCTTAATAAAATTTTATATATGGAACAACATTTACTTAAATAAAAGAAGTACTACTAGGTGTTCTTCTTATTATGTCAGTTTGTATGTACAAATTTAAAAAATACATCTATGATTTTGGTCAGATTTTGTGGATTTTTGTTCCAATATTCCAAGTCACACTTATTCTAACGACGTTTCGTCTTGTGTTTTGGCCTTTTTGAAGTCTTGATTGTTTTATACCGTCATTTCCTAGAATTTGTGTTCGGTTAGTAAGGATGTCTCGAGCACGCAAATAATAGGAACTGGCGCTTGGAAAACAATGAATACTTGATAACGCCAAAACGTCACTAGAATAATCGTGACTTGAAACATTGGAGTCAAAACCGACAAAATCTAACAAAAATGACAAACAGATGATGTTCCGCAACACTATAACCACAAGAAATGTCTATATTATTGAAAGACTATAAAAATATTCAAACTTATGCTTGGAATATCAGCGCTTATTGCTTGCTCTCATAACAACTGATTGCCTGGCATATTTTATATAGACCAATTTTATAAGTATTCTGACAAATTTCGTGCTACTGTCGGTGATGCACAACCATCAGAAGCGTCTTTCATAAAAGGCATTTTTGCTAGATATCTAAAAACGCTTTAATTAGTCCCTTTAGCAACCCACATGTTCAGCACGTTTATTTGTATAGCCGCCTGATGATTCATCTCCGCTTTTAGTAAACCTCGTATGGGCCTTAAATACACAACAAACTGGCAAAATAGCGAAAATTCTGGGATCCGAACATGTATATGTGCGTATTAAGTACTAAAATACCTTCTGATCTAATATTTGCATGTATAAAGAAATATATTGGTTGTAAAGTGTCTGAAAGGTATTTGCATCCGGTCAGTGGCGTAGACTGGAGAGATTTCGTAAATAGATATACGTTTATTTATAACAAAATTTTTGGCATACTTTAGACAACATGAGAAATATGCTAGTTCCATTTAATTTCGGTAAAGTGTGAGCAAAATTTAACGTTATCTATTCAAAACAACAACTGATAATAGGCGCGAAAGTTTTTTTTTCAACTTCCCATAGATCCATTTACATAAAATATACCTATTTCGCTATTAAAAGTCATGGTTAAAAACTTTTTGTGGAACTTTTTGTTGCTGGCAAAACGTCATCTGCTTAACCCTTAAACGAAGCATAACGGTAACATAGGAGGTTTATTGTAACATATTACGTTGCCTGCGACGAGCGATTTACGAGTAGAATATAAACGTAGATGTATGCCTTCGTTCGGCATTGTTTTGATCCACAATGCACGGTCGCAGAATTCAAGTACAGTGCTTCTATAAATGGTTCATGCGACGCGGGCGGCATTGAATTCTAAATTATTTGTGCCGCCTTTTTATAACTGCTGCCAAGCTACAATATACACGGCGATAGTACTGAAGGTTGCAGATCAATCTCACACTCCCAGGCGTTTTTCATATTAAAATATATTAATTTATAGAAACCATGTATAAGGTTTTCGGCCATCTATCGTATAGTCCGCACTTGGCACCAGTAATTTTTATATCTTTCGAGGATTAAAGACAACGGACAACGCTTGATCACCAAGAAAAAGCTTCAGAAAATGTACATGACCGAGTTTGGCGGCACAGGTTCTTAAAGAAGATATCTAAAAGAGTCATAGTATGACAAAGATGTTTCAATTGTTTTGGTGATTTTGTAGAAAAATTAGTAGGAGTTTGTTTAACTTTTAGTAATTAATTTTTCTTTGTGTACGGGGATCGTATTTTAGTAACCCATCGGAGGAAAAATAAACGTTTCTCGTAAATAATAAAGCAGCATAATTAACGATATCCAACTGTTTTAGAGTTCAAGCCGAAAATAATAGCGGCATCGTACTCAAAAAAATTAATCTACATTCTGTTTAATAGTTTTTCTATTCAAAGCATTGAAAAAGAACAATTACACTAGCAAGTCGCAGTATTTCTTATTTTGCTTGACGTTTAAATATATGTGGTATCAACAAGTGTTTAACGAAGGCATTGGTACGTAGTTTAAATATTTTTTTTCCTGATATGATTAATTTCTTAAGTTTTCAAGTTGTTTGTACTCGCAATCTTCCAATTATTCTATTTAACTGTACAATTAACCCAAGGTGAACCTCGGAAATGGAAAAGTTGTTAACTAGTACATGTTCCTCAAGTGTGCGGAAGTTCAGACCGCAATTGTGTCATTCATGTGTAATATTAAAGCCCAACACAACTTGCAGGTTATTACGTTAGTGCATGTTTACTTACTCTAGTGGTGTCCTTTATCAGTTGCAAAAAATAACGCCTGTAAAGTACTTTTCAGCTGATTTGGGTTATTTTATTTATTGTATAAATGATCCATGCAACGCGGGCGGCGGTGTTTTCTTAAATTTTTGGGCCGCATTTTTGTAACTGCTACAAAGCTACAATAAGCACAGTATAGAATATACTGTCATATACTCTACTAAAGGTTGTGAATAAAGTTATAGCCACGAAATTGATGGTTTTATAAGGATTTTCCAACAACTTAGGCTTATATTTTCTTTTCAAAGGTAGATAAGTAATAACAATATTTTGCCCGTACAAAGCTACACAACATTTTAATATACACAATTACGTCCGTCATAACTCCTCTTTTGTTGCGGTCTCCAACTTTCAGACGTGGTTTATAAACTTTATTTTCCGCAAATTTGAAAGCCTACGCAGTCAAACTGAGTCTTTTTCCCAGTGTTGGGCGTTTACGCGTAAATTATAATTTTCTACATTACCCGAGTAGAAAATGTAGATAAAGCATTTTGGCGTAGATTTTGAGTAGAAAATATGAGAAGAGTATATTATGGCTATTGTATATTAAGTGTATTGTGCAAATTATTTTGTTCTAATTTCCCTGTTTTATGGGTCAATTTTTAAAAATTTTTAAAGCACTGCAGTTTTTTAATATTTATATTACAAATTTGCATAACTTATTTTAGTAAGTCATCAGAATACCCAAACGGTTTTCTTACTTCTTTGGGACAAAACATGCGTTTCGAAGTCTTTTCTTCTACGAGTATATTAGGTATAATAGGTAGCATATGAAATAGCCAGTCTTCTTCCGTTTATAGACAAGAAAGATAATAAAATCGTAGTTTACAGTCATTTAAGAACCCATTGACCGATTGAGGGCTCCAAAGCACGCTTGTGCCTTCTGACCCTAACAAATGTATGTCGAAACGAGTTATTGCTGTTTAACGTGGCTCTAGTTATTTTGATAACAACGAAGTAGTATTTTGTTTAGTTAGGAAGCAACAACCAGTGGAATCGTCCAAAACGAAAAAAAACGTTCTCCTATGATCGACTCCAGGTAGTTCCGATCGTGGTCCACGCGTAGTTCCAACCTACTGACGTTAGTGCACGGCGATCTGCAGCAACTTTGATGTCCTGTAACTTTTGAACGGTGCGAGTCTACAGCGTAGGGCTCCGGATTGGAGCTCAGAAGGTCATGGGCTATTACCATACCAAGTTTGGTTGTGATCGGATCAACTCCGTTCCATTGAGTGATATATATAGTTCTCTTTTTCATGTACCTCGCGGTATGATCGATGGGAGTACGAAAATAATAATATACAAAATAATACTGTCATTTGAGGCATTTGGAGCTGTTAAACGTACTAAATATTACTAGTTTGCTGTTTATCTACATAAAGTTATTTTCTACAGTAGACTTTTAAAGTAGAATATTACATAGTTTACGCGTAGGTAATGGCGTAATCTACATGGAGTATTCTACGCGCCCATCACTGCTTTTTCCCTATTTTAATGTTTGCACTTGATTTGTAAGCAGCATTGCACCACCACAATTTAGTTGTTTTACAATTTCTAGGTTAGAAAACTTCCCTGTGAAATAGGTATACCCGTATCCGGTACCCCCGTAGTGCAGCTAACATCACTGCCACATAAACTAACTAAATTTTAGCATTGCGGTAGGCTAAAAACATCTTTTAGTTTATTAGTTCGATTTCACAGGCTTACTGTAGCCACAACCTCACAGCTAAGATACATAACCTGAAAGTTATAGATATATGAAACCGTGCTACTCCACAGCTCCGGAATCTAAGGTTTCTCCAATCTTAAAGTTAATTATCCCAGAAAACACTACAACTTATGTTGAAAATACACACTCCCGAGCGCTTTCTCAAATTAAAATATATCAAATAATTCGACAATCGACAGATGACAAGTATCTGCAAGTATCTGCTAATAGTTGTGTTCACTTTCCCGAGAGACGGCAAATATATTTAATCGATAATTTCCATAAGCAAGTATAAATGTTTATAAATGATAAATGTCGTTAATAAGTTCATAAAATTGTTGAGATTGGTTGAGGATGATGATGACTGAAATGAGAGAGGACAAATAAGGAACACTAGATATTAAGAAGGCCTTGAAACCTCGTCTAGAAAAAGTGTTTGATAAAGTAACAAAAACCTTATGGTCATGTATGTGCATGGCAGGAGAACGTTAGGACTAAAACCAGACCTAAATACATATGTGTCTTCAGTATGGTGGTACAAATCCATCACCAAAAGTGCAAAAGATAAACTAAGCAAGCTACAAAGACTTGCATTCCTGAGGTGAAGGTGTTCATGCGCACAACGCCTACAGCGGCTATTGAAATGTTGCTGGATTTGATTCCATTACACTTGTTATAACATCAGCATCAGAAGCACTGATAGGGAGTTCGTCCCAAGTAAAAGTTACAGAACAAGCCTTAGCTAAGGACAAGAACAACAGACTGCTTGTGGGGTATTGCTGCTTGAAGAAACACTTAACTGGAACTGATTCAGCAAGTGATACTTCATGTCGGAAGTGCATGGAAAGGGACGAAGCTCTGCTATAATGGGAGAACTTGTTGCTAAATTAGACCATCGTCTTTGTTCAAAATGCCTGGTCATTTAACAACCTTCGAAGCTTGTTGCATACGTGTGTGATTAAGTTTTAATGCATGTGCCACTGCTTCGTTGAATATTGTTATCTACCTAAAATGGGTCATAAAATTTATCCTTATTTGGACTGGTTCCATATAGGAAAATTCTTATCGATTAAAACTTCTTGAAGTGGGTTTAGTTTTGGGAGGAAGAGAGAAAAGTATGGGAATGAACAAAAGACGATATACATGTAGCTATAAAAACATTAATAAAGGGTACGATGGGTCTCAACCAATGTTTCTGTGTTTATAAGATTCAAAGAGCTACCTTTACGCCAATTTTCGGTTCCCATGGAAACATATTACAATCAAGTAGTTGAAAAGTGGGTAAGGACCTCCAGGTACTATGTCAATTCACATCAACACGGTGGTTGAAGACAATTGGCTCATCGGAAGAAATATGTGTGGAGACCATCATTTCACACCAGCCGACAATCTTGCCCTCATCTAGAAGAACCCGGAGAAGACGATTCGCAAGCTGAAGCAAGGAGAAAGATAAGCTTTAAGTTATAAAAATAAATAAAATCCTGATCACGCAGTTCCTTCTCCGGTGCCATCGCTAGGATCCTGCAACGGTGTCTATCACAGTTATAAACCGCCTAGCTCGCAGAGTTCCGCTTAGATGGCACAGGGCATTAGCTCTTTTACACACTTATAAAAATAAACCTATTTACATCGATACTGCAGTACAATATTGACTGTCGATACCAAGGGAAAGGAAGATGTGGTAAAAGTAGACGTTTCCCTGCAAAATTTACCTTCGATTCAACGCGCAGTTGAGTTATCTGGTACACCTTTAGGACTTTATTTGTCGCAGGAGGAGCAAAAAAGATCAAAAATACAATGTATTTAAAAAAGAGAAGAAAAGTGCAAAAGAAAAGCAAAGGTGCAGAAGTCACAAAAACAAATTCACAAAAATCCTGTAAAGACATCACTTCGTGGCTGTGCTTGTTGGGTAATGAAGAAGATGCATGAATGCAGCAAACGGGATCACTCCGATTGTGCCAACGTCAGTCTAATGTATTGGTTGTTATGGTACGTGGTCCAATTTAGACAGGTTTACGGTCCATATTAGGGCAGTTAAGAGCTACTGGGGACCCAATAACTAAAGCTTCAGTTCAGTGGGCTTTCAACACGATTTTACAGAATAATAATAACAACGATATATTGTCAAAGTTACCAGCAATGTTTCCACCATTAGGAAACTTGTCAAATTAGACATAGACTTGAATACCCGGTTACCTATTAATGAGTCGCAGATAAACTCTTTACAAGAAATTATAGTTTGTCAACAGCATCCAGATTATTCCTAAAATTGTCTGAATATCCAGAATATTCAGTCAACGCTAAAACTATTTCTCGCCTTGAACTAAAATGAACTCTAGGCTAATGTATAGCTTCGAAAATAAAAATCTGCTTAATAAGCTAACCTTGTTCTGTTATTAGTGCAACGCCACTGGTTCAGCCCACCGACATTTGTTGCCAAATCCCCAGAAAAATGTTGTTTACACGTGACCACGAGAAAATGCGTCGTCACTGCTTTCTCAACGAAACAAATACAAATTGCTCTTGGCCGTCAAAATGGGACGCGCACAACCTCGTATTTAATTCAATTCTTCGATGTAATTCCACTGAAAGGATTCGTACAGTTGAAATGCAGATTACTGTCTGCAAGGCTATTTGATCGAGTCGCTATACGTTATACACAAATACAAGCCGAGCCATGACAAACAGCTGCTGGGATAAATGTCCCCCTTTGCTATCTACTCGGATCCAGTTTGATGTAAAAGAACTAAATCCGTGTGTACTGATCTAGTTTTTAATTGTATTCCGAGGCTTTGTCCGAAAACTCGGTGGAACTGTAGAGTATGAGAACAATAGACTTATGTAATGCCAACATGCATAAAGAACGATGAAATGTAATAATAAATGTTTAAAAACGGAACTACAAAGACTACTGCAGACGAAAATAAAAACTCCAATGACTTATTATTATTACATACAAAACTTAATTTTGGAAGTCAAAATTGCAACAAGCTTTTCGATTTTATGCCTCAAGTTCATGTTCATGTTAAATCAATAGTGATATCTTTGAAAAAGAAGAACCTGTTTTCATTACAATAGTTCTTGAAAAACGTCTAGTAGGCCACAGTGTAATAATCTTGCAAGATATACCGCATTTTTAAGACCAATGTTATGTACAATATTAGAGCATTACTTGATAACTGTTTTTTTAAGTATGATTGTGATGGCTACTAACTTGACTACTCAATTATTATCCTAATTAACAACTTCTCCTCATTCAAAGTAGATTCCTACTTTGATGCTTTATTTTTAAGACGTTTTTCACCAGCAGAACGAATTTATTTATAGCACATATTTGTTTTTCTTGCCAGACGATTTTTATTAAAAAATGTCGCCCAAATGTGCGCAAAAACAAACTGATGCTTTTATTAGAATCTACGTCAGAATGCTGATTAAGCCCGTGACAAATGCTTTAAAAATATTTTACTTTTCAGATAGTATCACACGGCGGCTTGTTGGACAAACTCGATCCTTTTGTTATTACAACGACGTATTTTCTTCTAATTTTCATTATTATTTCAACGGCGACTGGGCATAAAAATCATTTGTCGTGAGAATATACAATAAGCAAAAACAACTACAAGTTAGCGCTAGACGGATTGTATGTAGTTGCCAGCTACACAGGGTGGTCCAAAGGAACAGTTACATCCGTATATTCAACATAGTACAATTTAACTAATCTTGACTTGACCCGCAGGTCAAAGATCAGATTATTTCTATTTAATAATTTCTTAATTTATCGAAATATTTTAATAATAATTTGTATGCAGTGTCTTTTGAATCAAGAAGTTTAAATATTTTGACAAATTGGCTGCTATTTGCACGTAACGCCATCTACAGACTTTAAACGTCATAAGAGTTCTGTTCTTCTATCATTTTTTCATAAAAAATGTTTTCTTTGTGGAGGTTGTTAGTTTTCGAGATGTTTGCATTTTAGTAGTGTAATGCATTTCAATTATTTAATAATAATAATAATAATAAGATTTATTTTCCCAATAGGCGTACACCCAATAACGGGGAAAAATACAAATATATAGTTAGATACATAATTGAGACAGGTTATGGAAATGGTATACTGCAACTAATGTTAGGCTTAAAATGACACAAGACTATACTAACATGTCGTGGGTGTGTCCCAGAATGTCACAGCCGTCTAAAATTGCTTTAAATAAATGGGAAATTGAGTATATAGGTGACCTGCAAAGAGTGCTCGAATTTATTATGTTATATAGTTGAAGGTATTACGTTGCCGTAATATACTTCCACATCCAATTGTCAAAATGGCGTTTACATTTTTATTTCTTATACTATACGATTAGTTTTAAGAAAAATCGTACGAACAGTGACCAAAATACGTTTTTTTGAAAGTATTTCGAAAATGTCAAAATTTTGGATAAATTTTCTAAGACACTTTTTGTGAGAAATTTTATTTCCTATCTGATGGTATTATCAATTTTCGAATATATTAAATATATTCGGAGATATTTAGGAAAAAACGTTTTCTGTAAGTGACGCTTTTTACTAATATCTTCTAAACAATTTGCTGCACCGACGCTTTATGCCCCACTTCCATCTGTATTTCAGTTTTTGAAAATCCTCAATATTGTAAAGACTGAGACTTATATTAAATTACAAGGTAATTTTATTAATGTAACATTGTAAGCATTTTAGTTCACTGCGTAAACGTTTAGCATTCATCACATGCTTCCAAACTTCTTGTATTTACTATGATGGTAAGCCTTAAGTTTTACAATTATTATAATTTGCGACGTGTACCAAATTGGATACCTCCACTTAAATTTTTTATACAAAGGTACATATTTATCTAATAATTCATATATTTTTATAGAACATTGTGCAAGCCATATTGATATCGGTATAAGTGTGCAAAGAGTTCCAGTAAAGCACTGTAAAGTTGTGGAAAATTAGTTTGTTTTTTTTAATTATTAGCGTTGTCGTCGTTCATAAGAAAACCAAAAGATGCATCTCTACACACCTCAATGGATACTTCTAGAGAAGGATGATGACAATCCTCCGCCAGCATAGGCTGACTTTCCCGCGAAACTACACATTTCACATCTGATATACACAAATCCAAAATTCGACCGAATGTATTACGAATGCTGTTGAACTGAGTTAAGTTATTAAATTCAAGAAAAATTGACGACGTGTTTGATTTGAAGTCATTTATGCTAGCAGATATAAAATGGCTGACGTTAAAATCGCCCAAGATTATTTTATTTTTAACATCAATAACATGAAGCTCAAACGCCTCAAAAAAAGTTTAAAATCATCATTTGTAATTTGAGGGAGAATGTAAACAATATATATGTGACATGTTGTTTTCCGGGCAGGTTCCCACGTTGGTTATTAGAAACTGAAACTGTTTCAGAGCTACTTCTGAGGAAGACACCGACATGAGTGTCGAAACGTCAAGGTCTAATAACCAACGTGGGAACCAGCCCGGAAAACATCATGTCATCGACAACAACCACGGAAGCCTTCAAACCAAAATATATATGTCCATAACAAAATTAACAAAACCAATTTTAAATCCTAATAAATCTACAAAAGTGAGTAAGTAAGAAGTGAGCAAAATGGTTACGCCCTTCTCGTTCGTTCTTTAATGATTTACTTACATTACCCCATTAAACATGTCAATACACCATCGTTTATTCAAACTGAACAATTGTTACCTACTGGGTAGGTGGTCAGAATATTTGCCCCCCCCCCCTCTAAAAGAAAGTACATCCATGATACGTGGCCAGACAGTGTAGCGTAATCTAAAACAGGAATAAAGGTCGTTTAAATGAAAAGTATTTCAGCCCCAAGTTATTGAAAGCGTCCTTGGCCTTCCATTTATTTTGATACGCGCGTGGAAATTCGCCTTTAATCCTGAGGGATCTATGTGGAAGTCCGCCGTACTTCACCTAATGCTTTGCTACACGTAAAAATTATTGGGTTATTAATAAACGTCGTGCGATCAAAAAGTGATATATGGGGTAGTTAAATCATTGGTTATCTGGGCCGGAATCGTACGCTGCTCGTGAAATAATTTGAGCGTCCATATCGACTGCTGGCTCTTCGGAGCCAAATGGTAATTAATGGTTGGTGACCGATGAATTTGTTCCCACAAGAGTGTGGCATTAAAACGGGTCCGCATTTGGCACTTTGGGTTGTAATTGATTGCACATCCGAAATAGTGAGGAATATTCTGGAACTTGCAAAGGTGTTTACCGTTGGCATCAATGTACTTCGTCTCAGACTTACCCATAACCTTATTTTTTGGAATTAATATAACGGGTTGATCCGGGACAGATCAACTAGACTTAGGAAAATTACCGGGATTCTATTTGCTTTTGAATTTATTGTATGCCTTAATCATGTACAGCATTACTTTATTTAAAAGTAAACAATAAGATACCCTACTACTTAATTATAATAAAAATGAGCACCATAATCACAAAAAAACTTTTTCTTTAGATATCTGTTACGACTTCAGTTATAGCAATACTAAAAATTCAATATGTGTTCAAAAATGTAGAATAATTAATTGGCTACTTGCACTAATTTTATTTTTGATAAATCTGTCAAAATTCAATGGTCATAATTAAATTTATTTCACAGACGAAAAATTGTTATGCGTATATCGACGCCCGCAAAACATAAACAAACTTATAAATAAATAGTAAGTAAACTCTACTTTGGAGTAAATATAATCATTTATGAGTACAATAATGCCTTTTCTCCAAATTCCTTTATTCTGTAAGGTAACCGGTTTCGAGGTAATTAATGAAACCTCATCCTCGGACCATCGGCTACAAAAAGAAGCATAAATCAACATATATTATCAGTGATGTAGGTTCAAAATGTACACTAGAATTTAGTGTTATTTCGTCAGGACATTTGTCGGATCTTATTATTTCTAAAATTTCTAATGAATTTAGTTATTGGACCTTTGGCTCAATATGTAAAATATCAACTTTATTATTAATTTCGAAAGTGTGATCAATATCTAAAAGATGGTTTGCAAAAAGCGAATAAATTTGTGCCAATTGCCAAGATCTTAAATGTTCTTTTATTTTTGTTTTAAAATTTCTAAAGATTTTGCCTATACACAGTTACAGTCATTGCATCGTAATTTGTACACCCCACATTTATCCATCATTGGTACTATATCTTTGTTATTAAATAGAGCTTTTGCCAAAGTTAAGGTAGGTTTAAAAGTAATTAATATGTTTTCTTTATTTAAAATATTTTTAATTTTGTTGCTAATGTTCCCGACATAAGAAATAGAAAAATATTTTTATTAGATTGCATAACCTAAAAACAAGAATAAAAGAACATTTAAAATCTTGGGAATTGGCACAAAATTATTCGCTGTTTTGGATGCTGATCACACTTTCGAAATTAATAACAATGTTGATACTTTACATACTGAGTAAAAGGGCCAATTACTAAATTCATTAGAAACTTTAGAAATAATAAGATCCGATAAATGTCCTGACGAAATAACACTAAATTCTCAAGTAAATTTTGAACCTACATCACTGATTAACAGTCTTTTATAGAAAAAGTTTGGCGTTCAGGTGGCAATGTTATTTATGTCAAATTAGTAACGTCAGAATGACAAAAGTTTATTGTAAGCTAAATTGATTGTAAAATTTAAATGTATGTATGGTCCGCGGATGAGGTTTCATTAATTACCTCGAAACCGGTTACCTTATAAAATAAAGGAATTTGGAGAAAAGGCATTATTGTACTAACAAATAAACGTATAAACGCTGGATTAACGAGTGACGAGTGGCAATGACCTCTAATAGCTGAGGGGCGCGCGCCGTTCCCTTTAACTTGTTTATTTGAACTATTTTGACATCACAGCGATTAAGTGATCGTTTAGGCGCGCAGGTGATGGGTTCAAATTTTAACACAAAATAAATAGCGTACTAACAAACGCAATTGAAATATGCTTTGCACGCGTAATTATATGACCATAATGTTCAAATTAAGCACATCATTTTTTTTGTGCAAGCAGCCCAATAGATAAGCACACAAGCATAATGAGAACAAATCAACTACAAATAATAAACGCTTAACGGTTAAGTCCTGTTCACACTAGCGTTAATGGGTATAGATTTTAATTGTATAATATGTTCTCGGAAGGATCGCTGTCATTATAAAATACTGACAAAAATTATTAATCTGACGTTTCGATTACGCCTGTAATCTTTGTCAAAGGCAAGAACCTCAAAATATCCAACCATCTTCTGAGCCAGCATGTAGGATTATGATCCGTTTACCTCGCGAGGTGGATACATTTTGACACTTTTTTGAATTGTCCGTCCACCCCTTATTTGCAGTGTCATAGGTTTCATGCCATGTTTCGTCCAAGTAAGATATTTTTCGGTTTTCTTCTCAGTATTATTGTATTTTATTTAAAAACTCATACCGCCATTGACAAATACGTTCGGATTCTATTATTACAACTCACTTGTCGATTGCTTTATACGAGAAACCAATTTTCTTCAAACATTATCGAACAGATTTTTCACTACACTGAGAAATATTTTTTCCATAGCTTCTGGTAAACCACCTGAATTGTTAGTATCTGTTTATGATCATATAACTCACAAACAATTGTTCTTATTAGTTATGCATCACGTTCTGGATCCAGTTTGCGAAATTGTCCCTTATCTGTTTTTACTTTTCGTTCCTTTAAACTCTTCATTTGTTCTCTAAACAATCGTGTAAGGCAATTGCAATAAGTTTGCCGTTTCTGAAATGAAACAATCCCCACTACTACGATTCTTCAAAGTCGTAAACATTTAATATATTTTTTGCGTTAGTACATAAAACATCCTTTTTTTCATTTTTTTTTCTCCACAAGCACATTGGCTCTCTAAATCAGACAAGAGTTCAAACAAAATTTTGGAAGTAAATAAACAAATCGCCAAGGAAGCGAGGCGTCATAGAAACAACGTGCCAACCTGATAAAATTTAAATCTGACGACAACAAGGAACTACTTACCTACTGGATATATACGAACTACTTGATGAAAGATAACTACTAATTAGCCTTCTAAATGTCACCCAACTCATAATCTCCAAGATTTTTATTAAAATTATTAATATTCCTAGAAATTTTAATAGTTTATTTTATTAGACGTTTGTAATATTTTTCTCTATGCAAAATTTTTGTTTTAGCAAAGCCAATCACGTGTTTAGTCAAATACCTATGATGACTCAGCTAGGTTATTTGTTAGAGCATAAAAAATCTCAGACGAAAGTTCTTTACAAAAAGAAATATATCATCTTTAATCAACGCTAGTGAGAGATGGTTATAGCAATAAGAMTATTTGGTTAATTTTTAATAAAGGTACTTGTCCAAATCAAGTAAATTCTCAGCCAGGACARAGTAAATTAAAGAAGMTACTTAGAAAGCACGATATTTTAGTTGTCGGTAGTACATATAATAATTTAGATAAAACTAAAGATAGGGTACATTTAGAAAGTGTAGGTATTTATAAAATTATTTGTTCTTGCTGCAAGTGTTACATAGGTCAAACTAAAAGAAAAGTAGGTACGCGTTTGAAAGAACACACATATGTTACTATGCGGCAATATATAAATAAATCTCCTGTAGCTAACACATGATTGACAGTTGCAAACGCTTACCACCAGACACAGCCGAAGAAGTGAGGATCCGAGCAGCCGAAATACTTAGAAAATCCAAACCCCCGAAGCCAAACTTGAACAGTAAAGAAAGGAGTGCCATAAGGGAGCTAAAGAACAATCCGGACCTGACAGTATTACCGTCCGACAAAGGCAATGCCACCGTCATCTTGGATACGATGGGCTACATAGCAAAAGTGAGGAAGATAATCGAGGATCCAGCCTACAAGAAGGTAAGGAAGAACCCAGCAAGACGCATTGAACGGACCATCAACTCAGCCATACGGAAATCGAAGATACCAGAGGAGCTACATCGCGGCATGATCAAAACAGATACAAGGATGCCACAACTATATTTCCTACCTAAGATACACAAACCAGAGATACCACTGAGACAGATTGTTAGTGCAACAGGAACTACCATCCACCCTCTAGCTGGCTATATTGCTCGGACCCTGAAAGGACTCGTGGGGAAGACAGAACACCATGTCAGGAACGCCGGAGACCTTATTGAGAAAATGAGGAAGATCAGACTGGACACGGAGGACATCTTGGTAAGCTTTGATATCACCTCACTCTTCACGAAAATACCACTGGACGATGCCTTAAGGGAGTTGAAGAAACGTCTACAAGAAGATCTGGATGAAGAACTAGTCCAACTAGCGAATATCTGCCTGAAGTCTACTTTCTTTAAGTTTTAGGAGTAATACTACGAGCAGACAGAAGGTGCTCCTATGGGGTCACCCCTTTCTCCGCTGATAGCTAACATTTACATGGAAGCCTTCAAGACAACTACATTGGTATCGTCACGCCTTAAACCTAAGTGTTGGTTTAGATACGTGGACGACACTGTCACCGTCTGGCCGCATGGAGAACAGAACATAAAGGAGTTCCTGGACCATCTAAATAGCATCCACAGCGGCATACAATTCACGATGGAGGTGGAGACCAATGGCGCCCTACCTTTCCTGGATGTGACGGTGACAAGGAAACAAGGCGGCACGCTAGTACAACGTGTCTATAGGAAGCCAACCCACACGGATCGCTACCTGCATGCAGTCTCACACCACCACCCCCCCCCCCCCAAAAAAAGCAAGGAGTCATCAACACGCTGATACAACGAGCTAAGCTAGTCAGCGAACCTGACCACCTAGAAGAGGAATTAGAACATGTACGCAAAGCACTACAGAAGAACGGATATCCTAAGGTACAGATGGAGAAGGCTATCAACATGCAGCCACGGAGGAAGGAACCAGAAGAGCACATCGCTGCAGCATACCTGCCCTACGTCAATAGATGTACGGATAAGATCGGACGGTTGCTGAGAAGACATCAGATAAACACCATCTTCACCGCCCGGGAAAGATAGCTAACGACTTTCCGAAATATTATTTGACGACTGGGGAACTACACACACAAGGTGTGTATAGTATTCCATGCAGCTGTGGGAAGGTTTACATCGGCTAAACCGGAAGGCACATCAGCACGAGAATCAAGGAGCACATCAGGGACACCAGACACCGGCAATGCGACAGGTCGGCTGTAGCAGGGTACCGAATGGAGGCTGGCCACATGATCAAATTCGAGGGGACACAAATGCTGTCAAGGGAAGCGAAATTCTGGCCGAGACTGTACAAGGAAGCCATCGAACTACCTGTAATCTGGAAACCGGTCATGCGTAACAACGCCCACGCGTCGGTGAACCGGACGAGTATAAATACCCGAGCGGACTAAGACACTTCAGTTTCAGAGCTACTTCTGAGGATGAGACCGACATGAGTGTCGAAACGTCAAGATCAATAAGCAAAGTGGGAACCAGCCCGGAAAACAACATGTCATCAACAACAACCACGGAAGCCTTCAAACCAATTTAAAGTTATGTTGAACTGCAATTATTTAAATAGGTCACTCCTGTAGTACTGCGAAAAATTAATTTGAGTCTCCGAAGAAGATGAAAAAATGCTCCCGCAAGCATTGAGTGATTTATCTTACAACATTGTCAAACGGGCCAGACTCCCGAATGCGACCGAAACATTACAAAATAGGTTTAAATGCGTAATCAGGCCACTTTACTTGTATTATAATATGAGATTTCAACTTTTAATGAATTTTCAAATATTTGTAGAGGAGCAAGCGAGGGTATATTTGAAAAAAAGACGCGAATTATTTCATTTCTGGCTACAGTTGAAACTTGGGTCTAGTTTTCCAATTCGGAACCTACACATAATTTGGTGGGATTATCGCGCTTAACTAAGTTTAGAGTTAAAATATCGACTTGAGAAGGAAATGAACCTAAACTAAAATAAAAATAACGTTATGTCCATAGAGGAATTATATCACAATTAAAAACCCAACGTACACAATGCTTGTTCGAAGCTTTCGAGAGAATCTAGAGCAGTATACAGACAAATTCAGGATAGTTACGATTTCGACAAAGCTTTTCACGCTGATCCAGGAGGACAGTATGGCCAGCGCTTGTAGTAAGAAAAAACTATCAACGAGACGCACTTTTCATCAAGTTACCGTCCGTCTCGGATTCATTCCCTTAGAGAGCGCCGGGTTATTCCAAAGTTTGGGTTAAAGTTGTCTGAGACTGCACCAAGAGAAATTGGAATTGTCGGAACAAAAACTGATTTCGTAGTTGTCTGACCGTGATATATAAAACGAATACAGATACCCTAGAAGCGTGCATTAAGGGTGAAGTGAATTCAAGCTGAAAAAGGAACTTTATGACTCGTGCTTGTTAAAGCTCGAAGTCAACAATAAACACGTGTCCGCGGGCGAACTTGTACACGAAGCCAAACATGACGTGCAAGGCTCTGCTTTCAAGGTCCCCAGTTGATGGAAATATTGATCGCGGACGACGTTTGCCAAAAGAAAACACCGGTAACCGTCTTGTTATTTAAATTATTTAATATTATAATGCAACTCATGTTTGTCTTTCGCTGATTCTACATACTTGACTGCATGAAGGTAAACCCGTAATTTCTTACTGTCAGGCGAGCATACTTCAATATACAATCTAAAATGTCTACCTAATAGTCTTAAAATGTAACTTTTATTCTTTATGTACACCTTAAGTATGTAACATATTCGCTGCTAAATAGTTGTTAAGATGAAGCAAAATAGATCTGCAGTAGTTACTACTACCTAGGTAAACTTCATTATCAACCCGGATTTCACCGAACACCGAACCTTCTGGATGTTCTCCGGAATAGTCGCGGTGGTTGGATGGGCGCTTGGAGGACGGTCTGCAGAATTACAATTTACCACATTATTACAACATTTTCTAGACCAAAATTGCATGAGGAATTCAATGAAGTCAACAGAAATAACAAAAAAAACGTTATATCAATACTAAAAACAGCAAAGTACAAAATTATCAGAATTTTTTTGTCACCCGTTATATGGTAAACATAGAGACATCAAAATAAAGATACCTTCAAAAATTATAATAAGAGTACAAATCAATTAAAGGACAGATTAGGCACATTTGGCAGATACTGGATATTAGGGTTTTCACACAAGTAAGTAAATATAATAACACAAAAAAGTTCGAAAACAACGAAAAATTACAAAAAGTGCTTTGCAAGAACAACTATTTGCAAAACATATCCGTTTTGGTTTCCTAATTTTAATAACATATGGTATAATATTTTGTAGCAATAGAGATAAAAGGATCTTATAAAAATTGCAACTGATTTGTGGATACAACTCCGCTAAATATTGGGTTACCTGTAGAAGAAAAATAGGAAGAAAAAACTAAGCTAGAACACGAACACTCTAAGCAGCATGTCCTAAAGGAAGCGACCTGCACTGATGAGCTATAATGATAGCGAAATAGATCTATCTGCAGTTGGTTGCGGTGCAGACAGCACAGCAGAGACAACCTGTACGTCTTATATACTTTCATAAAATGCTAAGCAAATCACGATCACGAAAAATGCAAGTATATTTTTAGCTAATCACTTCGATTTCTGACATAGATAATCGATGCTAAAATACTACTTACCAAATCAATCAATCAATTAATATTAATTGTGATATAAAAACATACATCACAAATGGGAAGAATTCGTCGATACTATAACATATTTATCCAGAAATGATTAAATGTTCATTAATTATTTTTTTCAGTAACATGAAATGGCATCGGTCCTTTTTTTAAATTAACTTTTTCTGAGATATACACCTTCTACATTATTATGACATTAAATTTATCTCGCCTTCGCCTAACCAAAAATGTAAGTGTAACAAAGTCCATACCGTTTTTAGGTTATCTACAATAGTTGTTCACTATTTAAGGGTGCACCCCGTAATTAGGCTGCTTTAAAAGATGGAAGCTGCAACCATAATGATAACTTTGTGGATCCGGAGGATGGAAAATGGAAATTTCAGTACCCCTTAAAGATAATGAAATTATAAAAAGAACTCAATATTAGTTGCGCACAGCATAGAATTTAATCATCAAAGAGCACATGCTGAAATTGAAAACGAATTTAATAACAGACTTTGCTTCAATCAACCGTAGCAAAGCACGTATAATAACGAATGAACCCTCTTTACCGCAAATGCAGATAATCAAAAAAATACCAGATTTAATGACTGAATGTATAAGTACTAAAAGGAAACTTTGGGAGAATAGCATTGCTTGATTTTTGGTATTATGTTTAGTTTGACACAAAAATTAGTTAAATTTTTAGTGCCTTTTGGCACGACCTACAAGTGTAAATCAGCTTTCTCTACCTCACCTACCCTGCTTTTGTCGATTTATTTGTTGCAATAATTATTATAAGATTGAGCATTAAAATGACTGGGTAATTAGCAAGACACGTTTAACCTCGAGTATCCCGCGTTGATAATCATAAAATCATAAAAATTTCTGTCAAAATGTAATCTCCAAGTTTCTACTTGGCTAAAAATCAGCAAGTACCACTTTTTGTTTAGAATTAACTTTCGAATTGCTAAAATCAAGTTTAAGGTTTTTTTTCAGCGGAATAATCATTTCAGATATTTCAATTATGCTGTAGTGGAACAACGTTTTTATAATTATCTAAAAAGAGGTAACATAAGAACAGAAAAACCTAGTAGCAAAGCCACTTCTCAAGTATTTAAATTCACGGCAGTCTGAGCAATACTGGCTAAATTTTCCCCACTTGTGAATGCCACCCTTATATAATTGCAAGCCTCACAACTGGCATGAATTCCCATCAACTTTATTTCGCTCAGCTGCCTAATTAGCTTTCAAAGTGCATTCAGCACTTCATGAATTTAATTACTGTTATATCAGCACCACACCGACATTTGTTGGTGGTAATCGGATTCGCTGTAATTTAAGCAAACACAAAACGCCAYCGCGAACATTTCCCTATTTAGGCCACAGTAAATATGGATGTACAAGTGTCATAAAAGGAATATATTGTATGTAAACAACTCAATCGGCATTTTCAATGATCCGCATTAAATCGAGCGTACACTGCAAACGTTCGAATTAATTTAACGAATGCTGCATTAAACGATATAGCCCGTTGATTGATAGCGTCATTACAGAATGCAGTATAAATGGCTGGCGTTTACACGAATAACGTTGCTGCCGAGAAAGACGGTAAAATTCTGTTKCCAAATACATAGAGCGACCTGGAAATATTACACATTACTTTTAAAACTTCTGTGTTTTGTAGTTAATGTATATACATTGGTAGTTGCTTAATTAAACAATAAGACAGAATAGTCGAAGTTTATTATTTGAAGAGCCGTGATCTCATGATTGCTACATTAACAGTGGTTTTCATGGAGAGCCTTTTTCTGTTTTATCTTTATTTATTTTCCAGAAAATAGTAATAGTGTATTAAAATGCATGTCTATGCTGTGCTGTCTGCACCTCAACCAACTGCAGATAGATCTATTTCGCTGTAATTACAGCTCATCAGTGCAGTTTAGGTCTAGTGCAGACAGCACGGCATAGTGCTAGGGTAGTACCCGTTAAGGCAGCTAGGTGGCTTTGTCATCATGTCAGTGTAATGCTGACAGATGGCATTGTCATCTAAAATCTTACATCACACCATTGCTTTGGTATATAGGCTAAACCAGATCTATGCCGTGCTGTCTGCACTAGACCTAAACTGCACTGATGAGCTGTAATGACATCGAAATAGATATATCTGCAGTTGGTTGAGGTGCAGACAGCACAGCGTAGACATGCATTTTAATGTATGTCGGTTCKTGCCCGCTAGCAAAAAGTGCCGTGGGGGCCTGCTGCCAAATTGAAGTATGCAGTTGCATGCCAATTTGTCAGGCTACAGGTCACTTCCTTTAAGAAGTAGATCCCATAATGGCAGCTAGGTGGCTTTATCATCAAGTCAGTGTAATGCTGACAGATGGCATTGCCATCTAAATTCTTACTTAGTAATAATGTATTTATTCGTTCGGCTAAACTACAAAAAAAAGTATAAGATATGTATAATAAACCTCGACGTGTCGGCACAAAAGAAACGGCGGAGTTCAGATACCGACCAGGATAGCGGCATCTGCTCTTCCACTCAACCAGAAGATAATAGATTAGTCATTCTACAAGGCATTAACTATTGCAAATTAAGTGAAAAAAAGGGAAAAACAAGATAGAAAGGCAATAAGAAAATTGGAGAAGAATGCTCATAAATGTGAAGTAACGAAAAGCAAGTATTAAGTGCAGCAACAAGTACGACCCCAAATGAAGGTTCACGACTGATGGATTATTGTGTGTTGTCAGGGAATAGCAAGTAAATACTTTTTGTAGGCAACTTTAAAGCTACTAATTGTTTTAGATTTAGGTTATAAGGAACAGTTATATAAAATAGAGGTGTAGGAGAAGGACCTTTCGAAGAAACTGTGTCTGTGTAAAAGAATCGATAAAACCAACGTAACACAGAGATAAATTTTTTGACTTGTGCTTAGAAGCTCAAGAAAATTGTAAATTATTTTTGGGTCAGCGTAAGATCTTCCTATAAGGGAGGTCACATGGGTTTTAAAACATAATTGGTTATCAATGATAAGACCTAAATTACTTGCAGACGCTACGAGCTGTATGCACTCACTTTGTATTTTTATGTTTAAACTAGCTGCTATATAGTTGTACTCCTCGGACTAAGGAGGTATTCCAAACAAATTCATTTTAGATTTCATAGGATTTATGTTCAACGAGTGCGCAACGGAAGCAGAGTACAGTTTATTTAAATCTGATAATAGCTTCTTCTTGAGATCGATAACATTATCTTTACTAAAAGCATGCAGAATTTGTGTATCATCTGCACAGAAGTGACATTGCCCGAATTTTACAGCAGGAGCGATAACAGATGTATACAGGGTAAATAGTAGCGGTCCTAATATTGACCCTTGGGGAACCCCACAGTGTACAACAGATGAATTTGAAAAGGTGTTGCCAATTTTAACAATTTGGCTCCTATTAAAGAAATAACCCTGAAATAGCCGCAATGCGTCTGGCCCCAAGCCCAAGTGATGTAGAATACCTAAAAGTAGTTCATGACTAAGACTATCAAACGTCCTGGAAAAATCGAGGAGGACTAGCAGACACGCCTGACCATAGCTGTCATAATATTATCAGTAACATTAAGCAGTGCAGTTCTCAGCTATAACTTTTGCGAAAACCAGACTGTGTGGTAGGTAGGAAATTATTGATGTTAACATAAGAAAGAAGTTGATTAGTCATCATTCGCTCGAGTATTTTAGAAAGAGTAGGAAGTATGCTTATAGGTCTTAAGTCCTTAAAACTCTCGGAATTGTTGCTTTTAGGGATTGGTATAACAACCGATTTCTTTTAAATATCAGGTACAACAGAGAGACCAGTACATGTATTAATCGGCAAGGCATAGAGTAGCAAGTTAGTAGAAATGCACTTCTCTCTCAGTTGTAAAAACAAATTCAAAACTTGATTTTACTTATTTGGTATATAAATATTGTTCTAAAAAGGCAGGATCAGGAATGAAGCTTTTTGGAATGATATTTGAATGAAATTGATTTTAACCATTAGGTGAAGTTAAATTATTTAGTAAACTACGTCAATGATTCTTGAAATTGGTACCTAACAATTTGAGTTCAGCAAATAAAATCAATGTAAAGTACTCTTAAATATGTTTCTCAGTTTTTTAATTATGGTATAATTTGATTGTAATATTATTTAAAAGTACTTTAAACTTCCAGTTTTAAAATATCTAAGACTGAAATGTTTTGTAAATTTACCACTACTAATAATCATAATTCTTGTTCTCTTAATAGAACTACATTTCTCATATTATTTTATTTAATTTTCTCCCAAATTTATCTCTTTGTGGAATTCTTGTGTCACACGGATAAATATGATTCCCTAATATTTTGTCTCTTAAAAAATAATTAGCGAAATTTATTTGTTCACCAATTTATACCTTAAGTACTTGACACTTAAAGCATTGTGTGCGTCATTTATTTCATCTCTTAAAGCGTTGTCCAAATTTATTAATGTTACTTTAATTAATCTGGCACTTGAAATATGTTCATATAATTTTAATTCGCTCGTTGTTTCTATCTAAATCAGTTATAGATAAAGACAATTTCCATTAACAGAAGTAGCTCACAATACTGGGAAAATTAAAACTAAGTAATGCTCATAATAGAATTTCAAATGTAAAGCTAAAATTAGGAAACAAATAAATTCGAGAGACATATTTTAAGATACGGTATATTACGGAATCGTATTTATTCGTGTGACATAAGAAATCACCAAACAGATAAATTGGGGAAGCATTTAAATTATATAAAAATTGGTACATATTTGACAATATAAATCAAACTGGTATTCTTATTTTAGTTTTGAAACATGAAAAAAAATAGAATGCGTTTAAATAGTACAATTTGGTCCAATAAAACGTAGAACGGCGTTCCACCTTCCAGTGGAGACTAAAGCTAAATATTTTTAATTTCTAAAGCGTTTAAAATAAATATCATTGCATTAGCTTGTTTTTTTTATTTTGGCTAGAATATTTCACAACCAACTAGATAGGTATGTAGGTAAGGCGTTTCTTCTTATTACCAAAATACAATGTAGGTAACAGTCTCAGAGGATGTCATCAAAACAAAATTTAAGTCCGAGGTGAGGAAATTAATATAAAATGTTTTCTAAGTAAGAATTGGATAAAATGGTAACTTACAAATCAGTGATCCTACAGTTCAAAATTCACACAACCTTTCATTAATTTGCATAACACGCTTTCGTCATGAGTATATAAACTAAAAAGCCTGTAAACATTTATCGTCCACAAATAGAATTATTTTATTTTTATTTCACTACAAGATAATATTACCTCTATCAGAGATTAAAACCTTTGCATAATTCCTTAAATTTGTGCTATTTACTATACGCATTACATTCGTAGAGTATCAGAATAAATGATTAATGATTAAACKTTCGCCTGGGTCCTTCTCAACTAAAAATGGTGTTCCTTAAAAGACTTATGCAGAAATTTTTTATAAAAGAATTAAGTGCGTAGTACATCATTTAATACAATACAAATAACATCCTTATAGCGGAAAAAAAAGATTCAAAACTGCGAACAATGATTAAAAGAATACACCCACAAGAAGTCCATCAGTGAACACTAACTAAGCAGGCAGACCTAAATATGACAAACACACATATTGCCTATTTCTAGTGTGTTTTTTATCCGCGTTGCTAGGAGAGATTACCAATTCAGTACAAGCTTTACTATCAAAAACACAATCATGTCCCTCATCATGGCTTAAGAAGTAAACAGGAAACTGCTTTTTTCATGGACTATAAAGATGAGACTTTTACTGTTTCGCATTAGGACCCATAAAGCGTGTAAACGTAAACATCGCAATAAACTTTCAAATTTGCACTAATGAAAACGCCTTCAAAGATTGAGATCAAAACTCGTTCCACAAACCTCTAGACGCTGCGTACCTAGCGAAATGATTATTTCGTATTGTGTCGCAGATGTTTGTGGCCAAAACAAACGATGAATTAATTAAAGCCCGGAACTGTCTTTCGTGCTGAAAGGGTGTATTCCAGCAGCTTAGCAAAGATGAATGACCCAGTTACATATTATTTTGGACGAATCTCAAGAGATTTTGTTGAAGCTTCCTCGAGACAACATCGCATACCTATTGTGTGTGTATTGTCATTCCTAGGAAGTGACAATCGCAATACTGAAATTTGCTTTATAAATACTTTTCACTAATACGCTCAAACAAGAACGACAACGAAACAAATGTCGAATAATTTGACAACTGACAAAAATATCAACTGTCTGTTAAATCAATAGTTGTGTTCACTTTCTTGATGAAGAAGAATCAAGTCAGAACTTCATACTTAGAAGTCAGAACTTGTTTTATACAAACGCAATTCCTCAGAAATCAAATGAAGTATATTATAGTACAGTAAAGATATGCTATAGTTTTGTTATTGCACTAACCTAATAACCAACAGTTCGTGTTTAGACAGAAGACGAAGAGAACCATAGTAAAACATTTGTTAAACATGGCAGAGACCATCTAAGATGACTATCACATATATGGCGAATGAAAACACTTTTGGAGATAAAACTGCCAAGAGATACAATAGACGATTTAATGATTCTGAACTACGAGAGCACAGTGACAATTATACGACAGACACGAATCAGACTAGCCACAAAGTATTGCCCGAGGTATTGCCAAGATGCTGAAAACACAAATTTCACCAACCTAAAAGCAGTTAAGGTTGTGTAGGCGTGTATTGCCTTGTAATCTGGCACTATACGCTGGCAGAGACAACCCTTCTGGGTCGACAGGATGGCTACAGTGAATATGTGTTAGTTGTAGGAAAAGATCTATGATACTGATCATAAGAACTATTTGTGAAGTGCACAATGGTTTATGGTCAAGGCGTTATTGGTGTTACTCCACATGCTCGTCCCAAACACTTCGGTAAACAGATTAAGATAAAATTTGTTGGGCTCATTGCACTCTTTCCGGTTTTATAATTTGTTGTTTCGTGTCAAATATATGCACACAAGAAAACCTAATCAGTTCTAATCGAATCTTGGAGCTAATCAGTGCATATTTTACTAGATGTGGCGACCATGGCAAAGTGACTGTTGATCAAGTAAATTCAAGTGAAAATCCGGAATGTGATCGAATCGGATGAACCGCAAACACAACCTTCTATCCTACGATGAAAAAACTCTTATTTTGTCGATATATGAGAAGAAGAGGAGTGAGATTGAATAAAGCGCCTTAGCAGAGACATCCAATTTATTTGGAATTCCAAAAACAACCATGTGGTGCTTGGTCAAATTTGGACCGTCACAAGGAAAAATTCGTTTGGATAAAAGAGCTCCCAATTCAAGAAGACTAAATTCGAAGAGTTGTGTATTAATTTTATGGCACAATAACAGTGCCTACATCTAACTTGTTATATAAAGATATAATCGAGAAGAACATTTCGTAGAATGTTTAAAAAATATTGGTTTTGCATTCCAGCGTAATAATAAAATAAACTATTTAATGGAAAGTGACGTGGTGATAAGGTGGCGACATAGTTATCTACAAGAAATCAAACAATATCGAGAGGAAGATATTTAGACAAGACTTGGTTTGATACGCCTGAAAAAGTCTAAAAGGGATTGACTGACGGTTCTAGGAAATGTGCTTTTAATATTCCACATAGCTTCTAAAGGTAGAAGAATTTCCATTTTACATGCCATGAGTGAAAATGGATTTGTGCCTAATGCATTACACCTAGGAAGTAAAAATTACAAAAATGCTAGCGCGCACTATCATTCTGACATGACTGCGGAAGTTTTTGAGAAGTGGTTTACAGAAAAAGTAATTAGAAAAATTTTAAAAAGTAGTGCTTTTATGTTCGACAATGCCAAGTTGCCACTACTAGGTGATAAAGTTTCGAACAACAGCGATAAAAAAGCAAAGATCAGGGGTTCCTAAATAAAGGAGAGTTATATTTTGAATGCCATTATATACGAAAGGTATTATTGGAAGTTGTTCGGACAAAAACGTATGAAAAAAATACGAAATCGATCAGATTGCGCCTGAGTACGACTTAATTGTCCTGCTCTTACCCCCTTAACATTAGATTTTTAACTTTATCGAAATGATATAAGGCCAATTCAAGAAAAAATTAAAGAGAAGAAACACTGGAGGAAAATTTAGCAATGTAACATTGACAACTACTCCAGAAACATTCTAGTAAAACATCACCCGACGTAGAGCTCCAGCAAGCTACCGGACAAACATACGCCAAATCACACAAGGAAACGTCAGCATCATCATGAAAGAGCAATTTAAACAAGCTACATGCCCCTGTGTTATGTACTTATGTTTAAATTACTATTATTGTTGTTGGTGTCGCTTTAGAGAAGTAGTTACGTGTATCTTAGTTAAGTGTATACGAGAAATTACACAATAGTGGTGCATAAAATCCTGGAAGACGGAAACAGTATGCATTGTAGGTATACATGTCCCAACCGACAAAAGAGAGAACGCCGTGCTTAGGCAAATAATTCAATAAATAACAAAATGACAATCTAAGGCAAAAATATCATCCAACCAAATACATACCACGAGTGTGACAAAAGCGCACCTCTTGGATAGCAGAACTATCATCAAATAATAGAGACATACGCGACGAAATACTAGCGACACATTTTAGGAGAGAAGCAAACCACAGAATAGGGAAGACCTGGGAACTTAACAAAGACTAACGAAAAAGAGGAAGACCGTGCTTTACATCGAAAACAACTATAGAGAGGATAATTCAGAAGTCAGGGAACAACACAAAAAAAAACGTTCAAAGAAAAGGAATGTAACTACATATCCTTCCCATTCCAGTCCTTATATTTCCTTAACATCAGCTAGGCAGTCGCACTACTAGCAATCAGCATGTACCCCTCCAATCCAGCGAAGACGCCCAGCCCGGCGGTATATCAGGAAGTGGTATAAATGCTGACCGTACGCTGGTTCAATCAATCAACAAAAACTTTCATGTAGTCATGCGTTCATGAAAGTGCAGATGTAGTAAATGACGGCTTTTAATTCATTGAAAGTAAGTGTCTCAACTAAATTTGATTAAATGCGAGCTTGAAGTACTTGTAGAGACAGCGTACAACTTTGCATTTAGTCTGGCGCTCAATGGAAATATACTACTCAAACCTAAATTTGTGTCAAAACTGTAGGAGGTGTTGATCGTCTAATTTTATTTTTAACGTATTCGTAAGTTGCAGATGTCTCTTGTATTACTACACTGTTTTAAACCGGCGTTTCGTACTAAAATAGCTACAGGCTTCAAGAAGGAAATTAACCGAAAGAAATTTGGGTGTGTGAAATTGTTTTGTTTCGCTTAAATCAATAGTTCCGTCTTCTAAGCGATTTTCTTTTGCAAAAATGATGATCGAGATCGAAACTTCATTTCGTTGGTTGATTCTGAATACTTCAGCGGATTCCATAGTACAATTTTTAAAAATGTTTGTGTCTTCAGCGCAGTTTTTACCAGTACCTTCGCCAATAGCGAGCTTTTTTTTCAAATTACTCAACGTGGAGTCCAATGTTAAATTTTCCTTTTTTTCTTCACATTTCGTATAAAGCTAACTAAAGAAATAATGCGGCAATAAATATGCAGATATCTAAAACAAACAATTAATATTAAACTTGCTGTCTTACATCGCAAAAAGTACCACTATATTATGCGCTTCTGAAAAGAACCAATTTTAAACAATAATGCGAAGAATGAAGAAAAACAAACGAACCAGAGCTAACGCTTTTACTACAATCAAATAATAAATGATCCAAACTCTATCAGCTTTATTTAACCCTCAGGTAAGGAAGTAAAGATGCGTCTAATTAAATAATTAGAAAGTTTTATGGCAGATCGGCATACACTGGTAAATTAGCCTACACCCTGTGCTATAGGTGGGTATGATAAAAGAGGCGATACACTTAACAACTTTGTTGGATCGCTGTTCATATTATGGAAATCGCTACTGTACCGCTGAAATCGAGACGTCTGAGAACTCTATCTTAAAGGTGACAAGCGTATTAAAAACGGAATATAAATAATGTTTCTAAAACAATATTCGAATTAAAATTATTGTTGTACAAATCTGGCGGTATATTATAGATACTTGAATATTTTTGTTTGTACATTAACAGATAGTTACACAAATTATATAAAGAATATTCTGTATTTAAAATAACCTTTAAATTTAACAAGTATTCATTTATTTCGCAACGTTTTGCGATAGTTATATTTTTTATTGTTTACGTACTTCTTGTGCCGAAATGTATAAATTTAAGTGAATGTAGAATTTAAAAGATTGTTTAGTTTCAGGCATACTTTACTTTAAGACAATATATACTTGTTACCATATTTAAATCTTGTAGAATTTTTCAGATTGTTGAACTAAAAAAATTGTTTGATATATGAGAATATTGCTACAAAATCTAGGTTTTAAATGTTTTCAAATCTTTACGATTGTTGAATTCATTAGATAGTTCATTTTCACGCATTTTTTGTTAGATTCACTTGTTGTTTCATTTATTTAATACATTGGCGAGAGAGTGTACGTAGTTAGTGGAGGGTTGCCATGTCAGAGTAATGAAGTTTTGGAAAAAGTAAAAGATTTTTGCTAAAGGATAATGAGCTAATATATTGGCTTGACAAGTAATTATGTATATCTATTACAATCGTATTGGCATCGGCAACCCTCCACAAACCACGCACATTTTCGCGCTATCTTATAGCGCCATCCCAGCCCAACATTGTCTATAAGAGCAAAAGCAATAATACGTGAAATACCAGCAAGCTTAATTTCCAATATGTGGCGCCACAATTTGTACGATTGTTTAAAAATTATTGTATCCGAGAAATAATGTATCGCAAAAATAAAGTATAGGTAATAGAAATTATTAGGTATAGTAGAAAATAGCTTCTATTAAATAAAACAGATATTTAAACGTAACAACATTCGAATC
The DNA here is from genome assembly GCA_025024175.1 of Rhyzopertha dominica. Classification (NCBI taxonomy): domain Eukaryota; kingdom Metazoa; phylum Arthropoda; class Insecta; order Coleoptera; family Bostrichidae; genus Rhyzopertha; species Rhyzopertha dominica. The sequence continues at coordinate 14,050,471 of QCXZ01000138.1, forward strand.
TAACAAAAGTGAGTAAAAGTGAAAGTATTTAATAAATTCAGCAATCGTAAAAATTTGAAAACGTTTAAAATATAGATTTTGTGCCAAGATTCTTATACATCAAACAATCGTTTTAATTCAACAATTTGTTAAATTATACGACCGACGTTTAAATGAAGTAAATTCAACATTCACTTAAATTATATATTTCGGTACGAGAAATATCTAAACAAACAATAATTCAACAAACCGAAAAAGTTGCGAATTGAATGGACGCTTGTTTAATTTAAAGGATATTTTAAATATAGCATATTCTTTTATCTGTAAATTTACAAACACTGATATATTGAAACATCTAAAATATACCAATAGCTTTTTATAAGAATAATTTTAATTCCAATATTCCTTTAGGACCATTAGTTATATTCTGTATTAAACAAAATAGTTTATTTTTGTGATATTTTTTGCTTTCTTTAATTACATATTCGAGTGGCGTTTTCTGCTCAAATATTTAACTATAATTTAAAACGTGTCACTAACACAAACAATAATTTTTCAACGAATTATTTTAATAATTATGAATTGAATTCTGCTTTCAAAAATTGTTATTAATTTCTGCGATACATTATTATTTTAGTAGCAAGTTAACCAAACAGAATTAACTTGTTTGTACTTTAAACAGGAAGCTCTTATTCTTTTATCCATAATTACTTTATAATTGAAGTTTTGTGCACACTTAAGAATCGTATAAAGTACCATTTTATCCACTAGTGGAATAATAAAGTTACTTTATTCCACTAATGTGATAAAGCTAAATACAATCTTAAAGCAATCACAATTTATTTATTTATTATTAAAAATAATATTAATGTTTATATTTATAAACATTTCGTTATTTCTGTTATTCAATTTTACTTTTTTGCCATTAACATCAAGTTTGCAACTGTCATCGGCTTCAGAACGCATGCCTGTCGGAGTTCTTGTGAAATCTGCAGATATCTCTTATTGCAAGGAGTGACTAGTGCCAGCAGAAACTTCGATTTTCTTTGCAATATCCAGCTTATTAGAAATGGAATCCTCGATATAGCTTTCTGTTATAGCGGAGACATTCCCATTATTAGTGCAACCTAAAATATTTCAAAATTTATTATCTATAACATCTAGAAAGTTATGAGATGTTACCTTGATCATCAAATATTCTTCATCGCAAGCCCTTCGCAGAAATTCTTCCACATGGGCTTTTGCCAATACTGCAGCTTTCTTCGGTTTGTATCCTCTCGACACACTCTTTAGGTAGGTAGTGAGCTTACTATATTTTCCAGTGTCTATGTTTCTATAAACCTTTATTGCAGCATAAAAAGTTTTGTTTCATTTACTTCAACTTGACGCGGTAACGCTGCACCATTCACGGTCAGTTATAAATGGCACCTCTGGATATGCCTGCCACAGACGCCTGTGAAACGTCAGGTTACAATAGAAAAAACTGACGACGGACTAATAGCCTGAGAAACAAAACTTTCTATGTAAATCATGTCCGCGAAAACCTTAAATGTTTTAGCTTTATTGCAGCCTTCAGCATCGAGTACTTCGACCATATGGATGAAACTGTATACTTCTTCTTCAAATTTAAGAAATATGATAACAGTGCTTCATCATTTATGGTAGATACACCCCACCGTTTTTCATTTCAATCGTTAAATTTGGAAATTTGGACTTCGCAGACAATAATGGTAGAGTTGCCTCTGCAGCTTCCTTCGGGATTATCCCCGGAACAATTTTTTGCAAATGAAGTCGATAAACAATCGAAAATAAATAGCAACAATTCAACACCTCCCGATATTTCTTTAGCTAATTTCTATGATTTTTGGGGTGGCAGCCGTTGTGACAGAGAAATGTCAAATTATTTTTTATGAAATAGATAAAATTTTGACAATTTTGTTTCTAATTGGCTGTGATTGTGCATGGATAAAACGTTGTGCGGCATACGTGTTTCAGTCGCATTTTATCCACTAAAGAAAGCATTCTTGCGTGGATAAAAGGCTATCTGAGATACATATACAATAAATAACTATTAAACGTTAGTTTTAGACAGCGGCGACTGCCCGAACTATACAGTAATGGTAGTTTCGAAGTAGCGTAGCGTAGCCCAATGCTACGCCAGCGCCAAATTAATTCGATACTTGTCTAGTTMAACGAGAATTTTTGGGATATGATTATTACGTTTACGATTTGCGCTTGTATACAGGGTCCACCACTTAAAACTCCCCAGGCTCGTATTTTCGCTGTTTTTTTTTAGGTACAACCTTAAGTTAAATATGAAATTGTAGGTCTTTTTAAACTCTTTAAAAATAGAATATTGGGTGTACAAAATTGTTTTTTGCTAATTATCATATTTTGCAAATACAGTTAATTTTTGTAAATATTTTTTAACCTTACCCCGTATAATAAATATTGCTTTATAGTTGGATGCCGCCTTTTATTTTCTTCAATTTGTGTCTTTACCATGTTTGTGTAATTTTTACTTCTTCTTAGTAAAGAACAAGAAAAACTATTCGCCGCCATTTTTGTTAATAGGGTTCTTCAGAATTTTTCAAGTGTTATTTTAGTATAGCTTATTACGGTACAAATTATGCCTACATACCCATCGCTGCACACAAAATACCAAAATTTGGAGTAACGTTTTAATAAATAAAGTACAAAGTTCGTTCTACAGAGAGAGAGGCTAGAAAACGAAACCCTGCGATGAGGCTAGTTTGGTTATCTACATCACGCACTAGCCTCATCGCAGGGTTTCGTTTCCTAGCCTCTCTCTCTCTCTGTCTGTCTCTCTCTCTCTCTCTCTCTCTCTCTCTCTCTCTCTCTCTCTCTCTCTCTCTCTCTCTCTCTCTCTCTCTCTCTCTGTAGAACGAACTTTAAACTTTATTTATTTAAAAGTTACTTCAAATTTTGGAGTTTTATGTACAGCGATGGGTATGTAGGCATAGTTTTTCTTGTTTTTCACTAAGAAGGAGTAAAAATTACGCATACATGGTAAAGACACAAACTGAAGAAAATAAAAGCCGGCATCCAACTATAAAGCAATATTTGTTATACGGGGTAAGTTTAAAAAATATTTAGAAAAATTAACTTTATTTGCAAAATATGATAATCTGCAAAAAAATTTTTGGACACCCAATATTCTATTTTTAAAGAGTTTAAAAAGACCCATAATTTGACATATAACTTAAGGTTGTACCTAAAAAAATAAAGAAAATACGAGCGTGGGGAGTTTTAGGTGGCGAACCCTGTATATAAAAATATAAGAAACGTAAGTTCAAGTATCTAAAATATACCGCCACTTTTATACAACAATAATTTTAATTCGGATATTTCTTTATAAACATTATTTATATTTTGTATTTAACGTGATAGTTTATTTTTGTGAATGATTACATTTTCCTCTAATAAAGAGTAAAACGGCATGCTATACAATCGCATTAATAGTTTAGGAAGAGCTTAATTAGTTCTAGGAACAAATACTCAACCATAAACGATGAGGACCAGAGAAAACATTAAAAAATTGATTTGGCTCCAGACCATTTGCCATAAATGCAAGCGAACTCTTTTATTGCTTAAACTGTAAGCACCTACTAATCTAAATTAGTCGAATATGCTGGGAGCCAATTTGGAGTGAGAGATGAGTAGCAGTTTGAGCAGTTTATATCTCATAGTCATCGCGTACCTATTTAGAAGAGCACGGTGGAGCTGGCGCGTACACGGCCGACCGAAACTTACATCACACACCTGCAGTTGACCAAGTGCCGGCGAGCCCAAGGCACCGGCTGTCGATCCGAACGGGCGTTCAAATTTTCTTCTAAAATTCCACGAAAAAGTGACTCTTACGATTTCCAGCGGACGACCAAGTGAGTTCCACGGCTGCAGTTTCGTATTTATACGTTTGCCAACTAATTTAAATAAACACAGCTTGAATATTTACTTTGGAAGTTACACAAATAAATGGGATAAACTTTCGCACTTCGTCGGACTCTAAGTGTCAAAACAGGTTTCCACTGGAGTGCTGTCGAGGGGATTCTCAACAAGTGTTTGGAATTGCTTAATTTCAGCAAGCATGCAATTTATTAATAACCCGTTTGTTTTTGGTTACTGGCAATTACCCGCATTCCCTACGCGCTACGCTACTTAAATCACTAACACGTCGATTTTAGCACACAAAATTAATTTCGGCAGATTAAATGATTATGTTGATGTATTTATAGCCGGCAGCTTTCCCTAGCAAATAGCACGCATGACACGATTTTAAATCTGGTATCATCAGAGAGCTGTCAAACGAAAAATGATGTATGAGTCAAAAAAGATATAGGTACGTGTACATGTAGTTAACGTATTTTACGAGTATAATCACTTCCCACTGGAGTTATTTTTGTGCCGAGGCATCGATTTTCAGGTGATGTAGTGTAGAGCACAAAGTGCCTGCCTGCTATCTAATTGGAAATTTTAACTGATGACGATTGAAACCCTGTTACATTTAACTGACTCGATAAGAAATATAGTTAATGAAGCGAGTTTTACCAAAACATCGTTTAGTGCCAGTTTACCGATCAGCCAATAATTTCAATAATAATAAGGTGATGCAACTGAACCCATTCTCTTCCCATTCTGTCTCCCACTTTGTGAAATTTTTGGCAACCAAGGAGTTGGTGTTTTTACTACGTCATAGTTTATTAATATTAACTGTAAATCTGTAGTTATAACAGTATCATATCTTTTTCACTTTTCTTTTTTTATTACACATGCATTTGTTAATTTAGTTTGATCTCCTACAAATTTTACTTGGAACATCATTTAAGAAGTTGTTACCAGTCAGCAAAGCATGACGTTAATGATATTTATGATAGAATGCTCTACAGCTCTACACTAGAATATTTTTTTTAATGGTTTAACTGAAAGCTTTTGTTAAACTAGCCCAAACTGAACAATAGCTGGGATTGCTATTAAAAGAACTAAAATTGATGATGTAATTTAGACAATTAAACGTATAAGAGAAAAATACGTTAACAAATAAAAATTTTCGGGTCAGCTTTTTTTTGTTAAAACTCATGACTATTCTTTTAACTGTTTCCACACATTTGATACTACCTGAATAGCACAGGGTACTGAAAAAAATAAATACTTTAGCCGGTAAGCATATTTGTTAGCCTTTTTATAGAATTTCTGCTTCAATTTATACATACCTACACTTAGAATACAGATGATCTTGCAATAAAGAATTAGTTAGGATATAACAAAAAATTATTGTAATATTTACATCTTAATCTTTCAATGGTTTCTTCAAATCTTCCAAGTTATAACGGGATTCCAAGACGATATTCAAACGGACGAAATCCCAGTAAATTTAGTTGGATATCCAGTAGGAATAAAAACTTTAGCAAATTGCTCTTTACCTATTATATAATTATATAATTGATAGTAAAGGGTATTGATTTAAAAAAGTCATCAAGTCACTTTATCCTGGCTTTAACGTAACGTTTTGACGTACTTACGCGTTACAGATTCATTTGTTGACTCGATATGGTTTCTTACAATTTTTACTTGAAGCATCGTTCAGAAGTTGTTACAAAAATCATCAGAAGATTACGTTAATGATATTTATTATAGAATGCTCTCGAGCTCTATACTAGAACAAATGTTTCTGACAAATGCTCTAAATGAAAGTTTTGCGCGTGGATTTAAACCTAACAGGCGTTCAAGGTCACCAATTTACTTATAACTTATATAGATAACATATGTCGCTTCCTAAAAAGTATTAGTAGAAGGAAGCAACTTTTATGAATCCGATTTTTTTTCGAAAACATCCTGTTTAATTTAAACCAGTCACTGTCGTTTTGAGCATAAAATCATCCTATCAAAATAAAAGAAACGGGGTCTTGGACTGGATTCGATGCCGAGTTTTTTCTTGAATTCCTCCACTTTAGGCAGTGTAGGATGGCTGATTTGAAAGCTTACATTCAGGAAAGAACATTTAGATACTTTTTTCACAAAGAAACCAGCGTTGAAGGGAATTTGCCATTTAACATGTAAAAACTTATCGAACTGTTAAATCGAATTTTGATAAACCACGACAAATCATGTCAGTGCGTAATTTTTTTAACTTAACAGATATCTGTTATATTTTATTTCCAAGATTTCGTAAATTTCTCGGTAGAATCCGTGTCAATTGTATTATTAAATGTTGATGCTCGCTTGCCGATAACACAATCATGGCAAGAATAGAACTTAAGCGGATTATTATTTATTATACGGAGTTATCTAAGTGAACGTATTTATTCCACAACTCCACTGACGTCGAGAACACGGAAAACCGTTTTATAGAAAGTGTTTTTGATTCTTGAGTACCTACTACAATCTTAATTATTTTCAAATTAGGCCAACTTCCGCTTGTATCAAAGATTAAATGAAACACCCTTTTCTTTTATTATATTTTCGATTTCCTTATGAATTTAAATTTTAATGCCACATTATATACACCATACATTAAGAGTAAATTAGATCAGTACGAAATTACTTAACAATTTGTGAAAAAATCTGGATTGCAATGCCCACATAAAATAAAAATAACTTTTTTTTTTATTGTCATCCAAAAAAATTTATAGAATTTATAACAGCACGTAATAAAAGAGATATATGTTATCGCTAGTATAAACAGTCATAAAAAAACAATACGCATATTTCTCTCAAACTTAAAATATATTTCTTATAAGCAATACAGAATGATCTTACCGTTAACCTACTTTTTACATATGCTGGTAGAGTATTATACCATATTAAAGCTTGATGCTTTATATTTCTTGTAGCTACATTTGCTGTCGTTGGCAATAAATGGAACTGTTGCTTAGATCTAGTACTGCAACCATGTACTATACATCACTATTTGTAACAAAATTTACATTAGTATCTATTAAGTTGTTGTGTATTTCATACACTAATTTTATACTGTCATATTTAATTAGGTCCGCTGTTTTAAATATTCTCAGTACTGCATACTATGATAACGAGTGGGCTTACTAAACAAAATTTTTACTAGCTTATTATGCTTTAACTGCAAGCCATCAAGAAGTCCCTTGGTGGTATGGCCCCAAAAGGGTATTATATACATTAAGTGACTCAACATATAGCTGTTGTATATGAGGTATTCATATATGGACTAGAATGGTTTAAGTAATGAGCAAGAATAGCCAATTTTTGTTTTACTCTTTGACTGTGATCACAAATATTAAGTTTAGAATCCAAAGTCAATCCTACGTATCTTACATAGTTACACGTCCAATTTTCACATTTTTAATAAATAAATCATGCTCATCGCAGTTTTTCTTAGTATTTATACACATCTTCTTGCACTATTTCGTTTAACTTTAGAAAATTACAGTCAGTCCACCTTGTTATTCAGATTAGATTGCGCATTGGTAAATTTTCAATAACAGATCTAGCAAAAAAGCAACGCAGCCTCATCAGTATGCAAGGCCAGCATACCAAATGTAACAAATTTTTACCCGTTTAATACTAATTATGACGATTAATGAAGACATTATGATTGAATTAGCCTGCGTCAATACAATCTGTGGACAGCTATTTCGGCTTATAAAGCATTATTAGCGTAGCCATATCATACTGCCACTGAATAAACACTAGCCTGCTTTGGATATTAACACCAGTTAATTGCTGATAGCCCTGAAGTTGGTAGGAGTGGTATTATTTATGATGTTTTAACGTTCTGTGTTCAACTGGGTATTTCACTGAAGTAAAATTAAAAAATTAAAATTTACGAAATTTAATATAGTTTCGTTACTAATTGTAGCATGTGCAAATATGTTCCCTATGTTGGTTAGTATAAAAAATGTATTTAAGTACGTGAGTATTCAAGTCAAAGTTGAACTATTTTAAAACGCCCTCCAAAGGATGTGACTACTTAACTGAAAAAGGAAATACGCAACTTGGCAACAGTTACTTTGCATTCTTTTGTGGCTGTCACATCACGGTCGGATGTCGGGCGTCAGACAAGCTGATTGTTAACACACTTGGTTTGTAGACGTTATTTTGTGCTGGTGTTGGATTTGTTGTGTTTGTGTTTGATGATGCTTAATTAGCGCAAGAACAGCGAACGATAAACTAAAGAAAAACACATATAAAACGCGTTTACAGATGATTCAGCTCAGCTGTCACTGTACTGTCAGTGGTCAGCTGTACGCGATGTTGCTACTTACTTGTTGTTTATCCCCCTTCTTAACACGGTACAACCAGATTGTTTACTTATGACGTCACAACTGAATTTTTTAATTTTTATTAATTATTATCTCAAGTTATACGCAATATTGAAAGAAATAAAAATCTTATTTCAATTGGATTGTTCGGAATGTGTAATAAAAAAATGCTGAAATACCAAATTGTTGTTCAATTTTATGTGTTACCACATTGCTACTTCTCATTCTTCATCGATTTACCACACCATTTTCAAATTCTTTAGGCTACGGAATTCTACTTACTCTTCTGAAAAACAAAAACCATGTACCGACTAATTCAGCGATTGAAACAAATTTGCCAACAAAGATGACAACAAAAGCAGAGAAACATTTAGGTTTCTGGTGTTGGAGAAATTAAAATTGAAAGGCACCACAAATATTTGTTTAAACACAAGTTTTGCTTTTCTATTTTGGAATAAGATTTTTTGTGCTCTTTTAAATAACAAAATACTCATGGCTCTATCTCTTTTAATGATAAAATTATTACACATATTTGCGAGTAGTTTCATAGGGAATGCAAATGTATAATAAAAATTAGCGTGTTCCATCAAAAAATTAAAGTAAGTTTGCGATTCCGGTGCAACCGGAAGTTGGCCATTATTGAAAATAATTTTAGAATGTAGTTCTCAATAATTCAAAAATATGTTTGCATAAAACAGTTTTCTGCATCTTCAACGACAATGGAATCACGGTAGAAACACGTTTACTTGGCACACTCTATACTATAAAGAGTAACCTATTTTATTTGTTCGCTTACTACCCTATTCTTGAGCATCGTATTGTTTAAGTTGATATACAAGTAAAAATGGCATTCATCTACATGCAGTAAACCAAAGGTCACTGTGGTCACGTTGTAGCACTTTAATAGAGCCAAATTGTACACGTGATTCACATTTTCTAATATTCATAGCTGCACGTGGACGTTGCTTTCATCACAACTGAGATGAATGACCAGACTACCCCTTTTTGCTGCACAGACATTTAACAACAAACTATAAATTGCGCCGGAAAGCATTTCACTGTACGCACAACTTTTAGACATAAACCTGACTAGGGTCTCCCTAACGCAGCGTGAAAGTTGCTCAGTGACGTCTACACCCTACCGTTAAAGGTACCTATACATTTTAATAACATTGCTCTTGATACCGCCATGTCGGTTTTTAGAGCTGCGACACACTCGGCTGGTCCATCTAAATGACTATAAAATCGGTCAAATGTAATTATTACATCCAGTTATAATAAAGTAAAAACATAAAATTGCCCATCTCTTTTATTTACTAATAATAATCAAAATCAACATAATTACATAAAAAAAATAAAACATATAGAGGAGCAAAACCTACCAGAAGCAAATATGCGATATTTGTAGTTGTTTGTATTCATTACCTTAATTATCTACATTTAATAACACAAACGTATTTCGCCATATAACGCACAGTATCTTGTTTTATATCTAATATGCTTTTTTATAATAATGATGGAAGAAAGCGGAAGGGGGTAGAAAGTTTATTTCGTAGTATTTGCACTAATAATAGTAAAATAATTTTTTATATTTGTAAACTTATTTCCGTTTTGCCAAAGGCGTGCAAACACGTTTGGAAGAGCTCAAGTTTTTTGCTTTCAAAGATAACGCACCACCGTACATAATCATTATTGTTTACCTGTAAGAATCAAGATCTCTATATGCTTGTATTTTAAAATCATCCTTGTTTATAGCGCTTACAATGTCTTTTTCCATTTAATGGTCGTTACCTTTTGGGTCATTTTAAATTTATGTGATGAACTTATCAGTCAGTAGATACGCTTTCTTTTTTACAAAATCTCATAATAACAATGGCATTAATGTGTTTTTACATGCCCCCAACTGACTGTATTAAACCAATAACCATAAGAACAGAACGAAAGAAAACCACTTATCGTAACAGACAGTGAATTGAATGACAATACTATTACACTTTAAATTCATTCTCGCTCTATTCAGATTGAACACTCATCTAACAGGAATGATGTAACGAAGTTACAAATTTTCCTTAGCGTTTAGCCAAGTTTCAATCCGCCGGCTTATATTCGTCTGAGTCCGCGGTCCGCGGAGTTCGGGAGAACAACGCTTGCTGGCGCCCCTGGTCAGCATTCTTGTTCCTCCGGCTCCAGTCAAAGTAATCAAAAGGACGGCCGACCGCTGCTCAGTGAAGTAGTGAAAGATCCGTCTTCCGGTGAAGCAGCAGCCGTATCCAGGTGAGTGAGCTTTAGTGGTAGAGTGCAGTGGCTTTCTCCCCGCTCCACTTACCATCCTTCCAGCTTCTGCTGGTCCTGACCGTAGCCGTCGAGGCAGTCGCCTGCGGAGTGTACGCTGTACAGGTCGTTTTTCCGTGCAGACTATACTCCTCTAGCGACGCAGGACGTTGGGTGTTCTCCGTACAGGTCGTTTTTCCGTGCGGAATATACCCGGCGAACTACCTCTTACCGCATATCTCTTGTTCCGCCCGTTACGAACCGCTTACGTAACCGTTGAGGCAGTCGCCTACGGAGTGTACGCTGTACAGGTCGTTTTTCCGTGCAGACTATACTCCTCTAGCGGCGCAGGACGTTGGGTGTTCTCCGTACAGGTCGTTTTTCCGTGCGGAATATACCCGGCGAACTACCTCTTACCGCATATCTCTTGTTCCGCCCGTTACGAACCGCTTACGTAACCGTTGAGGCAGTCGCCTGCGGAGTGTACGCTGTACAGGTCGTTTTTCCGTGCAGACTGTACTCCGCTAGCGGCGCAGGACGTTGGGTGTTCTCCGTACAGGTCGTTTTTCCGTGCGGAGTATACCCGGTGAACTGCCTCTTACCGCATATTTTTTTCCGCTCTTACGTAACTATACCGTTCTCTTTTACTCCGCTCTTTTTCTGTCTTTTCTGATTGTTCTTCTGCCCGTTATCTAACTCTTTCACACCGCATCCCCACTATCCATCCGACCTGCCACTCGTATATAAGCTCACTCTTTTTCACCGCTTGTTGCATCATTCACACCGCATCATTTGCCGAGTCCGTAACCGTATTAATTAGCACCGCTTGTTGCATGTTGCATACCGTACCKCTTTTATAACCGTAKTACTCAGTAGTCCGCTTGTTTCACCGCACCGTAAATTACGTAACCGTAGCTTGGCTAACGCTTGAAGGGGGGCACGTTTGTTTCTTTACGCTGACCGTTTCTTAAGTTGTTGCTTTACTCGACATTAATAAGAATAAACTGTGTTTTAGGTTATTGTTGGTTTTCTTTCTGTACCACACCGTCCGCATTCCGCTAACATCTTTTTCAGCATACGGCATCCACCCTCGGGTTCTGTTCCCTGGAGTGCCGATCTCCACTGTAGCTGCCCTGGTCTGTGCGCTAAGGGGGTTAGCACACAGCAATCTGAGGAGCATACCTCAGTATAATAAAAAACTGGCGCCCGAGAAACCGTTTCGACGCCGAGCTTAGTGCTTACGTCACCACCGTACCGTACCGTATCGCTCATTGCGTAACCGTCCGTCCGTCCGCCCTCCGAGCCGAAGGCCCGTTCCGCCGCTCAACGAAAAAGGCGTCACATTTTGGCGCCCTACGAGCAGGGACCGTTTTTACTTCGAGGAGGAGCCGGAATTACGTAACCGTCATCTAACAGAAGAAAACCACCCCGTTTCCAGCGTCTCCGAGTTCACGCATGCGCGGAATTCAAAAATTTTGCTAGCGCAGTTTTCCACTGGATTTTTGAAGTCCATCAAGGAGTCCGCATAACAAGTTCGCTGGAAACCGACTTTCACCCCCGACCACCCCCTAGTTATGAAGTTGGCTCTGGAACGTCGTAGCATAGCCGTGTGACCCCTCTAGTCCGACTAAACCGAGGACGCCGAGTCGATTTCCGCAATCGTCGTTCTCCTATTACGTAAGACAACGGAGATCCGGTTTTTCACCGACTTCCCGTCATCAGAGACCCGACAAGTGGGTACTCGTTTCTGGCAAACCGGACCCGCTCTAGCGATTGGTAACATCAGATTGGACCGATTACGTAACACCAGGGACTTGGTGTTTTTGACCGACTTCCCGACCCCGGAGGCATATCGAGTGGGGGCTCGTTTCTCATAGGTGAGGCATCCCCCATCGATTGCCGTAACCAGTTCCGGGCTATTACGTAACCCGGAAGAGTTTGCGACTTTGACCGACTTCCCATTGCCCGAGACCAGCCGAGTGGGGACTCGTTTCTAACAAGTCGACGGTCCTCCTTCCAGTGCCATCATCAGTTAAGCCGAGAACATCGTCCCGACCAGATGGCTACCGGAAAACCTCCAGAAGAGAGACACACCGCCGAAGACGAGTCATCTGACTCAGACTGCGCCGACGTCCGTGTCAGCTGGGTGTACCGTTTGAAGAGGCACCAGCTGATGCACGAGCTAGGGAAGAGGAAACTCTCCACCGAAGGGGCCGTACAGGAGCTTCGCCAGCGGATGATCCGACATCTCCGACTAGAAGTTCCGAATCCCACCGCTATTCTGATCCCCACCGTTGTGTCGGCCCCCTCTCCGATCTACACCGTTTCCGCCACGATGACGTCCACTACAATCGTCACCAGTGCCTACAAAGGCCCGATACCCACAGCTCTGGGGACAGTAGTGAGTCAGCCACCGCCGAGAACAGTACCGATCCAGCTACCGCAGAAGACCGTACCGATCCAGCCAGCAACCGAACCACCGACGACAGTAGATAACCAGCCACCGCAGAAGACAGTAGCCGACCATCCACCGAAAAGACCACCGATCCAGCCATCAGTACCGTCGCAACCGTTGCAGGAACCAGTTGCCCGCCAGCCACTGCAGAAGTTGCAGCCACAGCTCCAAGTCACCAGTCCACCGAGGGTATCCCCGATCCAGTCTCCGCCATCAGGCTCCATAGAGGGGATAACACCGGGCGAGCAGCTGTATCCGGCAAGGACTCTGCAACGGGACCGAGCCTTCAGTCCATCACCGACCCAGCCACTGCCAGTCGCCGACCTACAGAGGAGAAGCGAGATCGAGGAGTTCTTCGGGACACTTCTCCGAGTGACCAGCCCGCAGGAATATAAGCCACCGCCGTACGTAGTTCCCAGTCCACCCATGGAGGACCGTCAGATGCCAGCAACCAGACCAGGAGCCAGCCAGGCCACGACACGGCCCCCGAACCCCGCAAATTCGGTGACGCAGTCACCGACCCCAGTCCGCCGTGTACGCATACGGTCCGATCTGAAGCCGCACCGCTGGGGAATCCATTTCGATGGATCCACCGATGGGATTGCGTTCATAGAGCAGCTGTTAGACGTCATGGACCGATATGACGTCTCACACGAGGAGGTAATGCCGATCCTGCCCGAACTGCTATCCGGACTCGCCCTGGCTTGGTACCGCAACAACCGTCTTGATTGGAGGGGCTGGGAAGATTTCATCGCCGACTTCGAGCTGAACTATTATCCGGTTGACTACAAGATTAACCTCGAACGGGAGATCAGTCAACGTAWCCAGCTACCGCMTGAGACAGCCCTAGAATACAGCACCGCCCTCCGTACATTAATCCGCCGACATGGAAACATATCACCGACCCAGGAGCTGTACTGGCTACACCGGAACATGTTGCCAGAGTACCGCATGTTCATCCGCCGCCAGGAATGCACCAGCGTTGCCGGTCTGCTGTCCGCCGCCAAAGAGTTCGAGACTCTCCGCCAGGACCAGATAACCGCCACCGCCCAGGATGTAGCCGAGAGGCCTGAAGAAAGAAGACCCGTCCCGCTACCGAGGATTCCAGTTGATTGCGGGAATCCACCGTCATACCGACAACCCCAGGAATATCACCAGAGACAAGAACCGCCACCCAGACATTTCAATTCACCGGAACAGACACCGATACCGCAACCGACTCGCCAACCGCAGGTTAACCGTACCAGTCACCGCCACCGAGAAGACACATCCGACCGTATCGACACCAGCCGTCCCGTATGTTGGAGATGTGGCCAGAGTGGCCACTCACGAAACCAATGCCAGAACCCCTTCGTGAAGTTCTGCTCAAGGTGTGGCCGCCGCGGGATCTACACGCGGGACTGCACATGCCGGAATTCGGAAAACTAGATGGCAGCACGCCAGCCCGGAGGCCTGAACTGCTGCCCGTATACACCGCCTCCGAAAACCGGCCACACATCAAGATCCACATACAAGGGAGATCGTTCATCGCACTCATCGATACTGGATCCGTATCTTCATGCATAGGACCTACCGTTGCGCGACATCTGGAAAACACCGGAGTCCCTGGACAAAATTCAGGCCCGTCGTCCGCCAGAGTCATCAATGGCCGCCAGGTCCAGATTTCCAAGACCTACGAGGCAGAAGTCCGCATAGAAGACGAAACTCGACAACACCGCTTCCTGTGCATACCGAAGATGAATTGCGAAGTTTTACTCGGAATGGATTTTCTCCGAACCATGAACCTGCACATGAACTTCCAGTCCGGGTTCGTGTTTCACAGGAACCGCAACATTTCGTTACCAAACGACCGGACCATCCAGCAAACCAACACCGCCGCCACCGACAACCCCGAACTCACACCGACCAAGCCCACCATGAAGCATCGCAAGGGAGGCCCCAACAAGGTAGACAGCACACTACCCAGGGATCCCGTACCAGTCACCGATATAGAAACAACCGACATAACCGAAGAAAATGATGCCGCCACCGAACAGTTGCCAAATTGTTCTTGGTACCGACGCCGATTCACGGAAGTCCAGTGGCATCCAGATCAATTCCCCGATTACCGCATTACCGACCACCGACTTTACCGCCACATTGAGAGCCACCATAGTAACAAGGTATTGTCCAAACCGTGGAAGTTATGTATACCGAAGCCTCTCCGCCGTCGTGTGTTAGAAGAGAACCACGACACACCGACCGCCGGACATTTAGGGGTATCCAGGACGATATCCCGACTGACCCAGCAATTTTACTGGCCAGGGATGTTTCGGGACGCCGTAAAGTACGTCCGTAGATGCCAGCACTGCCAGCGTGTAAAAATTTCACCGCAGAGACCACATGGACTGCTTCAGCGAACTGCAAACCGCAACCAGTGGAAACCCGTCAGCACCGACCGACTCCGACCTGCAACGGAAGAAAGCTCCCAARCCGAGCATCCGAARACTACGCCCTCCAAGTCCAGCCAAAGGATCCCTATTCAGTCGKGCCAATGCTGGCGATGTGGCGAGCCAGGTCACCGACGTAATGGCTGTTTACAGCCACCGATGCTATTCTGTTCCCGGTGCGGAACAGTAGGTATCATGTCCAGGAACTGCGACTGCCCGACAGAGCCCAGAAGGCCAACGAGGGAAAGAGAGGCCTCGCTCGAACAGTCCATACCGAACAGACGGATCCACCCTCGAAGGATAACTTCCCAAAGGATGACCCCGGCCCAAAATCCCGTTATTTTCCGAAGCAGGGCAAGTGGCGCACGCATTATACCCCCACTCGGTGTATCGCCTCCTCACTACCGTTCTTAGGATTGTAAAAGCAGGGAGACTCCGTGCAGTCATACGACTGTTTATGTGCCGGAGAAAAGGTGCGGCAAGCATGCAAACCGAAGGTAGACCGACGTCGTCCAACCCGATACTCGCCCAGACGGAGACACTTCCACGGCCGTTCCACACCGAAGGAGGGCGTCCGCTCCATCCCGAAGGAGGGCAACCGCTCCACCCTGAAGGAAGGCCTCCACCCCCCGACTAGGACCAAATAAATCCGCGTTCCGCGAGAGTTTTTTTTTAGTTTATATAGTATCCGCCGTTTTCTTGTTGTATTAATAGGATACATAGAATATAATGTAATATCTTAGTTTTGTAGCCGCTAGGTAAATAAAATGTTAGTTTCCGGGTTCTTTTTCCCCCCTCCCGAAGTAAGAGGAGAATGTAACGAAGTTACAAATTTTCCTTAGCGTTTAGCCAAGTTTCAATCCGCCGGCTTATATTCGTCTGAGTCCGCGGTCCGCGGMGTTCGGGAGAACAACGCTTGCTGGCGCCCCTGGTCAGCATTCTTGTTCCTCCGGCTCCAGTCAAAGTAATCAAAAGGACGGCCGACCGCTGCTCAGTGAAGTAGTGAAAGATCCGTCTTCCGGTGAAGCAGCAGCCGTATCCAGGTGAGTGAGCTTTAGTGGTAGAGTGCAGTGGCTTTCTCCCCGCTCCACTTACCATCCTTCCAGCTTCTGCTGGTCCTGACCGTAGCCGTCGAGGCAGTCGCCTGCGGAGTGTACGCTGTACAGGTCGTTTTTCCGTGCAGACTATACTCCTCTAGCGACGCAGGACGTTGGGTGTTCTCCGTACAGGTCGTTTTTCCGTGCGGAATATACCCGGCGAACTACCTCTTACCGCATATCTCTTGTTCCGCCCGTTACGAACCGCTTACGTAACCGTTGAGGCAGTCGCCTACGGAGTGTACGCTGTACAGGTCGTTTTTCCGTGCAGACTATACTCCTCTAGCGGCGCAGGACGTTGGGTGTTCTCCGTACAGGTCGTTTTTTCCGTGCGGAATATACCCGGCGAACTACCTCTTACCGCATATCTCTTGTTCCGCCCGTTACGAACCGCTTACGTAACCGTTGAGGCAGTCGCCTGCGGAGTGTACGCTGTACAGGTCGTTTTTCCGTGCAGACTGTACTCCGCTAGCGGCGCAGGACGTTGGGTGTTCTCCGTACAGGTCGTTTTTTCCGTGCGGAGTATACCCGGTGAACTGCCTCTTACCGCATATTTTTTTCCGCTCTTACGTAACTATACCGTTCTCTTTTACTCCGCTCTTTTTCTGTCTTTTCTGATTGTTCTTCTGCCCGTTATCTAACTCTTTCACACCGCATCCCCACTATCCATCCGACCTGCCACTCGTATATAAGCTCACTCTTTTTCACCGCTTGTTGCATCATTCACACCGCATCATTTGCCGAGTCCGTAACCGTATTAATTAGCACCGCTTGTTGCATGTTGCATACCGTACCGCTTTTATAACCGTAGTACTCAGTAGTCCGCTTGTTTCACCGCACCGTAAATTACGTAACCGTAGCTTGGCTAACGCTTGAAGGGGGGCACGTTTGTTTCTTTACGCTGACCGTTTCTTAAGTTGTTGCTTTACTCGACATTAATAAGAATAAACTGTGTTTTAGGTTATTGTTGGTTTTCTTTCTGTACCACACCGTCCGCATTCCGCTAACATCTTTTTCAGCATACGGCATCCACCCTCGGGTTCTGTTCCCTGGAGTGCCGATCTCCACTGTAGCTGCCCTGGTCTGTGCGCTAAGGGGGTTAGCACACAGCAATCTGAGGAGCATACCTCAGTATAATAAAAAACTGGCGCCCGAGAAACCGTTTCGACGCCGAGCTTAGTGCTTACGTCACCACCGTACCGTACCGTATCGCTCATTGCGTAACCGTCCGTCCGTCCGCCCTCCGAGCCGAAGGCCCGTTCCGCCGCTCAACGAAAAAGGCGTCACAATGATATTTACTGTTGGTTACTGTACGTCTGTAGTATAAGCTAAGCTTAGTTTACCATGTGATTAATATTACCCCCATATTGCATTTAATCTTATCGTGCGAGATATAAGCGCAGTCACGTGCCAAGGTCCTATTAACAGTAAATTACACAACGGACAGGCTTGCATTTAATCCTTCTGAAGACATAGGGGTATAATTCAAAAATAACTAATTCGATTTTAGGATAGCAGTGATATCATGGCACTGATAGCGCCACTAATCATTATTACTCAAAATCATTTACCTTTACAGGTATCCTACATAAGGTACCAAACTTTAAATCTATCACCTTTAAAATCCTTCCTCGGTTAAACTACACAAGTAAGAAAATTATCTATCGTTATAAAAATCGGAGTAAAAAGTGAACGAAATATTTTGCCTTAAAAATTTGAATAGGTTCCGTAACCTTGCGTAGACAAACAAAATCATGCAACGAAATATACTTAACATCCTTTTACAAAGTAAATTCAGAAGACGCAAAATTAAGCTTGAACCTGTAAATATCAATTTGGACATACACTTAAATGAGTAACTTGTCAAAAAGTATTTTTATGTCCCTTACTGGAATTAAACAGATGCTGGTTAATTTTTGATCTTTACCTACTGCAGTAATTCTGTCAAAGTAATAGTTAGAAACATTGGTGACTATCACAATTAACGCGATATTAACCTGATTAGATAAGACATTTCCAGAAATAAAATGAAGCGTAACTGACCCGAACTTTATGCGAACTATATTAAACGACTACGTAAATCTAAATCTTCAACGCAATCTCTAATCCTTAAGTTATAGCACCGATCAGTATAAAAGCTAAAATGGAACTAACTTTAGAATTTCGTAAAGGTACGTCATGTTACTGGTTTTCTGTTTTGGAACTCGATTAGCCCAACGCTGGGGTTGCCAACCCTCACCTACCATGTATTTTCTATTCTGTTACATATCAATTATCAAATATCAAAAGCCTACTCAAAGCTAACCAAAAATAGTAAACGTTCAATTTTTAACTAACTCTCGTTTTTCTTAAATATGGGGTTGAGAAAACACGTTAGAATAGGAGCCCTTAACTTTCGGATTACGTTTCTTATTTATTTATTAATCGACTCTGGGAAAACAAAAAATACAACGCAAAAACCTATCAGAGCTATACATTGTCGTTATCTAATACATATGAAGAATTGGGTATTTGCCATATATTTATATTTTATTAAATTGCATATTAATAGGTAGCACCTAATCCACAAAACAGCTGTGACAGCTTATAAATTCGAAAAAATGGATAGTAGGGTGTATTTTTAATATTAAAAATGTGAATATTTAAAGGTACCGCCAAAACGCGAGCATATTGGCCGTGACGTCAGGTGTCTTGTAAATGGCCGCTTGTTTACATCTGGGGACAGCGCGTCACGCGTCAGCCTCAGCCCGTCAATTTATCAGTTTGTTGTTTGCATTCATTTTGTGACAAGCGAATTAAAATACGCCAAGAAAAAGTTAAATACTTATGAGTTATGACTTCTGGAGACATGTTCATTGTTATGGAATTTGTGTACAGCGACGAGCGGTTCAAGGCGGCGGAGATGAGGAACGTAGAAACAACAGCATAAATGAACTTTTTGTCAAATTAACGTAGCATTGATAATTTGATCACAATGGGTTGTTGGAAACGTACTATTTGTAAACATAAAAATGTAAGAATAAAAAATGTAACCTAAACTTGMCATTTATTTTAGAGGTCAGAATAAATATAAATTGCCATTTATTTTCGGGGCCCTTGCGGCTCGTTTCCGGTCTGGCTAACAGTCGAATATATGGGGAACAAAGTCGTTCTTTATTATAACATTTCCCTCTATCAACTTAAAACGCATATAATTTTTCATATCCCCTTCAAGCTATAACAAAATGGAAACCGAATGGTAAACACTTATAACCCAAAAAAGAATAATAAAACTTACAGTAAGAATTAAGGTGATCTTCACAACAGAAAAACAAACTTTGCGATTTCGGCATATCACGTCTAGGGGCTTTAAATAACTTTTTCATACGTTGATAATCTCGAGGAACGGTTACAAAAATTTTGTTAGCTGTACTGACTAAAGTACTTTTATAACCATGTAMAAAACAACACTTGTTTTGTTTTCCATACATAATAGATGCTTGTAAAACTACACAAATCACTTTTTGGTGCGACCTCTTAAACGGTTCTTTCAATAAACACCACACAAAAGCTTTTCCAATACAAGACTGATACTACACCATTAAACAGCACGCTCCTCGGTAATGTTTACATGACACTTGACGTCACGAGTTGAATAACCTTGGAGAGAAGCGTTTTGGCGGTGACTCCTAAGATTCGAATTTCAGACCTGAAATTCTCTACCTACAAAAACTTTTTTTGTTTTTTTAACACGGCGTACGATATATACATATGCACTTCAAGATTCATTTTACATAATTTTCAAAAAAAGTGATAATACCCCATTCAGCAAATAAGATCATTTCTAAAAATGCGTACTCCCACACACAGAAATCATAAACATCGACTGCTGTCAAGAACAAACCTGTCGTCAAATGCCTTTAAAGAATTTACTATCCTATTGAAACAAAATAGTTTAATGCAAATATATACCTATGCCTACTACTACTACCACTACCACTACTACTGACGGCTATAAAAATTACAGAAACTTTAAAGACATTTCTTGTATTTTATTTCATAGTTTTAGTTGAAACTAGTGGTATCAGACGAATTATTTGTAGAATCTAGTTTTGGGTTTTTGTAGTCAAATAAAAAAAACTGCGAAGCAATAATTGACTTTTTGGTTGACAGTTTTAGGTAATATTTGTTGTTAAAACTAGTTTTGACATGTGAACCACTTGTTGAAACCATTTTTAACTAAAATCCCCAGTAAAAAGCCGAAACAATCTTACTGATGTCAGATTTTACTAACTGGTTTTGCTAAAATTAGTTTTCACTCTCGGATTTCAACGCTAAACACATTCTCTTGGTCTACTAATTATTTTATTGGCGTCTGTCGGTGTTTGCTGTTCCTTATTTAGTTTGCCAGATACATTTTTTTAATATCCTTAGAGCTTTGCAGAATGAATTCTCAATCACTGTGCATAACATTATTTCCACGAATTTCTGCCGCTTGTTCTCTAAATTTCATGTTCCTGATCTCAAATTCATTTTCATTCCCTTTTTTTCTTTTCCGCTTTTCCGCACACCTTAATTGTTTCTTCAATTTTTTTATCTCTTCCCCTTGGTTTTAATTTTTCCCAAAGCCAAATAGTAAAATCTATACGTATCCTGTTAGACTTTTACATATAGTCATTTTGGCAACAAATTTCATCTAACCTTTATTTTTTGCACTATAACGAATTTATGCTGAAGCATAAAACGAACTGTGAATATAAATACTCGCAATAACTTGACTTATAATATAAATAGCAAACATAATATAAAGATCAGTGTGGAAATATGCAAGAGCAAAACCTTTTTTAATCATTTATATTAAATGTTCATAAATTCTTTGTCTTTTTCATGCCCTCCATACTCTACTTTTTAAAATCGTGACAAACCGATAGGGAGTTCCTGCTATTTTAGCATCACATTTATCTGTCAGCTCCAGCCTTTCTTCTTATCGAACAAAAAAAAGTCTCACATAAAAATTTACCGCCTGAGCTTTGCTCTCCCCCAAAGCTGGTGTTGCAGCATTTGTTAAATAAACGACAAATTTTTACCGCGTGCGCGTTACGCCGCTCCATCATCATTTTATTGCTTATGGCATTCCACATGGCAGAAGATACGTATGTATATCATAATCTCCGTTCACGGCTTATTTCCATCCATTATTCAAAAGTATTCGCCGCCAGTCTGGCTATTTATTTTTATGGGAGTTTATAACAACCATTCCCTCTTCCCCAGACTGCCTCAAAGAGCTTTTCAAGTTCATCTCAACTCGGAACATAACATTTCCCTACCTGCGGCATTATTACGTCAACGCAGCGGAAGCAGCCCGAACGATAAAAGCAATCATTTCTAACTCCTTGGAAATACATGTAAATTCACCCCTTCGGTTAATAATTTGTACAACAGATTTTTATATGCGTACGAATCAGATATTCAGCCAGCAACAAGATATATTTCACTCAATTCTGCCAAACGGCTGTTGTTTAAACTATTAAGTATGAGAATATGAGAAATGTATAAGGGACAGTATACTATAATTTAATGATATACATGCTGTGAAACAATAGTCTACCCTCTCAGAAAGGCTGTAAGAATATGCGGCCTAAAGGTTGATGAACGGCATTAAGTGCCACTGAAAGAAAGGATTTGTTCGGTTTACTTTAAATTTAGTATTGTCAACAAATTCTATTTGTAGCTATAGCCTCAACTGAAAACTTTGTCAAGACAACGAATTATTTTTGTTGCGAAAAATATTTGTTATTTGAAGTAATTTGTTATTAGTAGCAACAAAAACGATATTTGTTAAAATAACTTATAATTTATTAATCACAATGTGTTTGTAGTAGTTACAATAATTAATTATTTTGTTGTACGGGCAAGTCATACGTATTTAAAGCGACTGATGAACTGTTAGGCTTTCAACACTCACTATTACTTACATGTACAGATACCTAATATTTATTGAGGCAAATGCACAACATTTTGGTACAATTAGCTATATTTATTAATTTTCAATATGGTTTATTTATAAATGAATACGTACTTACCACTCTTTGCTCACATTTCATTTCTGACCTGCCGCACATATGTAATTTCATTGCAAACATGGTACAATATAATAAAACAAGACTTCATTCATGAAACATTTATTAACTGAAAGAATGTATTGCTGAAAATATAAAAATAGATATTTCGATTAACACAAAACTTAAAGTTACGTGTCCATTAGCCGTCGTGGATATCAGTAAATGTAGCGTTGTATGAACATGGGCTGGAAACGGGTAAAATAAACAAAATGGCGCCCGGAAAACAGCACAAAGTAGGTAGAATTAACTTGCTGGGAAGTAGCAACAATCTGGATTTTTTACTAACACGGATGAGTCCCTCATAAGAAATAACATAAATAATTAATTGTACTTACCTTGAAAACCTCTAATTAGATCGGGATTCTGGAAACCCCACGTTTCCAAGACCTCCGCGACTGATGCACTCAGTTAAAACACACTTCTTGAATATTGATAAATCCTATTCTACTAACATGCAGCATGAAGCTGCACTGCACGCGTCCGTACTCATGGCAAGGTGTGCCGCTTTCTGCAAATCGGGCTGCCGATGCCGACAGAATTGCCAGTATTCTTCAGCAGTATGTGCCCATTCCTCATACTCGGCAAAATGTCCCCGCTAAAATTGTCATTGATGGTCGTTGCACACAATTAGATTAACATAACGAACAAGAATTCAATAAAAATAAATTCAAATTAGACCGAGTTCTGCATGAACACGTACATTATATTGTTACAACGTTTAATAAACCAAATCTAAAAATATAATTTTTGTCTTTGAAATTCAAAGTTGCCAAATACGAATTCTTTCTCTTTGGGGATGAATCGCCCAACTTGGCAACAATGAATGGCTTTAGCAGCATTTCCGGTTATGACTTTATATGGTAATGGCGTGATTTAAATGGTTGTGATTGGCTAGAAAATTACAATTTTTTTGTGTAAGTAACTCATTTAATTTATTGGCTTTATCATATATATTATTTGCGGTAACAAAATTTATCTTGGTACAGGCAACAATATGATTTTAGTAAATCGAAACAACAAGGCAGCAAATGTATGGTACTTACAACAAATAATTCTTTACTACAACAAATTTGTCCGTAACAAACGGAAATTTGTTGTTGTTGACAATCAACTTTTTTCACTGTGAAAAAAAAGTACGAGTAAATTCGTTACATTAAATTTTCACTAGAAATCTGTAACTTACGTGCAGCAACATGTAAAAATCTTTTATTAAATACTACTTTGGGAATATCGGAATTTAATAAATTAAGCACCTACCAGCAGTATATCACGCAACTAAACATTTTTCTGTAATTATTTTCAAAACTAAATGAGCAGAAGTTCTTTCAAATACAGCTGGTGAAAACTTGACTTTATATTGTTGTAAGGATCACATCTACATATACATTCTGATACTAAAATTAAACTTGATTTACCCAACTCTCTGTGTAGTGTAGACGCAAAAGTTACCTACTGTTTTGCAAATCTGAAGTTTGAATAAGATGCCACGTCGCGTGGAAAGTAAACATATTTTTCTTTGCGCGCCTCTGGAAACCTTCTGTGAATCTAAATTTAAGAGTAACTTTGAGTATAAAACGCATATAGTACATCTTTGCATCATATTTCAGCTGTTTATGTTCATTTCAAAAGAACCACATTAGTTGATCGAAGTAGTTGCCTAGATACTTGTATTTCTCGGCAAATACCAAAATGGAACACCGAAGCTTAACCGCATAGCTATGCCTTTAAGAAAATAATTCTTGTCTTAGCCTTACTCGTATACAATATATATTATTTCCTGACAAAAAAGATAATATTGTAGTCAATATCATAGGATGGCCTTGACTGTAAAATTAATAATCAGATGTATAAACCAGCGATCTTCGTTACATCATTGACTTAAATAACAGACAAAAATATTTATTTTTTAAAAGAAGTTCACATAAGATAATACTTCCTACAATAAAGAACAACAAAGTAATGAAGATACAACAAAAATAAATGCTGGTACTAAGTCAAGAAAACTGCTTTTTCCGCGTGGCTTCTTCAGTCCCCTGGGTTCGTTTTGACAATTAATTTAGAAATTTTCTAAAAGAAATATGAAAAATGCTAGTTAAATTTAATTGATTGAGGCAATTCTATAATTAGATCAGCTGTATAAACGTATGTTACTACTTTCGTTACACCGGCACCGGCCAACGAATAAACTACAAAAGCAGCTATGTGCGGTTGGGAGCAAAAGTTCAAATKTCCATCTGAACTACTGTCAGATACTATTTCAATTGAGACACTCACATTAAAAAATCGATATTGGTCTTATTAAGGTTATTTGGAACAAGAATCTTTTGCATTATACAGGATGTTTCACGAATGATAACGACCCTGGCGAAAGAAATTAAAAATGCAACCCAAAATACATTCTCATAGCCAATGTGGTTATTTTAGATAATGGTTCCTGTCACTGTATTTATTAAAAGTCAAAATGTATTCAAATGATGAAAAGACAGATATGATTTTGATTTATGGTGAATGCAAGAAAAATGCTTTCGCTGCTAACTGGTTATACAGACAACGTTTTCCAAAGAAGAGCTCCTGCAGATATAATTTTTCAAAAGACTTGAATTAACTTTAAGAACAAACTGGCCACTACTGAAAAAGTCAAGAGAAAGAACAGCAATAGGCCCTGACGATGAAATTAGAGTATTGAAAATGATTGACGAAAATCCTCATATTAGTCAAGGGGTAGTCTCAAGAGCAACCGGTATTAGTCTGTCTTCAGTACACCCAATAATTAAAGGCAATCAATTTCATCCGTATCACTTGCAATTGGTGCAGACCTTAAAGGAGACAGATTATCCTAAAAGACTGGCTTTTTGTAACTTTTTTCGGGACCACCAAAATTTGAATGTGAGATTTCATGACAACATTTGCTTCTCAGATGAAGCAAGATTTTCTAATAAGGGTGGAGTTATGCGCAAGAAAATCCACATTGGATTCGAGAAGGACATTTTCAAACTATCTACACGACGAATGTCTGGTGCAAAATATTGGGGAATCAAATTGCTGGGCCTTATTTTTTTCGCGATAATTTAGATGGCCATACTCATCTAAATTTTTTAAGAAACATTTTACCGGTACTTCTCCAAAATGTAAATTTACAAGTAATACAAGATCTATGGTTCCAACAAGATGGGGCGCATTATCTTATAATAGTACGAAATCATCTTGATTTGGTTTTGCCTAACCGATGGATAGGAAGAGGTTCAATTAATCCTTGGCCACCGAGAAGCCCGGACCTTACTCCTTTGGAWTTTTCTGTKGGGAATGGTAAMACAGGAAGTATACCAAACACAAATTGAAAGTGTAGMACATTWACAAAATAAAATACGTSATGCATGTACGTAGATCCATCACTCCAGAAATGTTAATGCATGTTAAAAGATCGTTTTGGGCACGAATTCAAGCTTGTGAAAACAGCGGAGGGCGACACTTTGAGCATTTATTACATTAATGTTAATGAATAAACATTTTTCAAAAATAAAATTTGTTTTACAATACCGAATTTACTTAAAGCAAATGATTCAAGTTTATGTCAAAATTTACGAATTTATGCAGCTCTCTACGTTTTATATTTTTTAAGACGATGAACAATTATCAATGTTACCTCTGCAAATGTATTTTGGGTTGCATTCTTTAAATTTGTAATTTAAGGTTTAATTATCATTTCATTTTTATCATAAAATAGGTACGAATCAAAAAAATATTTTATATTCGTGAAATTGGATATGGAGGTATAAAATATAATTCCAAATAACTATTTTTATTGTATAAGAGGGTGAATGCTTTCAGCGTCCATAATATAAGATAATATTTTGTCGGATAGATCGCTGTCTCTTGAAAACACTGACAAAAAGTTAATAGTCTGACGTTTCGATTACACCTGTAATCTTTGTCAAAGACGAAGAACCTCAAAATCTGCCTGACACAAGTTCAAACAAAATTTTGAAAGTAAATAAACAAATCACCGAGGATGCGAAACGTCATAGAAACAACGTGCTAACCTGACAAGAAAAGAACCTAACGATGAAAAAGGAACTACCTACCTACTGGATATACACGAACAACTTGATAAAAGATAACTACAAAATAGCCTTCCAAACTCATAATTTCCACAATCCCTATTAAAATTATTAGTATTCCTACAAATTTCTATAGCTTCTTTTATTAGGCGTTTGTGATAATATTTTTCTCTATAAAATTTTTGTTTTATCAAAATCAATCATGTGTTTAGTCAAATATGAGTGTTCAGCTACGGAAGATTTATCTATCTGTTGCAACCTAGTAGCACGTATGTGTTCTTTCAAACCCGTACCTACTTTTCTTTTAGTTTGACCTATGTAACACTTGCCGCAAGAACAAGTAATTTTGTAAACATCTTCACTCTCTAAATGTGCTTTATCTTTAGTAGAACTAAAATTTTATCTAAATTATTATATGTACTATCGACAACTAAAATATCGTGTTTTCTAAGCATCCTCTCATTTTTCCGAAAGGCCTTGTACATAAGGCAAACTCAACTTCAATTTACTTTGTCCTGGCTGAGAATTTACTTGATTTGGATGAACACTTTTATTAAAAACTGACCAAATATTCTTACTGCTATAACCATTTCTCACTAGCGCTGATTTAAGATGATATATTTCTTTTTGTACAGAACTTTCGTCTGATATCCTTTGTGCTCTAACAAATAACTTCCTTATAAGACTATTCTTTTGAGAAGGAGGGTGGTGAGATGTGGCATGTAAATATCTGTCTGTGTGTGTTGGTTTTCTGTAAACCTTGTGTCCTAACTGTCCATCAGTGTTTGTTCTGTAAATTTTGACATCCAAGAAAGGTAAACTACCATTGCTTTCTAATTCCATAGTAAATTTTATGTCGGGATTTTGACTATTCAAATGATTTAGAAACATACCCAACTCTTCTATACCGTGGGGCCAAATAACAAAAGTGTCATCTACGTACCTATACCAACATTTTGGTTTAAACTGAAAACTGACTATCGCTATATGTTCAAAATTTTCCATAAACAAATTGGCTACTACAGGACTTAGAGGTGAAYCGATTGCACAATCTGATTTTTGTTCATAAAAATTATCGTTCCATAAGAAATAAGTAGATTTTAAACAACATTGTTGTTGTATGGTGTTTACAAAATTACTTGTTCTTGCGGCAAGTGTTACATAGGTCAAACTAAAAGAAAAGTAGGTACGCGTTTGAAAGAACACATACGTGCTACTAGGTTGCAAAAAAATAAAATTTGTTTTACAATACCGAATTTACTTAGAGCAAATGATTGAAGTTTATGTCAAAATTTACAAATTTATACAGCTCTCTACGTTTTATATTAAAATTTTTATTAAAATTCAGCTTTTTGCAAATAAGCTTATCCGAGAATTTTTAGTTCCTTTCAGAATAATTTCTCGACTTTGACTTTCACACACTTCTGCAACCCTCCACAAAGAATTAGCACCAGTAATCAACGGAGCTTCGTAAAAGGCATAAGTTTTTAGCTTTGGATAAATATTAGTAGCTTTTATTCAACACATGAAAATATAATAATAATTCGTTGCACAACAAACAGTAACAGCAATTGTTATTATTAAAATATATACGTAGGTGTAACTAATAAGTCTTGGAATTCGTATCTGGAAATATATACATGAAAAACAATTACTAAGAACATAAATATGCCAAAAACTGCGTTGAAAAAGTTTTCATAATAAGGTATTTGCCTAACCGATATATAAATATGTACAAACCAACTGGAGCTACTTAAAGGATTCATATAAGCGCAGGAAAACTACATAATGACCAATAACTTCAAAAGAGTTTAAAATATTCCAATTTATGTTACGTTAAGCGCACATAACCACAATAATTAAAATGCATGCAATGACATATTTATATTAGGTATCACATTTACACACAGAAATTATTACTAACCACCGTGTTGACGTTAATAACATGGCGCAAATTCATCAAATGTTATAAAGCTCTCATATACTAGAACAACTACAATATATCCTACCATATTCAGCAATATACGGTATAATGGTGAAGCTCCCGACAATTTCCAATTAAAAGAATATTTTTGTACGCTTTTTATGCTGGTGTTCAACAAAATATATAGAAAAAATCAAGCAAATATTTGGGATAATGGCAATTCACTATGCAACATGTAGCGACTCGATAAACATTATAAATTCCAAGGTATTGCGGCATTCGCAAATCTATAAATAAGTATCTGACATGTGGTTATACTTAATTCTAGTTACAGCCCCACTTTTCTCCACATGATACGCGAGCCGCGGCCAAGAATGCTATTAATAAATGTGACCTCAAAATTATCTGTTGTGGATATTAAATTTTTCAAGAAAATATTTTGAAGGAGATTCACGAAAGCGCGTTTCCCCCGCTAATGCTGTTTATTAAAAAGTTAAAAGCTTTGATGCTACATTAAAATGAAATAACGCCCCTTAATGGAGCTTATTCTGTATAATATTTAAATGCTTTGCCTGAAGTTTCCTTTGCTTGCAGATTATCAGAACCGTCATAACAGAAGTTTCGGACAGCCCAAGCCCCGCGGGGCCTCGGATACCGTTTCAAAACAAGCGAATACGACGTATTGTACGAACTAGTGCGGTGAGTAACTTACCAACCAAAATTTAATTAACACTTATGTGTGTGAATTATTTTCATTGCTATTTAGCTTGCAGTTATTACAACATTTCCTTCTATTTTTGTTGTGCAATAACTGTAGCTAGCCGTAGGATGCATACAAAATAAACAAGCTTGGAGATTTTCCTTTAGAGGGATCTAGAAATAACTGCAAAGATTGAAGCATATTATATCTTCTAAAATAGATTTTACAATTCAACTTTTCGTTTTATTCACTTACATTCAGCGAATCACATTTGCCTTTAGTAAGCGACAATTTTCACTATACAAAATTTCCTCTAAAAGTGACAACTTGTACCGTTTTTTATTCTGTTTGTTTGGTTCGTAGAATTACTCTTTATTATTTAATTTGTTGCGAGACGTAAAAATAGAGTCTAATTGTTACAAATAAAAGATCCTGATTAGTATTGGAACCTACACGAATCAAAAATCGTTATCAACATCATTGCAAAATACCTAATGAGAGAGACATAGATTTACCTGTTTCTTTTGAAAAACTGGATCCAAAATAGTCGCTTCTTGGCTTTTTTATAGCGGTGTGTCCTGCTATTTTAATTATGTAGTTCATACTCATCATTGCCAAGATTTACCAACACTGCAACTTCTTCAAATTTCCAGTATCTAATGATGTTTTCTGAACATTTTCCCATCTCGTTGACACTTATAAGTAAATTTATATACTAAGCGGAGTCCACCTAGGACTTACTTACTTACTAGGACGTMCGTCTGATTTATACGATCAATTATATYTTACATTTTTTAAATAACCTTTAGTATTTTTTTACTTTTAATTCTTATTTTAAACGCTCTATGACCAGCCGTTTACTATCACTCAAGGAAACTACCTCCTTTGTACGTTTGTCAACCAATTATTACCCCGGAAGTGTACTTCCTCTCGTAAGGACCTTGCACAATTGGCTACCTCATTATCTCCTTAAACTAATTAGTGAACAACAATGAAGTGCATTGCTTACCACAAAACGCTTGTTTACTTCATAGTTTATCAACCTTAAATATTGTTTATTTGTTACTTATTTGAACTCACTTTCCCCTGGCAATATACTGCTTTGAGTGTTTTCAGTTGTTCTTCATTAGATGCTGGACCTTTAAGAGGTTAAAGTTAATTTTAAACTTTAATTTGACAATACTCTTATTGATGTCCCTGTGTAGTCTTTTTTACTCATCATTTTCATGTCGAATGGTGGTTAATCCTTTAGAATAATATTAATTACCAATTGATTTAATTGGACAAGATTTGGTTCCTGTAACCAACAACAGTTGTGTTTTCAACGTG
This sequence comes from Rhyzopertha dominica, assembly GCA_025024175.1. NCBI lineage: Eukaryota > Metazoa > Arthropoda > Insecta > Coleoptera > Bostrichidae > Rhyzopertha > Rhyzopertha dominica. Next base: position 14,081,069 of record QCXZ01000138.1, read on the forward strand.
TGGATGATACTAGGTATGCATTACTCTAGTAATACATATTTCTCCATTCCATCTTCCTTGAACTAAGAAATAAATGTAAAAAATGACATGATCGTTGACATGTTGTTTTAATAACACAATTTGTTATACGTTTAGCTAACAGATCAATATAGTAAAAACCATTTATTTATAGTTATTATACCCGAGAAACGCAACATTTTGCAAAGGGTTAAAGTTCGGATCTAAAAAGACCTACCAGGTTTGGAATCAAGGGATCATTTTATAAAAAAAGAAAATTTGCCGAATGCTTACTGAATAAAGATTTTGCAAGACATGTGTTTAGTGACAAATAATTACATTTTATTTGAACAGTCTTGTCGACATACAAAACTTTGGGCGACAGAACTTCCTCGATAATTTAAAGTGCCACGTTGTTAATTACTACTCAGTGTGGATTTTGTATTAGTGGAGTGACAGATAGCCAGACACCACATTCTTGAATCGGAACCTTATGCAAAAATATTTCAATTTCTAAAAATAAGTACTGTTTGGAAACATTAAATCTGGCAAACAATAAACAACCGAACAAAAGCTGTCGCTGATAAAAAATACAACCATAATTGTTAAAACCATTGATGGTCAGATATTTTTAATGAACAATTTTTTTTCTGTCTAAACTGAATAGATATAAAAATACCCTAGGAAAAGAAGTTTTATTATTCAGGCTTCTTTAAAAATATTTCAAACATTTCTAATAGTAAATGTAACAATCTTGAGCTTTTTGTAAACAAGTAGGTATCCACTTTTTTATTAGACGAACGCCACTAGCAAATAGAATAGTAAGTTAAAAATAGGTATATTATTACTTACACCTCCATACCAGATCTGATACAAATCGTAAAAAACCGTTTTTACGTTAATGAAGAAAAATGGTTTGTTTTAGCAGACTTTAACTTGTATGAAAGCAGAACGCTGTATACGTATTTCAGGGACACTCTGTATAATTTCGTTTAGAAAGAAGCTTAAATGGAAAACGATCTAGTCCTATATATACAGTCGTTGGAACGGCATTGTTTTGTATCATATAGAATACTTTTCAATAAACACTAATAAAAAAAGAGTGAGCATATGGTTCAATTGTTACTTGCCCGTGAAAAGTTAAGAGTTATCAGTTGAGATTACAACCTCAAAAGGTGTTGGTCCAAAATATAAAGGACACCCGCGTGCAAGCTCAACTTCCAACTCCCATAATACTTCCCTGATGGAAAAATATGGCGAATAGGTGCCGGCACTCTTTCTGCACACGGCCCCAGGTCGGGCCGATCAAGATTAATAACAGAACTTACGCGTTTCCCGAACTTATAATTAAAATATACCGTGCTAAACGGCAGTTTGATAAAGTTATTAATTATCCCGTTACAGCTCAAATTGAATATGTCCCTATGAAATATTGCACGTTCTCGACATGCCTGCTCCAACGTTTTGCCGCCGCACCAGACCAGAATGAATTTTCTTGCTGGCCGGCTGCCCAAGTTCCAGGAGTGATGCCCGCTCCTGGCCCTCGGACCCCGTGGGCTATAATTAACAGACGATCGCTTAAAATACTCAAAAATATTGCACGGGACGGTCCAAACGATTTTCAGCGTTTCTGTTGTGTCGCGCCATCTGACGCAGAAAATAAATACCGATTACGCGGAGAACTGAGCCAGAAGTAGGCAGCTGTAAGGCTATACATTTTTTCGCGCGTGCTATTTTCAGAGTTATTTCAGGCACGCTACTCGCATCCATTAACTATCTAACATATAGTTCAATAAAAGTTGCACTGAATAAACGAGAAGAGTTCAGTGCCAGCTCAATGATAAATAGTGAATCCAATTTCCTAAATTCTCTGATTTTTTAACGGTAATTATTTCTAACAGAAAAAACCCAATTATTATAACAAATAATAAGACTTTTTAATCTTATTGTCGAGTTTAGAAATAAACTAAATTTTAATTTTAATTACGTAAGGTCTCCTCTTCTAGTCCCAGTGCTTCCATCAAAATATATGATATTTCAGTGTCATCATTTATGTCACATCTACGAGACCATACAAAATAAGGTAGACATTAGATGTATAGGCTGTGGCGGTTTTTCGTTTTTGTGGTGGCCACAATTCTATTTGCAAATCATCTACTACTACGACTACTACTACTGATGAACCCCTTTTTCCAACATAAAGATATACATACCTTTATAAGAGCCATACATAGTAGACACTAAATGTCCATTATAGATTCTGTTATTGTACGGAAAATATATAGGAACATGACAAAAGGTGTTAGATTGAGAATGGGGCCAGAACGACAGAGCAATCACTATATGCTAGAAGCTAAATTATGTGTGAAGGGTATGAAAGAAATAGAAACTTTCAAGAAAGCAGAAGGAAAGAATGTCAAACAAAACACTGCAGTAGTGGTAACAATAAGAAACGACAAACTCAAAGAACAAAATGTGGCGAATAAATAGGAACAAACATGGGTATAATTTGTAATAAAAATGGAAAAGAACAGCAAAGGTAAATGAACAACTTTTCTATAAAGGTAAACAGATGAGACAAAAACAAATAAGGAGCAGAGATGGAAGAATACTTAATGAAGACTATGATATAAAGCAAAGATTGCGAGAATACTGACATCCATAGAACAGCTAGTGGGGAATTCCCAGGAAACTGACGAAGGGCAAGAGGACCAATGTGAAGAATATACGGTACAAAATTATCAACTGGAAGTGAACATATCTCTAAAAGAGATCAATGGCGCCATAAAGCAATTCAAGGCATGATTTAGTTTCACTTGAAATGATCAAAAACACCGACAGTATACCTAACGACTGGGAGGTAGGAGTGATTCTGTCAATACTAAAAAAGGAGATCGTACGAGTTGTTCAAATTACAGAGGAATAACTCTATTAACTGTAGTGGCAGAGCTACATGAAAGAGGCTTAGAGAGAAAACAGAACCCGGGCTACAAGAAGAACAGGGTGGATTTAGAAAGGAACAAAGCATACAAGACCATCTATTCACAGTTATGCAAGTTATGTCAAAAATACGTCAAGAATATAGGGAAGCGTGTTTTGCATTCTTGGTCATTGAAAAGGCATTTGACCGTGTATTAAGAGGGAAAGTATGGGAAACTCTGAATAAATGGTAAGTGGGCAATTATAAGCATGTATAAAAATAGTCTTAATTATATACATTACTCAACAGAATTTATAACGTAAGAAGGCTTAAGGCAGGATGGTGTACTGATCCATTTTTACTTATAACAGCCATGGATGAAATAATTAAAGGAACAAAGAACAAGGTACCAAAATTATACGTTGGTCATTATAAAATGCAGCCGGTAGAAAAAGTGACGTCTTGTGCGTTCGCTGATAATGTGATCTGTGCGAAAGAACATAACGACCTATAAGATAGTCTAAACATATAGAACCTTGTACTAGGAAGTGGAACATGAAAATAAAAACAACGGCAAAACTAAGATTCTACTGGTAGTTAAAACACAGATACCATGCAACATCGAATCGAAAATAATGTGTTAGAACAAGTTAATGTAATGAAATATTTAGGAGTGCAAATAAATGGGAATAGTGGAGATGAGGTCGAGATAGATGCAAGAATTGCGGATGCGGTAAGGCTTTATCGCCCACTAGCACTCTCAAAACTTGAAAGAAGTTGCACAACTAAATTAACAGTTTCTAAACATTACCAAGTTAGACAAAATCAGAAACGAGACCGTTAGAGAAGAGCTAGGGATAGACCCGGTCATAGTGCATAAGATGGTTTGGACACATTATGGCCAAAATGGGAACAGATAGAACTGTCAATCGAGCGTGGCAGTCAGGACCAAACGTTGCAGGGTAAAACCTAGAAAGACATGGAACGACAATATAGAAGTTGATTGGCTACGCTATTCAAATTAATATTTCCGCACGCTCGAGCGATCAGCTGGTCGCGCAGAAAGCAGTCCACTTGATTCGTTCGCGCTGTGTGGCGTACACAATACCACTCAGTTTAAAAAAAAGTGTAGGTATACAGAAAGCTGAAGGTGTTCTTAATGCGGGTCATCTTATTGTGAGTGGTTGTAAAAGTTTAGCAAGCCAGTAAAATAAATGCTTGTATACCATACGCAATAACCTACCATAATATTTTAACTGGTAATGATATTTTCAGTTTTTAGTCTGTGTCTGCAGGCCAGATGAACTGCAGGGTAAATTGAAAATTTAAAATGGGGAAATCAGCATATATGCATAAGGTGCATGAAATGCATATGCACTCTGACCGTAGCCATACTACATTTTAATTATGTATTTTCTAAAGAGAACAGCCTTATAAAAATGGTTGTATGTGGAGCATCATAAACTAAGAGGCGATCAAGAATCCCATGTTATTCACAAAAGCATCTTCGTATGAGATGATATCGCTTTGTTGAAAAAACGCCTTTATGAAATGTGCCTTTTTTTGTAAAAGCACTGAACCTACAAGTTTACTTAGCATAGCCAATATGAGAACGAGTTATTGTTTTTCCTAACATTGACAATACTATACAAAAAGGATTGCGCTTTAACTAAAAAAATATATATTACACCTAATATTTAATTTCTATAAACGAAGGGAAGGGCGATAAGGTGTAATTAATTGTTCTTCTACGATTTCCAACAGTTTTGTAAATGTTTGAGAAAATTTAATTGAATGTTAGAGGAAATTGAGTGCGGAAGAGTTCTTGTAACAGCAGTCTTCACTTCATTATCAATATCTTTTTTATATTAAGGTTAGTACAAATATAAAAGGGCTGGAGTATCTTGCTGCTTTAACGTCTATGTAATTCTTCAGTGCATACAGGATAATTTCTCCGATTTTTAGTTTTTCAATTCAGACGGTGCCGGTGTATACCTGTAAATCAAGTTGTTATGAATAGCTGGCTTTGTTGGTCATTAAATCCACTACACGGTTCCTCTAATAGGAAAGTAATACCTGTAGAAACTAACGTGCGCTTATAATTTAGCTTCAAAATAATAACTATAGATCAACAAAATGCCTTATTGTTTTCTAGCATTCTCTTTATGTTTACTTATTTTTATAAAAAAACTCAGCTGTCGCCTAAACGCATTTATCGCGATGCGTATTGAGTACACGAAAGCGGGAAGCGCCCGGCGACTGTTTTTGAGTAGTTCACTATTCTGTCGCTAGACCGCGTATCGCTCAGCTTGAATCGCCAATACTGAGGGAAAAAGGACTAGCATCGGGTGAAGCGATGAAAACAGCAGCGATCAAGAAAAAATGGACTGAAATTGTTTATAGTGTGTAGACTGCGGTTTTTGTCATTTATTTGAAAACAAACAATTTTGTTATCGAACTATACAAAACAAATGCTAGGTCACTTGAATAATACAGAAATCAATACAAATCCGACAAAAATCACGTGTTTCTGGCGTTTAAAGATAACAAAGACTACGCTACCCATGGAAATGCATTGGCGTACACAAACAAAAGATAGGCTCAGAAATAATTTGTTAGACATTTTACCGAAAATTATATTTGCAGAAATAAACTTGTTATAGTCATACTTTTGACTAATCTTGTATATTTTGTCACCCCCATTCGGTTTCAATTGACAAGAAGAGTCTCGGCCACTTTTACCATTCTGTATTAAGCAATATTGCAGTCAAGCTAATATACTTTTCCTTACTGGACCAGATGAATCGGCATGATTTGATGTTCAAATTACTAAAAACTGTTTGTTAACGCTAAAAGCATTCATGTTTTAATCTACATTTGCTGCAAAGCTTTTGAAAATTCTAATGTGGTTTTGATGAAACCTCAGGTACGAATAAAGTGTTCACATAATATTCAAATCATGAATATTATTATATATATTATTAGGTTCGATCGTTCGATGGTGTAATTCCCGAAATTTACATGAGAATTGAGCTTCTAGAAGTAAGCACCCGTATGTCATAGAAACAGTATTCCATTTTATCTACTTATAGAGAGTTATATTACGACTGTGGGCACGCAGCCACACAAGTTCGCTACGAGGAGTCAACAAACTTCTAAATAGCACTTCGCAATTTAAACTGACTGATAATACGACATTACACTTACGACTTGAAGTCTACTGGTTTCTTTATTTTTGCTGCAACAAAGCTTTTGACTTCAGATCTTAGACGTAAAGTCATTAACCCTAACGCCTTCCACAAATTGCTTCGCTAGCGAGGAAAAAGAAGTGCAGTTTTGTCACAGTTTTTCGTCTACTATTACATTAGGCACTTGTGTGATAACATCAACGTTCTAAGTGCCTTTTGAGTTTAAGATGTCCGACATTATAGAAACCACGTTTCCTTGAATCTTCGTCACATCCATGAGAGCGTGCCAATTTCTATTTTGATGTCGTACCCACGTCGCTTTAAAACCTAATGAGAAAACACCTAAAATCTGGATTTTCGTCATATCCACGTATTCGAATGATAATTCTCTATAAATAAAAGCACCTGTTTGGATCGGGTTAAATCTGAGTTTTCGAAAATCGAGCTAGATCACAAGCTTTAAATCTTGATGCTGTTGGCTTTAAATATGACAAAAAAAGGATGCGTAGTCTAAATTGGTGTCGATTTAGTCAGTACGGTGCCACCTTTGTTGCAAAACGTACACAACGAACATGATCTCGCAGTGAAGTGCAAAAGGATTGTGAACAAGGTGAGTTAGGGATTTAGTGTTTCAGATTTCGTTATTAGGTCATCCTACACCACTTAAAGTATTTACTCTTAATTTTAGACCCGTAGCGCAAGAATAATTACTTCGAGCAGTTTTTATTTAGCAAACGTTCAGTGCAGTCTTCGTAAAGAAATAACTATATACTGTAGCTTGTTAACTGGAAATTACTGATTGATTCTCACCGTGTAGATATTTACATCAGCAGTTACCTTAGAAACAATAACGTACTGAAGTGGAGAAAATATCGTAAGAGAATTTCCAATGATTCATAGTGAAGCGCGCAATATAATTGTATAGCTTGTATTGATATTGTTTTGATTGCAAATCACAGGCATAATGCGCATAGTACTATAACTGTTCAAATAATACATTAATCTACATTTCACGTGTCATCAGAACGTCTAATAACTATCTTATTTGACGTCATGAGGAGGTGTTTCTTCCCACGTCAGTACAAAACCGTATAAAATATACACCACAAACCTACTGAAAATAATCAAACGGCTAAATATATATGTAACAGTCGAGATTTTTTAAGTAGCAAATTCTTAGGAAATTATATCTACATTTCTACCGAATAATTTATCAGTTTGGTAAAATTATATAAATTGTTTTTTATCGAAATCAGGATTATTGTAATTGAAAGAACCTAATGCGTTACTAGGTGTTAAACAATTGATAAAGTGAATGGGTATAAAAACTGCAAGCTAAATTTGGCAATTCATAACTCTAGATTAATGTTTTATCACTAAAAAATTTGTGCAACGTCCCGTAAATTAACACAACATTGGTGCACTCGAATCCGATAATTGTTGAAATAAAATACTGCGGTTTCACTAGACATGTAAAAGAAATAGCATTAATGAGCATATAAAGTAAATTCACACAAACTGTAAAGATAAAAGTTCGCCAACTAGAAAAGAAGAAGAAAGCATAATTATTTACTGCACATTTTCAGAATTTGCACCATACTTGCCCGAATTCAGTTTACTATAAGCGATTATATAGATAAGTGCGATTTAATTTTTTTTAGTGGAGTCAACTTGGATTCTGAGCAAAACGTATCTATAGTAGTCACATTTTAACGATAACCTTCTAACTTAACGCGTTTAAAAGTTAACATGAGTGCATGCGCACTGTATAAATATGCGAGAATGCTCCACGACCCACCACTATACACAATAATATATATAAAGGAAGACTTAATTATTGGTATATCACAAATTATAATTTAATAGGAATATGTTACTTTGTGGCTTTATACTGAGGTACAGCACGATAATAAAATATTTAGTAGTGTTCGAGCGACTTTATTTTGATTTCTGTATAGGGACTTATTAGCAACTGAAAATTTAGTAAACAAAAATTATCATTATTTTATTCATTATATTATTTTAATGAAAATTCAGAATACATTTAAAATCAAAAGTAAATAAAACATGAAAAATAAAATTGTTGCAAAATTGCCAACTGATTCATTTATATAGAGTTTTATTATGATCTAAATTATGCAATAATTGTATTCTTTAATTTAAAAAAGATACATACATACATACTGCTAGACCAGTCGTTTGACAAATTAGCAAAATGGTTAGTTAGTTTTCTTTGAGATTTTAAATTTTCGATGGATTTGACTTACAAACTCCAATAGCCTAATGCTCCTAAAGAATCATTTCTAGTTTCTTTCGGCGTGAAGAATTTATTTCCTTCTACTCTCCTAAAGAATGCAGTGAAATTTTAAATGATGTATTTTTTTTAATTCTGATTTAGCTTACTTCATAAAAACAACTTAATTTTATTAACTGAATTTGTCTTAAATCATTTTTTCCCGCAATAGTCAAAAATTTTGTACACACTTTCACATAAGCAAACATAATTTCAAAATAAAATTTAATAATTTTTTTATAGAAAAAAAGATTCGGCCCTTAAAACTTTCTGGTGTATACAGTTTCTCTTGTAATGATTGTGTTGCAATTTATGTGAAACAAACTGGTAGATCTTCAATGGCTAGAGCTAAGGAGTAGCCCAAACAATTTGGAAAATATAAAAACACTGATATAGCTAAGACAAATTCCTCCTTGGCTACATTTGTTACTTAAGTTTAAATTTGCACAATTTTGTAACAAATCACCAAAAAGCCTTTTAAGGACGAAAGCTCTTTACCACATTAACATTTTGTCTTTTGTACAAAAGAAAAAATTTACCTATTGTAGACCCACTTTTAGTATAATCTATAAATATGCCAAAAGCATATTTGAAGCAAATCACTGACCACGGTCCACAACTTGGAAAAGTCAGAGGTAATAAAAAAAAATTACTCTCTAGAGAAGTTTCAGCTAGTAACCACAGGACACTATTAATCACTAAAGCAATTTCTTGTTCTGCATAGTAGTGCAATAGTATAAAAGCAGTTTAACGCTATAATTGTTTTATAGTTATTTTTCAATTAATGTGTGTCAAACTGCCTCAATATCTATAGTTATCTTAACAAATGAACAAATGAAGGATTAAGGTGAAGAAGGCGGAAAGAAAACTGCAAACTAAAAATGGCTAATATGCATGGTGAAAGACGACGAAAGTCAAATATAACTACCTTTGTCCATTCTCTAATTTTGTACCTGTTTTTTTAACGCCGGATTTGAAAATCCTTGTAAACGGCAACAATACATACCTATTAATAGCTTGCTAAATTGCCACCCACGTGATAGCACTATGGCTTGCAGTTTTTGAATCGAAATGAAAGGTTATCAATTTGTGGAACTGAAATGTTGCTTAATTGAATGTAGGGCTGTTTTGAAAAATACAGAAAGTATTATTTTATAGATAATGTAACGGTTGGCCTCTACAAAAATATGTAGAGCCACCTTATTCTTCCAGTGACATGCTATTAGAACTACAGCATTTGAAAAACAATAAGCTATACTACACCTGCTGAAAATCACAACGATTCAGCGTTCAGCCCACTGAAAACCGTATCCTACGCGCAACCCCACAGAGCACCTACACGTAAGGTGACCAACCTGACAAAACGAAACCATATGATGCAGCGTTTTGGGCTTCATGAAAGTGGAGCGTACACTGGCTGTACGTAGTTTTAAAATAGAACTTAGTCGTTCAGCAGTCGTACTCTTTGCCGTAGCTCTGTGGTATCCAGTTACCGTCAGTTCAAAAATTGCGCTCGTTTTTCCCTTCTGCGACACGAAGTGACGAAATGCTTTGAAGATTTTGAAAAAGACAGGTGTTTGATTGAGTGTTGACTGCTTCGAAGTTGCTTAATTTTGCTTGAGTTGGGATATTTTAGCTGCTCGCCACTAATGTGTTGGTTTTGCAAGACTTTAACAAAATAAACTGCTTAAAAAACTAGTTATTGATTTTGAAATATTTACCACTGCTGCTATAGTAGTCTTTATTCCTAAGAATAGAAATTAGCAAGGTCATACGTCCTCCTCTGGTCTATTTATAAGCTTTAACGCAGTGTGTGATGCATCTGTACAAACACTAGTTAAAGGTGCATACGGCAGGTACACCCATTCACCTAAGGTATGTCACAAATGAGCAAAACAATCTTGCTTTTGCAACTTTTTATCAAATAGAAATCTGTCTCAGTAGGTTTTTGAAATTATTTAAACTAATCATGGGTATTCAATGTAAGTGTTAAATTGACTGCAAGAAAAGTGATGCTTAACCGCCTATTTTCTGCAGTATCCTACTATACTAAAAGAAACCTGCTATAAATGAACTATTTTCTGCAGTATCCTGCTATACGAAAAGAAACTTGCTGTAAAAGAATTGAAAATTCGAGCAGCTTCCACAGTTCACTGAGTTTTGTAAATTATTAACATAAATTGCAACACAAAAACTTTCTTTTTTCGTCGTAAAAAATCACAAGTACTTAACTGTTGCTAAATATTAGCATAAGTATTGAACTTAACAAATGAATAGAAAGAGTTGTTTTAATCGCGCTATATTAAATTGATAGATTAAATGACAGCATAACAGCGACAAAAGGAAAAACGTAAAGTAAACATGTCAACAGAAAACAACGCATATATACTATTTCCTCTAAAATGATGCGAAATAAGAAATGTTTCTGAAAATACTAGTATTGCTGACGAAGCCTTTAGCATATCAGATCCTAAAAAAACATCCACGCAATCCACACGTGAATTGACTGCAAAAACGTTCAAATCCAAAAATACCGGAAAGGTAATAAAACCGATTTACTGTCAGAAAAAAAAGTATCAAAATTGGCATCAGATCACTAGTGAATCAGCAAGCTTTTAAAATTCCTTCGAATGCTCAGTATCCCAAAGTACATTGTAGCTAATTCAGCCGCTCAGATTTGGTTCAAGAATTTAGAGGCTGAAGACAAAAGACCTCGCCGGTGGACCTCAAACGTTTCACGTGGAATTCTGCCAAAGTACGCCAATGTAACTTTTTATAGATACCGAGTCAAAAACAACGGTTGTTGAGCTGGCTGTACGACGAACATTTATGGCGCCATTTATTTCTCATCTAACGTGACTTTTTTACTTTCAGAATAAAATATGGAACAATTCGAGCAACTGCTTACGTGCGCCATTTGTTTGGACCGATACAGGAATCCAAAACTGCTGCCATGCCAGCACAGCTTTTGCATGGAACCTTGCCTTGAGGGTCTAGTAGATTATGTTAGGCGTCAGGTAAGAAAATTAATACCTATATAACACATATCTGTTCAATTAGGTATGTTTTCTCTAAATGTCTGCATTTTTACCGTTGTTGTTCTCCTTTTTGTTTATATAAGGAATTGAAATTAACTAGTAAGGTAATGAAGAATAGTCGTGCTGTACATTTAAAAATTATTTTTGGAAAATTATGACAATTTTGCGAATAGAAAAGATTTATATTTAATTTATCATCTACGCCTACGTGTGTTTTCCAAAACATTTGATGATGAAATAATATTCGTTAACATTATTACTGAACATTGGAATGTACAGGTAAATCACAAAAATTGTTTTAATTTATCATAAATAATTTACAATTAATGATTACATAGAAGAACTACAGGTGTCAAAGTTCAAGGGCTTTTATGAGAAACGCCTATTTATACAAAAGTTTTCTCACGAAAACAAAACGCTAAGGAAAGCTACTATTTTAAAAATTTCAAGTTTTGTTTTATTTTTGTTTTTGATCATCTTTATTTTGTATGTATACCTGTTTGTAACACAGTAATTTCGAATTCATTCGAACAATAAAATATTCCAAAATCGTAAAACCAAGAGCACTTAAAAAATCAATGTCAACATAAAATTATATTATATTTACTAGTAGATAAATACAATTGAATTCCTACAAAACTACGGGGTGATTCATTTTGATGTTTGCGGCCCTCTATTCCATTTTGACAGAAAAATATAATAAACCCTATACCTACCTACATTTTTAAATGACGTAACTCGACAATAAACTGATAATGAAGGTTGGTTCTTTCCTAATTTGCATGATACAGAACATAAAATCAAAATACGCAATTTATATGACGCGTCCGTAATCGTTTAACGGCAGTGAGCGGTTTACTTTTGTCAGTTAGTATCAGTATCTATCTATTAAAGATGGCGGACTCTCCCTCACACTCACAGTGCTTATTCTGGCTTTTTTTTCTGTGTTATAGTTCACAATACTGCGATACTGCTACTCAAAAGGTCTATGAGAATGATTTGATGTTTTGTCGCTTCCCAACCACACAATAATTTATTGTGCCCCTCACAGACTTCGGGTTTTGAAAGCTTTGGATAGTCTTAACAAAACTTCAAAGCGTTGTTAATTTTAAACTTTAAAACCTACCATAACCAACTAATTAATAATTTGAGGACACGATGATCAGTCGGGAGAAGAATTTTGGTTAATATTTGAATAGTCCGCGTAGATTATAACGTGATGATTCCATAGCAGACTAGATGTGCCAACAACAAGCATTCATTTTAAAGTAGTACATGTAGGTACTAATGTTTATAAATTCTCAAATTCTAGACAAGACAGATTTAAGTTATTTGTTACGTCTGCCGGTAGGTCACTAATTCGAATATTAGCAGAAAAGAAAACATTATTTTCTGGAAGACATTAAGGACATCTAATTGTAGCTTTCAAAGTATAATTTTCCTTTGAAACGTAGTTTTAAATCTATTTGCCCAGCCATAACACCGAAATGAAAAAAGCTTGTTTAGTATAAGTAGGACCTAATGTAGTATATTCTGTGTCAAAATCATTTACAAAACCTTCCGCAATAGAAATAATAATCTAGGTTCAGTAATATATTGATATAGCAAACTTAAGAATAAATTGCACCTTATTAATTAGTGGTATTCCAAAGTTTAAATAAAACAGAGGAGGATATTAAAATTATATGATTATACTTAATTATATGAACTTACTGTAAAATTGCTTCAGACCAATGATTGAAAGATAATAAGTATTCTAACGATATAACTACTTTAGCAGTATACTTAGAATTTATCGCGAGGCATTTCCACGGCCGTAGTTTTGACACAGTTTCAAGATAAATCTCCTGCGAAACATTTACGGCTTTCTAATAATATCGGTTTTATGGTCGGGCCACGCGTTTGGAATTTTGAATAAACAGACCAATACACCGTTGTTATTGATTGTAGGTAAAATGCCCGGAATGTCGCGCGGAACACCGCATTCCCTATCAAGGGGTGCAGGGCTTCCCCACCAACGTCACCCTCCAAAGATTCCTCGAGCTGCACATAGAAATTACGGGCGAACTGCCCGACCCCACCAGCGGCCAGGTGATGGAACGCTGCAATGTATGCTCGGAAAAGGCGTACTGCAGTTTCTGTTCTCACTGTGATAAGAAAATATGCGAAGAATGCAAAGGAGCACACATGGACATCCTAAGAAGGGAAATAGCTAGAATTAATAACCAGATAAGAAGAGGCATCCATCGCTTACAGGACACGCTCGCCATAGTAGAAAGGAACACGCAAAACATACAGACGAACTGCTTATCAGTGAGCGAGGAAGTTGAAGAAATCTACAGAAGGCTATCGAAAGCCTTGAAGGATCGTACCGAGTATCTGCGCAATGAAATTGACAAATACCTAGGAACTGAATTACGCAGCTTGACAAACCTGAAAGAGAATTTGGAGCTGGAAATTGCCAACATACTCAGCAACTGCGACCTAGCAGACAAACATATGAACGAGAATGTCCCGTGGGATGATTGTGAGCTAATGGACGCCAAGGAAATATTCCTCAAGACTGTAGAATTCATCCGCAACTTTGAATATGAAAACTCCGATTATTCTAGAAAAGTGCGCTTGATACTAGCCCACGATCCTAATCAACTAGTTCTACACGTAGCTGGTTATGGTGATCTGAACATCGCCAATTTGGCACATTCTTTCGGTACTGGATCAACCGGTCTTCTACAGCCACCAGGAGGACCAGGGCTGATGAGATCAAAGAGCGACCACAGACTTGCCTCTCAATTCAGGCAACAGGATGACAGAAGCTACGACAGAGGTTACGGTGAAAGTGGACAGGAAGAACTACCTCTGGGGGGAAGAAAGTTTGGAGAACGTGCACAAAGAACAGGTGGTGATAGATATGACAGGTACGGAAGGGGAAGTGGTACAGATTATGGAGACGACTATGACGAAAGCAGGCCATCTGCAAGGTCACGATATCGTTCACGATTTGCTCGTCATGCTACAGCAGATAACGACTCTGATGGAGAACAAACGACCACAAGAGGCGTTAGATTTGCAGCAGAACATAAGAATGAAAGGGAGAGGCCACTTGACACCGAAGATGTTGCTCGTGGTCCCCTTAGTGGTATTACCCGCTTAGCTGATTCTCCTAGAGTAATGAAAAAATTACAAGAAAGTGAAACTAACAAAAAGAAGGAGAAAGATGCTCCTGCACCACCACCACCTCAACCTGTACAACCAAAGGTTGTTCCGAAAAGACCTCCACCACCTACCACCAGACAAGTCAGTGAAGATGACGAGATATCTAGGATTAAAAAACAAAACAAAGGTGCTACAACGTCAACTGCAACAGAAACCGAAACTCGAACTGTTAAGCGCGATGAAACTGAACACGGTAGCACAAGGAAAACTCCTGCCCCAGAGGTGAGTTATGAGGAACCGTAACCTCAATACGTACCTGACTTAGCATAATTGTTTAGTGTAATAAATGTTTGCTTTCTATTTTTCAATAACACAAAAAACGTATTACAACACCTGAACCATAGTAGCTGTGGTTACACATCGCATGTCTCTACTATCCACACCTTCTTTAATCTTCAATATCAATGAAGATAACAATCCTGCAATCTCCAGTAGTGTCCCTATTTTTGTGTGTGAAGATGCATGGAAGATGTGTGTGAAGAATGAAGCTAACACAATGTTTTCTTCAGGCCGCGTCCAGCGCTGAAGAGTCGGATGAATCTGCCACCTCACCCCAACAAACGCTTCGAAAAACGCCCGTTACCAAACCGGCAGCAACTACTAGAAGACCATCTGATGCAGCGCACAAAAAGACAACACGTTCTGCTAGTTCAGAATCGACAACATCGACAGAATCATCGGCAGGTTCTTCGAGCGGCCCAAGAACAACTGGTGCTGCTTATACTACAGAAGAAGTTAAACAGAAGTACTTGTCAAGAGGTAGCATTGATAGCACACCAGACACGCCAAGATCCAGAATACCATCAACAGGTGCAAAAGATGCCACACCTACAAAACCCTTCCAGAGTCGTTTTTTAAACAAATCGACCCCAACTCCACCACCTCCAAAAGAAGAAGAAACTGAAACATCAACAGAAGAGGAAACTGAAACGGAAGAAGAATCAGACGATAATGCCACTGGAGGCGATCATAAAGACATGTCCAAAACTGACATAGGCCCTTTACTAGCACGTAGTGCCCAGGCACGCGATAACGGTTCAGATCCGAAACGTAAAGATGATTCCTCATCATTCACACGATCCCGCTATGGATCGCAAAGGGAAGAGTCGCCTTTGAGTAAATATTCGCGCAGCAGGACGACCGGTGCTGTTCAAGACGAAGAACCTCCGTCTAAATACGGCTATACAAGCAGGTTTCTAAACAAAAGTAAAAGCTCTGCTGCCGTACCCCCAGAGGAAGAGGAACACTCCAGGTACGGAGGGGACGACTCCGAGAGTAAGTATCCTAGTGGAAGGTCACGCTACATGGCTTTAAAAGAACGCAGGCAGCGTTTAGCAAGAAGCAGAAGCAGTCATACTTTTCCAGATGACGATGACGTGGATGAACCCATTTCACCCACATCATCGAACCCTTCTGCCTACTTGGCATCTAAAGGCTATGGCTCCGCAACATCATCTGGCAATGATCTTGCGAGGAGTCGATCCACGCACGCTTTAAAATCTAGAGAGAACTCTCCGGACCGCTCGGCGGGCACGGAGAAGGACGGTGCTGCCCTCAGCTCGTGGGCTAGGTACCTAAAGAGCAAATACGGCAACAGGAGCGGTGCCAAAGACAAAGATTCCTCTTCAAACTCTTTAACCCCATCTTCAAGCAATTCGACAGCAACTGCGCGGAGGTTGTCCCTGGGACTTCCTTTGAGATCATCCGCTGATTTAGGGAGCTCTGACGACGATCAAAAAAACATGCAAGGCTCCCCCACTACCCCTACAGCAGCTACGGCGGCAGCCGGTAAGTTCCCCTAGAGTTGTGTCCCCTCATTAGCTCGTCGTTCTGCAATCTGAGTTTGTTCCTTCGAAAGGCAAATCACATTCAGTTTCAGACAACACGACATTTCATTAGGAGCTGACATACCACATCCACGATACAGCTTCTCACAAGACAAAGCACACACCACAGATATCACAAGCACAGAAACGTGTGGTAAATGGGTTCATCGTTACGTCATTCCAGAAAAACCTGGCTTTAGGTTGAACACTAAACAGAATATTCGTTACGTTTTCTAAAGCTGGTGTTAATTGTAAAATCAGATGTGTTTCGAGTTCACAAAACCCGACTAACTTTTAAAAATTTGCATTAACAAATATGCTGAAATGTCATGAGAAATTATTGTTATTGTTATTATTATTTGAAAACCATTACTATCATCAACATTACTAACTTTACAGATTGTCACAATCTTAGACAGTATCAAATTCGTGTATGAACAGATTATATTTGTCTAAGGCTCATACATTATTGCACTCATTCCACTATCGGAGAGCTTGTCTGTAGAAATTCTTCCAAGTTCAAGTAAGCTTCACACTTTCAAAATTAGATTTAGAAAAGTCGCACCCTGTATTATTATAGTTCAGCACAACTACAATTTAAGAATGGACATAGTATCTCCAAAATTAAATTTGGACCTATGTTCACCCTGTTGAGCATTTCTTTCGCATTTGATCTAGACATTTTTACTGATAAAACAGAAACTGCAAAAAGATTCTGCTCTGGACTCTTTTAACCCCTAATTAAAAAGGTCTACATAGTGTGTTCTAAAATTTCCCGAGGTGATTCAAAATAATTATATACTTTGTTATTAGGGGCATTCCACAAATAAAAGTCTAGGAAAACAAGGTCGGGTGATTTCGCAGGGCATTATACTGGTCCATTATTTAAAATCATTCTCCTATTAAATTTTTCTCTAAGAAAATGTTGCTCGCATGATGGAACCAGTTTTCACAGTTAATAATTTGTGTAAGCGCAGGCACTATCTAGTTCGTAGTAGTAGTAGGTCCGGATCAGTTAGATTTATGTAAACAAAAATAAATTATTTATCTAAGACAAGAAGAAAAACAAAAAAGATGTTAATAAACACCTCAGATTAAAACCACATCGAACTTAACATCTCCTTTGATTTACCAGTAAACGAAAAATAATAGTAATGCCCATTGGACACTTCACTACAAAATTATATAAAGCAGTACATACACAGATTGTCCGTAAAATAACGCATATTATTCAAAATAAGTGTTATTAGCAAAAATTCGAAAAACACCGCTGAAATGGGTAAAATTTAAAGAGTTTTATGTTAAGATGACTGAAACAGAGCAGTTTGTTACTATAACGAAGGTATGGCATCATCACATGCTTTTAAATAAAACTATATGCATTTTGTGTCATTCGAGCCCTTATTATCTAAAGAATTTAACTATAATGTGATTTGGCGTAAAAACAATCCAAATGGACAAAACTAAAAATGGCTATTTAACACACGCAATCATATAGAAAAGCAGCCAAACAAATATTCAAAGTGTGTCAATTTACAATTTGACCCCTATTTGTTTCATATGACACTTAAAAAAATTGCTCGATGGAGTAAAGTGGGTTAAACTTGCCCGTACTTTATACTCCTAGTTTTAAGTCTGAATCCCTCACTTTTACATGTCAATAATAATAGAGCTAGACATTTTTCTCACACTGACGTTTAATTTTATGGCCTACTAATTTCGTATTATTTATTTTCTCTTCATATCTTTTGTATATATACAGATGTACTAGGCATGTTGTTCTTTATTTAAAAACTCTTTTAAGAACTATCCAACTTATCAAAAATTCAATGTGGTCGCCATAAGAGAAACGAAAGATAGTACTAATAGTTTGGGAACAAATTAATATCAGAGGTTTTTATTGGTTTTCTTTTTTCCCAAATAAATGGAAATTAAAAACATGGCTTTTCTCCATGTAACTAATGATCTGTCTCTTCCAATAATGAATATATCAACAGTCAGCATCGAAAGTAGACACTTTAACTATGAATATAATTAATTTATCATTTGCCTTACAAATAATAAATGGGTATACAATGTTAACTTTTAATGCGCAATTCTCGTGATATTAATAAGGCATACATATCTGTTTTATATAAAAAGAGAGGAAAACGTTTTTTAGCCTAAAGTTGCACAGACGGAAGGACAAATAATTTTCTCGATTTATAGCAACCCCGATCATTGTCCGTGGCGCGCTCTGGAAGATTTTTTAACGAATTTACATTTCTCGTCCCAAATTTAACCCAAAGATCAGATTTTGTAAAATGATCTTAAATTGATTTAGCCCAATAACCATAGTGTTATTAATATTCTTAACTTTAACGCCATATATTTTGATATCAATGAAAATCTAGTTACGTCAACGTTTTTTTTATGCAACTCATCACTATTTCACAGATTTTTCATTCAACATGAATGAGATTACATAGTATTGCATATGTTTCTAGCACAAAAGTTTGCAGACAAGCTCTCCTGCAAGAACTTAAAGTACTTGTAGGTTAACAACTCCAATTACAGGCATTTCATTTCGTCATTTATTAACGACATTTGAAGATTTGTAAAATACTCCATGCATAAATTATTAAAATGCAGAGCTGCGCAAAGTACTCAACAAAAGTACTTAAAGTATCAAGTACTAAATTACAGTCTCGTAACTATTTAAAATAGCAGGTGCACGGATGAAAGAATATTCTTTGGGAAGTACTTGAAAGTACTATTTAAGACACTTTCAACGCACTTTCTTTACTTTACTTTGAAAAATGTACAAAATTAAAGTACTGTGTGAACTATCCAGCTATTTAAAGTAGTAATAAGTATCTACTTCAAAAACTTATTTATTACTTGTAATTGAAACACTGTCCAGCTCTGTTAACATGATTCCTCCAAATCACACCACCATATAGATAAATTCCTGTGAACCTATCGATTAAGGCAGCACGATACAATCGAGGTTTTGTAACGTTTAGGTATCGCAGCGGCGGCAGCGGTAGGTACCTCCCCTAGGAGTCGGTACCTGCAGAAGTGCGTCCAGCTGTTTGAGATAGGGAGTCGGGGGAGCGAGCCCGGATCATTTACATGGCCGCGGGGAGTAGCCGTGGGCCCAGACAATTCAATTGTGGTCGCAGACTCATCGAATCATCGAGTGCAAGTGTTCGACGTGAACGGCAAGTTCCTGAAAGAATTCGGACAGTACGGTAACGGAGAGGGAGAGTTCGACTGTCTTGCAGGTGTTGCGGTCAACAGGATCGGACAGTACATCATCGCGGATCGCTACAATCACAGGATACAAGTAAGATGTCGAAATTTTGGAGAATTATGGGGATAAAGTTCTTTTTTTTTCAGGTTTTTGACCCGTCAGGTAGATTTTTGAGAGCATTTGGTAGCCAGGGTACAGCAGATGGAAGATTCAATTATCCATGGGGTATTACCACTGACGCGCTTGGTTTCATCTACGTTTGTGACAAGGAAAACCACAGAGTACAAGTAAGTGGAAAGACGGCGACGAGCTAAGATATTCTGAAAAGAATAGTCATCAATTTCTTAGCCGCCWAGTATAAGCAACATGCCCTGACAAACATCTTCCGATAGTGTTGTTTATGAGTACATATCTGCCTACTACAGTGGTTCATTTACAAAATCGAAAATTCCCGAAGCATCTACGAGAACATTCAGTCGATCAAATATGCTTGAAGGTCACAACATAATCTTAGGCAACTACGCGAACATCGTGTCGGTTTGATTGCCTAATCCGCAGGCATTAGCATACCCATACCATAACAATATTTATTTGCAAAAAGTCTTGTCCAAAAATTATAAAATTCGGTGTTGCCATCTAGGCATGTTAGATATCATTTCCAATTTTTACAGGAATGAATATTTCAAAACCGTATTTTTATTTTGCATTCGTAGAATGGAAATGCATCCAGAAAGACACTTAAAAAGCGCAAATTTTTCGTCTCGCGTGATAAAAAAAGGAAGAGAGGCGTAAAAATGGTACCGCGCACTGACTATTTCGACTAATTTCTCATTGCCAAATCTACAAAGTATAAATCCTGGCGAACACCCACCATTTGTCCAAAACTGAAGTACGATCTGTCATCTGCCCGTGTTTTCAATTTGAACTAATCTGGAAATGTTAAATATTAAAATTTGCCCTGTTCCCTGATTTTGTAGAATATCCTTTTCCCCGGTGAATAGATAAACATCCTCTGACAAACAAACATTTTCAACAACCACGACGACATTTAAGCATAATATATAAGTATTTTATGTTAACCCTCTTCTCAGCAAGGGTCGTTAGGTAAGAATTAGTTCGTTATACTACGTATACACGTAGATACTAAAATGCCGACACCTGTTTCTAGATTACTCTGGGATATATTCACACCAGCCAGTATTTTATTACATAGAGCAGTAAATAGAGTAATGTCGTAGATTAACATACATTAAAGTTGCTACACTTCTCTAGCATATGTTCACACATACAGTTTAATTTTATATCAACAAACGGACACTACCAGTGGAATTTATTATTATCATTATTATTTTGTCATCCAGTAGTGACTCGATCCTTTTTGTATATTCTTAACTATGTCCAGAAAAACGCGTTTTGCAGCGGCCGTAATTTCATATTGCATTTTTTTAAGAAATAAAACTAAAAAGCAGTCTTTGCTCTAAAAGTTGATAAAATAGGAATTCATAAATAAATAATAAAGCTTTAAGCTAGAGCTGTGTCCCTAGATCATACACATGATGTAGCGACACTGCTCTAGAGTATGCGCATACGATCAATAGACCCTATCTAGACAATGAAGTGTCTTCGTGTGAATGTAGCATTAATGTCGAAGTACAGCATCCCAGTAGGCGCTGGTTGTCAGAGCCATCCCACCAAACTGCCTATCTCAGTACATGTGTTAATGGAATAAACAATTGAATGCATTAGAGTTAATTCGTAAAAAAACATAAATTTTGTTATCAAACCATTCAAAATAAACACCACAACAAAATCGTTTAATCGCCATTAAGAGAAACAAGAAACAACGCTATCATGAAAATTCCACAAAAGTAGGTTAAGAATATTGAGGACATTTTGCTGTAAACTTTGTATTTGCAGGAATAAGCCTGTTATTTTTTTACACCCCTTACTTCCTTATATGTAGAATGTTGAGGGGTTGTTCGTAATCTTGCTTCCCTGATAGAACTGATCGTCCCGATCAATTGTTTTTCCTCGGTATAGCGACAATCGGTCAATGTGTACAACTTTCATTTTCGCACGTGTTCTTTTTGAATCCKGCAGMCGTCGTGTATTTTGGTCACAATTCTGCAAGGATTTCTAAAACTTTGGACATCGACCCTTTTGTGGGACGGATTCTAGAACCACACCAGGTTGCCTTCGTGAAATTCTCCAGGCTTGGATCTTCGGTCATAGGTACCGTGTCTTCATCCTGTCGCTCTCGAATCTGGTTTTCTCCTGTACGGCTCTGCAGCTGTTCCTCCAAGCAACGCACGTAACCATCGCTTGCTAGTGCGTGATTGGCTGATCGTCCACATTTCAGATCTACATGGAGTCTTAATTACTTGCCAAAAAAAATGTTGGCTGGTGTTTGCCCGGTTGTCTCATTGATAGCACTTCTATAGGCCAGCAGAAACATGGATATATGAGGATCCTAGTAGCTTTGGTGCTTATTAAACATCTATCCAGTGCAGTTGAATTTCTCAACCATGCCATTTGACTGTATATGTAGCCCCCGGACATCTAAATTCCGAGCAATAAATACACTTTCCGGAATATGCCCGATTCAAAAGTCCTAGAGGAACTCCGAAGTGAATTGTCGACGAATCGTTCGTCCACCGTTGTTTACTCTTGGTTAGGTATGGCGGAAATGGTCCGGCAACGTTGCAATTCGCTCAAATGGAGCACCGACGTATTGTTTTATCAAGTCTCGGTGGTGAGTCTTTGGAGATTTACTAATTACAAATTAGTCGCATTTTCTGCACCAATCTTCCACATCGGATTGACTTCCTGCCCATTAAAACCGCTGCTTAATTATGCCCATCGTTTTGTCTATACTGAAGTGTCCTCCGTCGGTTCTGTTGTGAATCTTCTTCAGGACATTGGCCACTATGTTTTTTTGATAATATGGTCTAGAGACAATTTCTTGTTCCATCTGGTGTCTTTCATACTCTTTTGAGAATCCCGGCTTCGATAACTAGCAACCTTCACTCAGACTAATAGAATCAGGATGTTGGACGGTTCTCCTAGTTCTTTCCAATGCGTTATCGGTCCTTACGTGCCCGTCGCTTCTTTGATCTTCGGCTATAATATTAGCCTCCCAATCTTCAACCGGCTCTACGTTTGGCAGGTTCTTGCAATTGTCATCTGCACATGGTCTTCTGGAAATATCATTGGCGTTGTGTGATGCTTTCTAGCTGTGATCTGTGATCAGTGTCGAATGAATTGAAGCTATTTCATAGAAGCGCGATACGTTCTTAGAAGGAATCCTTGCCCGTAAAGATATTTATAAAAATGTTCAAAGTCTTAACTACTACCAGAAGCTCACGTCACATCACCCAGAAACTTAGAACTTAGAAAAGGCTTTGCTGAAATAGGCAATTACTTTTCCTGCCTATTCTATTCTTGTAACAAAACTCTTCCAAATTATTGATATGTTAATACCGAAACTGTGGTCGGTTTCGAAGAATTGTTGACAATCTTCGGTCCATTGAAAAATGATTGCTTCTTGAACCTCTTGTAATACGAACAGAAACTCAACTAACCTCGTAATTGATGCTTTGGGGATCTAACCAGTTGCGTACCACTGTTGTTTCGGTGTCTATCAGTACATGGGCCAAAAGGTAATGTATTAAAATGCTAGAACCATTTGTGGTAGTAAAAGCGAGTTTGTTCGGAACAGTATTTTGAACTATCCCTATATGATCTAAAATAAATGAAGCACTGTTGTCAGCCAACAAAATAATATACTATTCGACTAACTAGAACCTGCGTCTGAGTTTGGCCCGCCCGTGATTGCGCACTGGACACAACTGTAGTAGGACTCGGGAGCTTTATTCTCCCACTCATGCTTGTCCGCAAGTTCTCGTCAGTCGAGCTGTACCTGATTTCTAAAGCAATCAAAGCTAGCGAAATTCATTAAAATTTGTTATCCATAACAATCGTATAAATACTGCAAACGCAAACATCCAAGGATTATTGGGTTATTCACTATAAATTATTTTTTCGTAAAACGTTAATTATTTGAAAGGCAAATGCAGAGAGCTTTATCAAAGCTGTTACTTGATTGCGCTACTTATTTTAACGATGGGTGTAGAACATGTGTTTACATTTACAATTTCAACAACACTTTCTAAATAATTGCATGCATGAAAATTCATCGAATATATAATATATATTATATCCACAGAAAAGTTGCTTACTCTGGAAATTCAACATTTAAGGCTGAGATCCTAGAGAGGAGAAAGATGTATTCGGGCTAAAGACAGAAAAAGAACAGCCTATTTTTACAAAACAGCACCGCCTACTGAATATTTAGAGATAAATGAATGCTTGTCTGAGAGATAAAAGATTCAGCTAGAGCCTAAGGTGCTTCTCAAACCAATATATTTAATATTTTTGGCTAAAATAATTGATAAATTATTGATATTGGTAAACCTTTAAAATTATTTCTAGACTCCACGAATTTTGGTTGATGACTTAGTTTGCGCATAAAAATTGTTTACACCAAAATGTCGATCAGGAGCTTTCCTATAAGACCGTTTTCAAAGATATCGGCAGTCATTATATAGTGGTCCTGTTTTGTAAAATAATGATGGTTCTCTTTCTATCGTTATCTCGGATGGATCTTTCCTCTCTCTACAGGAATCAAGCCTTAAAGATGACTTATCTATTGGTTATTTTAAATATAGTAGTTTAAGGTAATACTGACCGATTCATTGTTCGTAATACAAAAAAAATAATACTTACATTCAAAAGATCGCACTTTGGGAGCATATCATTCTCTAATTTGCATACAAAATTAGCCTTAAATTAAAGTTCATTCAGCTGTTTTGATATTAGATTCCGTTTTCTTGCAGGTTTTCCAGTCAGATGGAACCTTCGTGGGAAAATTCGGCTCAATGGGCAATAAGCTAGGCCAACTGGAACATCCACATTACATTGCAGTGTCCAACACGAACAGAGTGATAGTATCCGATAGCAACAACCATCGCATTCAAGTTTTCGACGTTAACGGCAAAGTTTTGTCCGCCTTCGGAAATGAAGGTGCCGGAGATGGAGAATTCAAATTTCCGCGTGGTGTTGCCGTTGATGACCAAGGTTATATATTCGTCGCCGATTCTGGTAACAATAGGATTCAAATATTCAACCCTGATGGCACCTTCTTACGTTCGTTCGGTATTTGGGGATCTAGCAAGGGAGAGTTTAAGGGATTGGAAGGTGTGGCGGTAACGCCAACTGGAAATATTCTCGTGTGTGATCGCGAAAACCATAGAATTCAGGTGTTTTAAAACAATTTGCAGATAACTCAATTTTATTTATGCAGAACCTTTTTATTAAAACCAGAAGATTGTGTGTTAATGAACCTCAATAAAATATTGCATTTCCGTCTATATCATTCATTGCTGAACTACCTATTTTGCAATACCAACGATTATATACACGACTTCCTTGGTGATCCGCAGCTATAATACCTCCTCTAGCCATGTGCCTAGAAAGCTTTTACTGTTCATCTATACCTACATATTCTGAATACAGTGTAACGTGACCTATTGGGCCACGTATTTAAGTTTACAAGACCCACAATACTTGTATTAAGTTACTTTGTGATTGTGATCGTCTCTTTAGTAGAACCCTAAATTAAGTTGTTTGAATGAGTTTCATATGTAAGGATAAACAAGAACACATAACTATGCTGGATGTGCTGGCAACGCCGAAATGGCGAAGTCGTCGACCAAAAAGTCGAAAAACTGCTCTACCACTTTTAACCGCAGCTTACCTACCAAGAAACAGGGTAAATATACGCGCCATATGCAACTAAGAAAATTCCGTACCACAGCTACAACACGACGATCCAGAAAGGGGAGGAGACAAACGTCGGGCCAAATGTAATAAAAAAAATATATGCCAAGAGCAACAAACATTTTTTGTATTGAACTGTGGCAGGCCCAACATCAAAGTCGATGTGGCCGAATTATCATGCTTGCTTACCGATTAAAATTGACAGCGAGCGGATCTACCAATTTCATACTGCAAGCTCTAAAAGCCAATACTAAGATCCCCGTCACAAAACACAATGGTTGATCGATACTAATTACTGGGGATGCTTACTAATTAAACGAATTCGCGGATTCTAGTAATTGCGTGGAATCTAATTCAATTGTAACTGAACTATAGCAAAGCAAATAAAGTGTGTGTCTTACCTTTTCCGAACGCTGCTACCAAACTTACACATGAGCACTGTAATCGTTTTCGTCGCAAGAATGAAAGAGCTACGTTTCAAACAACAAATATATTTAACAATCAATTAATGAGAATAAAGAACATAATAATAATAATAATAATAAACCGTAATCAACAAAACTATTGTACTTCCCAAATATTCTTTACAATATGATATTCGATGAACGAGAATATGACCTCAACCCGTGAATTAACCATTTTGAGCTATACGCGAGTTTAAACTAATTAACGAAGAATTTTCAAAATACCGGAACGTGACTAACCCATCTTTTAATCTAACTTTCAAGATTTGTTAACTGACTCTACTCAACATTTTTCTATACATCGCGAGCTAGACTAGAAGTTACATTGCTTCCGATACCTAAGAGGATGGAACGTAGACTGAAGATTCTAGCTTTTGAAAAAAAAATACGTTACTTGCTGGATTTTCTGAACTGAGACCTGATTGGTCAAAACTACCCCCACTTGCTATTCTCAAAGCGCGGCACTGGTCATATTCTCGTTGACAAACAATTGTTCAACTATCAGATTATCAAAATATAAATAAAAGCTAACCAAAGCTAAACAATTTTAATCAGACCTAACTAACTCGTGGATATCCCCAAGCTGAAGTTAAGATACCACGCGATATGGCAACGACTTTGATTACTAAGATCGACATTCTTCATTTCAATATGCAACATCATGTAAAGAAAACTTCAGGAAAAACTTTACATGGTTGCCAATCGTAACTAAATCCTTACTTAATCTTCTGAGGAGATTGAGCAATCGAATCAATCATTTCTATCAACTAATGCCGAATTTACTATAAACTGAGAGGTTTCGCGCGCTAACCATCGTAATTTTTAGGCCGTGTACCCCAAACACAAAAGAGCCGCAACGGTCAGAACCTTCTAGGAACAGGACCAACTTTCTACATCTGGTTGCAATAAAATATCCCGACTGAACTGCAATAACCGAGTCTTTTTAACAATGCACTATTGCCTGGCAAATTTTATGAGAGTACCCGAAACGAACAGAATTAACAAAACTTATCCCCTTGATGCAAAATAATGTTAAAAATTTATCCACGTATGTTCTAAAACTAACCATTTTGCTACAGAACACTTTAAAGGATAAAAAGAATAATGCAACACTATAAGAAAACGATCTACGGAAAATTGTGTGCTTATATTTCGGTATTGAAAAAGAATCCTTCGGTCTGAGGTTAATACTATGAACCTCGGTTCTAAACAAAATTTTAAAGAACAAATAAGGCGGAGTTTTATATAAAATTATTTTATGATATAAACAAGCTGCTTGTAACCTCCTGCATTCCGTATTCAACTAAGCCTCAACTTATGACGAATAGAAGTAGACCCTATGACACCGTATATCATCCGCAAGCAGTAGTTCTGAACCCTGCGACAATGGATGAAGTCCAAACAAGGACCGCAGATTGGGTCTGCATAGTTAAAAAGTGACAGCACAAGAGCATCGCACAGATACACCTATTGCTGGGTTGTTAGCAAGTTACGCATATGATAAATTACTCTAAGCATTACAAATGCTTTGAGAACTAATTAGGAAACGTGTACATCAAAGCGAAGCGTATAGTCCATTATCAGACCCAAGTCTTTAACTTGATCCACCAGTTCCAAACGTTGACAATTAACAAAAACATTCAGTTGTGCAGCCAACTCCTGGCACTCAGTAGATCTAAAGGGTTTGCCAAATAATATTAACTTGGACGTGGCGGGATTAATAATAAGCGAGTGTTGCTCAGATATTGCAGCAAAACTGTTCAGTCCCACATTGATGTAATTATTAACGTCGACCACTTAATCTCTCGCGAATCGCTACTAATTTGTGTTTCATCAATGTGTAGAGATGAAAATCTTCATACCCTATAAATGTCATCAACACTGACGTATACAAAGAGAAGAGCAGTGGCCCCAAAATTGATCATTGCGGTACACCACAAGACAGCACGGCAGCTCTCGACACATCACCACCGATTTTAGCCGTACAAGTGCGATCAGCGAAGTAGCTCCTGAACATACGAATTGCGCCCGTTCCCAAACCCAAGTGATGCAGTATCGTCAAAAGTAAGTCATGGCTAAGGGTATCAAAAACCCTGGAGAAATCTAGCAAAGCCAATAGACAAAAAGTTATCCTCATCCAAAGCTTTTAACACCCCATCAGTGACGTTTAATAAAGCTATCTCACAAATATAGTCTCTACGAAAACCCGACTGTGCAGTAGAAATTAGATCGTCTCCAACACTTAGGAAAGCAAAGCAAAAACGCTTATAGGCCTCAAATCTTTATACGCTATGGGAGTGCCAATCTTATGGATTGGTGTCACAACAGCACGCTTCCAAGAATCGGAAACTATTCCGCAACTGAGGCAAACACTTACAATATGTGTGATAATAGGCAGAAGTACCGGGATGCTGTAACAAATTATATTTAGAGAGATCATACCTATCATGCCCGCGAGCATTACTCTTCACGGATTTAATAGCATCATGAACTGCCCTCTCGCTCACGAAAGCGATTCAATCGTCATGTCTTGCAAATATCTACTCAATAGCAACGGATCAGGTCGAAAGTTCCTAGTTGGGAGATCTAATAAAAAATTACAGTAATATATATAATATATAATATATATATGAATATATATTTTGCACTGAAAAGCTGTGGAGTGTCAATTCTGTATGTACATACACGTCATATTTAACTATGACAAATACACTTGTATGATAGCAAATCAAACTACTTAAGTATTGCATAGGTACCTATTGCGTTATAAACAGTTGGAGGAGGATCCTCAAAAAGGCTAGGTTGCTAGGTATACAGCAAGGACCTGCTTGTGTTCCTGAGAAACAGAATTGTTTGTAGTGGATGGACCGATATTGGCCAGTAATATTTGCTGTTACTGTGAAACAGTTCAGCTACATACAAAAACAAGCGACAAGACAGGGATTTGCGTAATCAATATATATCACATACGAAAAATGGGGAATACCAACCAACGCAAAAGAAGAACTAAAACAAGACAAATAAACAAGGTTCAAAGGAGATCATCATAACTGTCTCTTATGTAAGGCCTGTGATCTTCGAGAGCACCCATGTTGTAGGATATTTTTGGTAGCCTAGGAGCCTTATATCTTTGCTAAAGACATTACCAGCAAGAAATTACGCTGAATAAAACCTGCAGTGGCCTAATACAAAATAGAGGGGATAAAGATTGTGAGAACACCAGTAGGGAAAGACGTACGGGGCATAACATTAAATGGGAATATTGTAAATAAATTCCATGTAGTACACACTGGAAATTAATAAATATATTCGGAAACTATATTCTTCGGATACCAGCATTGCGTCTACCAGCTCGACCTTATGGCGTCATCGTCATAGAAATGAAATCGTAAGCTTCATACGGGCGGAGTGGTCTTTGCGATGTGGTCTCTGCGAGGTGCGCCTTTGTGGTGCAAACGGTGTAAGATATGGGTTGGAACGGCGGAACGAGGTCGGCTTCGAGTTAAACTACCACAGCGTCAGCAGGTGATAGTACCAAACGTTACTTTACTCGAAAGGTTAAAGCTAGCTTCGATGGGAATTACCACAGGGACACCTCGTCCACAAGGGACTTATACCTTCACTTTTCACTTTTTCGTCTTCTGATATGAAGCCTTAGATGATAGTTGAAAATGACACGTAAGTAAGTGAATGTATCGTCTCTAACATTGTTAGTTTGACCAATTGTGCCTTTTAATGGTCGTCTTCGCTTCCGATCTACTACAATGAAGCAATTGTTTCCAGAAAGCATAAGAGAATGCCGCATTAAAGTGAATGCGTCGTCTCTAATATTGTTAGATTACCTAATTGTGCCTTTTAATGCTCGTCCTCGATTCCGATTTGTTATAATGAAGCAACTATTTCCAGAATTCATAAGAGGATKCCGTATTAAAGTGAATGCATCGTCTCTAATATTGTTAGTTTCACCAGTTGTGTCTTTTAATCGTCGTCTTCTCTTCTGATTTGCTATCAGTGATGGGCGTTTACGCGTAAATTATAATTTTCTACATTACCCGCGTAGAAAATATAGATAAAGCATTTTGGCGTAGATTTTGAGTAGAAAATATGAGACGAGTATATTATGGCTATTGTACCTATATTAAGTATATTGTGGAAATTAGTTTGTTCCAATTTCCCTGTTTTATGGGCAAATTCTTTAAAATTTTTAAAGCACTACAGTTTTTTAATATTTATATTATTACTTTATTATTTTAGTAAGTCACTAGAGTACCCAAACGGTTTTCTTACTTCTTTGGGACAAAACATGCGTTTCAAAGTCTTTTCTTCTACGAGTATGTTAGGTATAATAGGTAGTATATGAAATTGCCCATCTTCTTCCGTTTATAGACAAGAAAGATAATAAAATCATAGTTTAGTCATTTAAGAATCCATTTGACCGATTGAGGGCTCCAAAGCACGCTTGTGCCTTATGGCCCTAACAACTGTATGCCGAAACAAGTTATTGTTGTTTAACGTATGTCTAGTTATTGTAATTACAACGAAGTAGTATTTTGTTTAGTTAGGAAGCAACAAAAATAATAATATACAAAATAATACTGTCATTTGAGGCATTTGGAGCTGTTAAAAGTACTAAATATTACTAGTTTGCTGTTTATCTACATAATGTTATTTTCTACAGTAGACTTTTAAAGTAGAATATACATAGTTTACGCGTAGATAATGGTGTAATGTACATGAAGTATTCGACGCGCCCATCACTGTTTGCTATAATGGTGCAACTGTTTCCAGAATGCATAAGAGAATCCCGTATTAAAGTGAATGCATCGTTTCAAATATTCTTAGTTTTACCAATTGTGCCTTTTAATGCTTGTCTTCGCTTCCGACCTATTACAATTAAGCAATTGTTTCCAGAATGCATAAGAGGATACCGCACTAAAGCGAATGCATCGTCTCTAATACTGTTAGATTGACTAGTTGTGCCTTTTAATGGTCGTCTTCGATTCCGATTTGCTATAATGGAGCAACTATTTCCAGAATGCATGAATGCATATGTGTATTGTGTATCAGTTAATGCGTTCACTTTAATGAAGCTACTTTTAGAGTCGTATCTTTATTACAGTACAACTGGGACTGCTGAACACGTTTATAAAATTTCAGGCACTGTGTGACATCGGAGTACTATCGTAGTCGTTTATTGCATACTTGCACAGCTACGCGTAAGCTTTTTTTCTGCAAGTGGGTTCTTTGATTGCACTGCAAGCCACAACCAATGAGAACCCGTTGATTTCAGTGTTAAAAATCATGATAATGTTCACAGAGAACCCTGTTTTCGTGGTAGTGATGCTTGCAGCGCAGGTCCTAGTAACTTAACTCAAACATTTGTAGAAGCATCGAAGATGTTGCCTTCGTTTGGTGGCAAAAATATTCATGCGGTATTATTCATTAATAGGTTTTAACAAGTTATGGCATCGTATGGGGTACCGATGGAATATTAGCGCATTGGTGTCACGATATTTTCCAAGAGGCCGCAAAAGTTTGGTCTGATGACATGCTGGATCAGTTTCCTACAATTTAATAATTCAAACGATAGTTTTTTTGGTCATTTCTGGGGAGCAACTAGACAAACAGAAATTAGAATGCGCTTAGAGACGGACAGATATAAACGGGACGACGGCACGATTGAAGGACGATTGAATGCTTTAAGATTAAATAAAACTGCTTAAAAGACGCAACTGTGAAAATTAGGCGATGAAACAATTTTGTCGGTAAAACTTTTGGCAGAAAGTATTATTAGATGAGATACATGCTTGTGAGCATGGGTTTTTTTTTATTTAAAAAATAAGTTGGTGGATTTGACTATTTTTTGTTTCAGGAATAAAAATAAAGTGTGTAAACATTAATGTGGTTATTATTTATTTAAGTTATTATTATAATAATAACTGAGACATATTAAATAAGAATATACGTCTTATGTACACAGTGCCATTTTCTACAGTAGACTTTCAAAGTAGAATATTACAAAGTTTACGCGTATATATTAGTGTAATCTAAATGCGGTGTATTCTACGCGCCTATCACTACTTGTTGAAAACGGGATTGGGACCTTTCGTCGCCGCCGGTTAGAAGCCAGGCCGGCACTTCGCAGCCGGACCTTTTTGAAGCAGGCCGTTTCGCAGCCGACCGTTTCGTCCCCATCAGACTGATAACTAAACAATATTTGCGGCAGCAATTTTAAAGCTACTGTAATGGAAAAAATTTGGGGATAATTATTCTATGCCCATTATAACATTTGGCAAATAAAAATTAATTATAAAATATTTACTAGACCCTACGACAAAAAATGGTTTCTTTTCTTCAGTGAAGATTATACTTTTCTTTCGCCCAAATACTAATGAATTTTGCATTAAAGTAAGAAGTAAATTTTTGAGTTTCGCTCATTTCTTTGACGGAAGCGTATCTTTATGTATTAATCCCTAATTTTTATGCAAGAAGTATCTATTTAATCTATCACAATTGTTACTATTGGTACCATTGCTAGTGCAGATTGCTTAGTCACATACTTAAAAAGTACAATTTATTGAAGATAGGGTACCTAAATTCCTGAATTTTTTATACAGAAATTACACTATTTTAGTAATGATGTAATGAAGTAATCTGTATTCAATATAAAAATCCTTTTAGGGTAGCTAATGCCTTTTTCTTCACTAATAGACACACGCCCTGACATAGATTAATATTTGGGAAAAAAACTTAATACAACGGCTTAATATTGWATCACTGCAGGATCGTACTTTCAGCACGTCCTATCAACAAATCCGACTAGCATTCCGAAATAATAAAATTTGGAAGAGTTGCTTTTTGTTTAAATCCTCATCTAGATTTTCTGTGCCACATTCTTTTTTGTTACCATTTATTCCTTGACTTGTTAAACTAGAACAATTTAGGTTAATAGGTTAATTTTTATCAAGTACTTTCTGATATCGGTGTTATTATTATTATTATTATTATTATTATATTATTATTTTTATTTTTATTATTATTATTATTATTATTATTATTAGTTAAAAAGCAGTGGATGAGCGTACTAGAGCGAGTAAAAAATTTATACAAAAATTTATAATACAGAATCAGATAAAATAATATTTGCACCAATAATCTTCCTGTGATTGCAAATCTTATATTATAATGAAGGTTGCTTTACTTTTTTTACCATTCAACAATTAGGTACTCCCGATTTATTTATTTAATCGTATCTGAGCTACACTTTTTACATCAATAACTAGAGAGTAAGTAAACATAATAACATATAGACAGAAATAGGTATAAATAAAAACACATAAAAGTATAAAACACATAAAAACCACATAAAAGTATACGACGTTCACAAGCGTCACAAGTCAGGTTGGTTGGTTAGATAGCTCATATCTCCTTCCAGTGTCTGGCACATTGCACTGCCGCATCATTCGCCTCCCACAGGTCCTGAATAGTGCAAGGAGTCTGTAGGGATGGACAGGACAGAAGGTGTTCCATCGTTTGTGTCTCTCCACAGACGCATGAGTCGTCCTCGGCATATCCCCATCTTAGCAAGTTATCTCCGGATCTTCCCATTTGGCATCTGATTCTGTTGAGGTTTTTCCAGGTCTTCCAGTCTAGTTGGGATCCGGCAGGAAGATGTTCTGTTGGGTTCCATGGGGAGATGTTGTTTTCTACCAGCCGCTGTCTCCACATTGCTTCTTTGGCAGCCGATTTGGAGTCTGTCATTGGGTTGGTGGACCTTATGAAACTCTTCCGGGATTTGAGTCTAGAGGGTGGGGTCTCATGTCCGTATAGTGGGTGTCTTTCATCCAGTGCCTGTCTACTTCGTTCTGCCATGCATAAGGCCTGTCGCCTGATTTGAGGGGGAGCTATTCCCGCTAACATATATAGGTGGTCCAGATTAGATGGTTTTAGGCAGCCTGTGATCAATCTGCAAGAGTCATTTAGGATGGGATCTATTTTGCTGGCATGTGTCGATCTAGACCATACAGGGCATGCATATTCGGCCGGGGCAAAACAAAGGGCAAGGGATGTTGATCGTAATACATCCGGTTGGGCCCCCCAGTGGGAACTGACGAGCTTACGGACAACACCATTCCTTGTATTAACTTTTGCTCTAGTTTTCTCCACGTGTTTCTTGTAGGTCAGGGTCCTATCTAAGGTCACCCCAAGATAGACTGGGTTTGAGCTGTGCTGCAGTTTTATCAAGTTCCATTCTATCTGCAGCTCCCTATTTGCTTGCCGGTTGTCGAGGTGGAATAAGCATGTCTGAGTCTTCCCTGGGTTTGGCCGGAGCTGGTTTGACCTGTAGTATTCCGACATATTTGTTAGAGACTCTGTCAGCTTTCTTTCAATCTCCTCGATGTGTTGGGATTGACATGTAATGGCCACATCATCAGCGTAGATAWAGCTGTTTGTAACAGGGCCGACAGGTTGATTGTTTGTATACAGATTAAACAGGAGGGGCGCCAATACGCTGCCCTGGGGAAGCCCGTTCCTCTGATTCCTCCAGCGACTCCTTTGTCCCTGGAACTCCACGCAAAATCTCCTGTTACACAACATTGATCTTAGGACCTCTGTCAGGTGGTAGTCTCCTGTGGTCCTGAAGATTTTTTCGAGGAGGATTTTGTGATTTATGGTGTCGTAAGCAGCCGAGAGGTCCACGAACACCACGCCCGTCTTTTTTCTCCTTTCAAACCCGTCCTCTATGTGTTGGGTGAGGTTCAATACCTGACCAGTGCAGGATTTTCCGGGTCTGAAACCAGCTTGTTGAGGAATTAATTGGTTTTCCGCGTGTGGTCCTATTTTATTCAGGATGAGTCGTTCGTAGAGCTTGAAGGGACAGCAGAGAAGGGATATCGGTCGGTAACTCTTGGCATCTTCGCGAGGTTTTCCCGGTTTAGGGACAGCGACCACCCTGGCTTTCAGCCAAAGTTTTGGGATTGACCTTTCGGCCCAGCAGGTATTATATAGTTCAAGGAGCCAGGACATCGCCAGTGGCCCGAGGTTTCGGAGAAACTCATTGGTTATATCATCCGGGCCAGGAGCCTTTCTGGGTTTCAGTGACTTAATTGCCAGTTCTAATTCTGGTAAGGCAAAATGTGGGTCTTGATTATTTTCCGATATTTGGGCTCTTTTATAGGTGGTGGTCACTCTGATCTTTCGGTCTGGCTTTCCGTTCACGAGGAGTTGGTGGGCAATTTGGTTAGCGGTTACATTAGCCCTATCTTTTGGGGCTGCTGGGTCGCCGGATAGTTTGCGGATGAGGCTCCAGGCTTTCCTGCTGCTATGCTTCATGTCCAGGCCCTCTATCGTGTCCCTCCATTTTTCTCCTCTCTCCCTGCTTAGGGATTCTAGTAATTGATTGCCCAGTTGCGTAGTTTCATCGGCAAAAGGGTCTCGGCTGTACTGTTCCAGGTATTCGTCATAGGTGGCTTTAGCCTCATCAGATAGCCCCGGGACGTAGGAAGTTCTACAGCCCCTAGGGATAGACTGTCTTGCCGAGTACTTGATGGCGGAGATGAATTTCTCGTAGTTTGCAGGGATTGATGGGAGGTCTGMGATTTGCGCGTCCAGGGTTTTAGCAAATTTTTCCCAGTCAGCCTTTGTGAAGTTAAAGCGCCTCTTGAAGGGAACTTTTTGGGGCACTATCACTGGCCTAAACTTTAGCATAATTGGCCTATGTTGGGTGTGTGGTATTGGGTCGAGGACCGTTTTGATGCATGTTCCAGCTAGGGAATAATAAAGTAGGTACAAAGAAAATTCTTTTAGACAAAAAACCTTTTATAATACTCAAATTAGTCCATTGACAGCTTACTTTCTCAAAAAAAAAAACACATTTTTAAACTTTTGTCATTAATATTTTTATCAATTCGGCGTCGAAACAGTCGACTGCCAGTCGGCCGACTTCGAAATGGTCCGACTACGAAAAGGCCTGGCTTGGAATCGGCGGCTGCGAATCGGCGACAGCGAACCGGCGGAGGGGAAAAGTCCTAGACCCGTAGAAAACATCACCAGATGGAAGATGGGGCAATGGTAGATTCTGTTGGTAATTAATGCTGACTCATCTTGTGCAAGGGTTGTGGCCTCTTTTAATTTATTGTAAAATATTTTTGCATTTTGTAGATGTAGATCCTTTTCACGTTGTAATAAGTTTTTATTTTGTGGATTTGTTTCTGTTTATTTTATTAGCGAGTTAGTTACATTTCTAACGAATATCAGACCTTGGGTGGGTGGCCAAAACTGAGGTTGTGATTCAAAGTAAACTGACGATTATAGAAGTCATGAGTCACCGTTGGTTTGATTTCCTTATATTCTTTGCCTTCTTGTATTCATCTGGTATTCCTCAGGTGCATACTTTTATAGGTAGAGCCGATGCATTATTGTCTTCTCTGCTGTAATGAGGCTCTCTACGAGACAGCTGCTAATGTTCTAATATGGTCATTTATTTGTTCAACTATTTCGTCGGGGATTCTGTTCGGTCTGTTTTAATATTGTCCGCATTTGTCAGTTTGAGACATTATATATATATATATATATTGCCTCTTGCCTTTTTGCAAACTTTTGTCTCTTGAGTACCAATACGATTTAAAAAAAGTGGTCAGTTATTATGATTCAAACATTAAAAAAATACTTTTGTTCTTGGTCGTTTACTTTGCACATTTGGAACAGACAATAGACAAAATAGTTTTCTCATCCTTTACCCTCTTTTTTCCATGCCTTTGTCGTAATCTTTTGTTCAGATCTGAACTCTCGTACCTTTCTTAAGCTTGTAATAGATGTTGTATTACGGCAACAGTTGGTGTGAAAAATCTTTTTCTTCAGGTATATAGTTACAACCTAAGATTGAATACATTTTCTTAATAAAAAAATAGGTCTTTTCTACCATAGCATGGCCAACTATAGTTTCCATTTCAAAAATGCAAGTTTGTGTTATATCTCTCAAATGTAGTCCCTTAAAAAAATTCTGGAGTACGCCACTGGATTGAGAATAAAAATATCAATCAAAAATATCTCCATGGTGTCTTTTTTGTATCTACAATCTACATAGCCAATCAAGATATTTAGAACTGTAACTGTGAGATATGTAATGTCCTTGAAATTGAAACGAATGTCCAATTTTAATTATCTGTATAAAATTGGTGGTGTCCTTAGCAATTAATTTCAAACCCAGGAACTCCTTTCTAACCGAATAACTAAGCTTACAGCATCTTAGGAAGGAAAATTAAACTTTTATTTTGTTGTGAAGTCCCTTGCCTTATCTGCCTTTTACAAACGAAAGTAATATTGCAGATTATAAGAATCTACCAGAAATTTATTATTTAAAACATAGAACGCTTTGACACATTTGAACTACTACAGTGTTGTGGTCTTGCGGTAGGTTTATTGGTGAGGAGTTACTGTCACTGTCACTAGCCCTTAACCTAAGAAGCCGGCCTAGCTGGTCTAGTGGGTAGCGCGGAAGCGCGACTACCTATGGCCAGGTAGGCTGTGGGTWCGAATCCCGCGTAAGGCATGGATGTTGTGAATGTTATGTATTAAGCAATGTATACAATTTAATATCAATAAAGATACAAGTAATGAGCTGGCTAATTGCCCTAAGCTGGCAGGGCCATTAAAAAAAAAAAAAAAAAAAAATTAACCTAAGAACTTGTCAGTGTCAGTGACAGCAGAGCTAGCAGAGTTGACGTTATGGCCGGTCATGCATTTATTGGAACTTGGGAGGTAAACAAGCTGTTAATTTGCATTTAGTTCGACAGCGCATTATCACTTTAGTCAGTGCTTCATAATATATTTTGCTAAAAATAGATTTTATCATGTTCCATGCTGAAATCTTCAATAATGTACAAATTATATTTGATAAAGACAACTGACCCAGCACCTTTATATATCATACGTTTTTTCTCTAGTGGAAGAACTACTTTTTAATAAAGCTGTGTCTTCCATTACCTTTTAGATTGTATACATTAATGGCGCCTACAGCTGTGAGAATTATGGGCTGGAAGGGTGAGTAAAACAAAAACCCGATACTTACTCTACAGTGGCGTTTTGCAGAGTTCGATTCAGGCTAGATGAGAGTGGAGATGTAACGTGGACAGTATCAGAAGAACTGAAAACAGTGCCACTGTTCAGCTGTGAAACGTATGAAATTTACAGCACATCGGTTTTAGGTGTTGTTTTACGATTTGGTGCCTACGCTGGACATGTCATAGAATTTAAGGTAAAATAACCTCTTAAGCAATTAATATATTGCTTACTTTTAAACTTGCAGTCGAATCAAATTGAACCAAAAGAAGATGTAATTTTAACTTGTGATGAATGGGGTATGCTCCATTGTAAACGGGTGCATGAAGAACAACACGATGATAACCTGAGTGTGCCATTTTCTTTGCTGCCCGCTTTGGAGGATGGCTATTTTTCAGATATTACACTTGTTGCTAACAATAACAGAGAGGTATGGCTTAAACATCTTCACGTCTTGCTTAATTCGTGGCCAAAATGTTCTCCACTAAGTTAATGCCAAAAGACTTTATTACCAGTTTAAAACTCATGCCACAATTTGTAACTATTTAATTGTTAATTAATGACCAAAATAAAAAATTTTTGCTGTCTGTTTTCTAGGAGAAGTTTCATGTGATGCTAACTTAACATTGAATTATTTATATCGGATCATTACTACTGAAGTTATAGAAAAATAAATGTTCTGTCCAGGGTCAATTTTATAATATCTGTTATTATGCACACATATTCACTTTGGGCGAGGACAGTTGTTTTTCTACTGATTTATACCACAACCTGTAAAACTTAAATTGGGGTTTACAACCACTGCCACATGGCTAAAAATAATTAAAAAAGTATATGAATCAAAGAGTGCACCTTTATTTGCTTCGTAATGATCGCAAATGTCAACACAATATTTGCATTAAAGAAAAATAAAAACTGTCCGTACCCAACAGAAAAATTTAGCTGAAGATGGTAATTTGAAAATTCATAAGGTCGGCTTCTCTTCTCCTTATTGAAGTTGATATTAGCTAAAATCAACTCGGTATTCTTGACAGTACTTTAAATTGAGGCATGTGATTGATATAGATTTTAATTGCAGAGTTGATTTTAGCTTATAATGGAGGATAGAAACAGCCCCAAAATATACGAGTATAACTTCCCTATTTGAATTTGATTACTCGTTTGATTATCTATTTTTGCCTGTAAGTTGTTCGAAGTGTTCTCGGAGGTGTTAGAACCACTTAAATTAGCTATTTTAATAAGGAATGTGAAAAATTAATGCACTTTGAAGGACAAAATGGCATCACTGACACTAAACCTTGCTTGCAGTAAAAACTATACTAACTTAAATAATACTAGGTATATATAATACTGCAACATGATAATAAAAACAAAAATATTTTTGTAACATATGAGATGGAAACAAATGATCTCATATATGAGAAGTACATAAAACAGCTATGTTGCTATAAAGATGCTTATTTAAAAGTATCGTTTAAATAATATACCCAATAAGCAGATATCATTTCATTGTAACTTTCATGCCCTCCAATACTTTATTTGTATACCTGGATTCTCCATGGCAAAAAAGGTAAAGAATCACAGGAGAGCTAGTCAGCATCTGTTTATTGTGAAAAAGAATACCACTTTGCGCTTTTATGCATAAATTACAAACAGCTTAATAAACTTAAATTATGTACGTATGTATCATAGGTACATTAAAAAGAAATGATTTATTTTTTAATTTTAATATTATGACTGGTCAATCTGGGGAATTGCATTGGAAGAGGTTCCGGGACATTGTAGGTAGTGGCATATGTGCTCATATTCCGTTGTTCTGTAACTTCCATAATAATGGTCTGATTTGAATGAAAATACCATTAATCAACAGCAATGATTTAGCAACAAATTCTGATATATAAATAATTCAATTCTGTTAACTTGTGTAGAATATGACTGTTGTTGTGCTAACCTAATGTTAAATGAGCAACTCATCAAAATTCTCCTAGAAAACAAGGAGCAACATTTTTTTTGTTTTGGTAATTATTTAGCAAATTAATAGCAACAAATTTTGTCGTGTGTTTCAAATTAATGATAAAATGTTTTGGTGCTAACTTAATGGACATGTCAAAATTTACTGATTATTATTTACTTAATAATGTGATTTTTTGCATTTTTAATCGTTTGGTGTAAGTATTTTACAAAATGTGAAATCCATTGTACTCTTGTAGTTTAAAATACATTCCTGCATTGCGAAGTTGCAAGGGAGTGATATTCCGTGGACTTCTGATCCTCCACCATTTACTGGACTTTCCGAAGATGTGTTAGGCACTATTTTACATTTCGTTTATGCTGAGTGTTTACCCGATACACTGTCAGAAGGTACAGCTCGGCAAGTAATTAGAGTGGCAACACAATATCCTTCTCTTTCGAAGTTAGTGAATATGTGTCAAGGTTATCTGAAGAACATGGCCCTTAAACAACGTGAGTATTCTCTCAGCCTATTCTGTTGGTAATAGAAATAAATATAATATTTTAAGTAATGTATATTTCTACAAGCATTTTTGTTTATCATCTCAATGAGAATTTGCCTTCAACCCTTCTTCAAAATAAACACTATCGTTTGTGACATATGGCAAGACTTAAATGACAATATCAGTCTGTAAGTTGAAATTAAAATTCTGGCGGTTGCTGATGTGAACACTTCGAGGCAAATTGTGATAGTACTGCGAGATGGCCTTTCAAACAAGTTCGCATTCCAAGGCTACGGTACTGATTTGCCACTGACTGTGACAGTTATGTTTTATGTTCGCGTTCTTTTCCAAATAAAAGATAGGAGTGGGCCTACTGATGATTTGTTGAAGATGTAAACCTACCAAAAAACTGACTAGTAATCAATAGAAATCTGAAGTGCTCAGGTCATGTAGCGCCCTTTTTTAGATCAATTTTCTAATTGCTTTCTTATGTAGAGTGTCCAATAAAGAAGAAAATAAACCAAGTTACGTTAGAGCAAATTTGTCTCCTTACCAAGTTATACTTCTTCAGTTATTTTGCTTTGTTAAATTTTTTTCAACGGCTGTTTTTATTCAAACTTTGTACAGTGGTATATCTAATCTGTGTAAATATACAGTATTTTTACAATTTCAATAAATCATAGAGGGTGCTCAGAATAACTAATTACTTTTACAACATTTTCATAT
This sequence comes from Rhyzopertha dominica, assembly GCA_025024175.1. Taxonomy (NCBI): domain Eukaryota; kingdom Metazoa; phylum Arthropoda; class Insecta; order Coleoptera; family Bostrichidae; genus Rhyzopertha; species Rhyzopertha dominica. The sequence goes on from QCXZ01000138.1 coordinate 14,122,323, forward strand.
TATTTTTAGGTTAGTGAATTTATTTTGAAAAAGGCATACATTTCATATCTTGCTAATATGAGCCTTTGAGAAAAAAATCAATATAAATTTATTCCTACATTTTGAAGAAATTAATGATTATAAACAGTCAGCTTCTAATCTAGTAAACATATTTCATTAATTTGACAGTCTAATGCATGTTAATTAAATAAAATCCCGACATAAAACAGTAAAATCTTATTAAGTATTAGCACAAAATGCAGCATGAAGAGCAATATTAATAATAACAAAGTAACAATAACAATAACCATGTTAAAGCATAAATAAATATCTACCTGTTTATTTAAGACGTGTCAAAAATGCCTAGAAGTCAACAGAGGGCATTTCGAATACCTTTTAAATAGATATGTAGATGTTCATTTATGCATTATGACTTTATTTTGTGCTATTACTGAATAAAATTTTGTTTTTTATGTTGGGTTTTATTTAATTAATATGAATTAGACTGTCAAATTAATGACATATGCTTGCTAGATTAGAAGTATTTTATGATCATTTTTGTTCATCATCTAAGGAAAATTTAAATCGATTTTTTCTGTAATGGCTTATTTTAGAGAGGCATGACAAGTAAAGCTACTAGATCTTAAGAAAATGTGTTTTATTATTAATTAATCTACCTACAAAAAGATATTGCAAACAAAATGATCTTGAGCACTTTCTGTGAAAATATTATGTATTATTTGGAATGATTAGATATACCTCTGCACCAAATTTGAATATAGTACACTTTAAACAAAAAAAAAACACTTGAAAGAAAGACAATAACTTTGAAAGTCTGTCACTTGGTAAGGAGACAAAATTGCTTTAAAGTAAGTTTCTTTATTTCGGCTTATTTCGAATCTTATTTTGACCCAAGGAAGCTACTGTTAATGTATAGTTCTATAGATAGTTTAAATAGATTTATCTGCAGTTGGTTACGGTGCAGACAGCACAGACATGCATTTTAATGTATGTCGGTTCTTGCCCGCTTGCAAAAAGTGCCATGGGGACCTGCTGTCAAATTGAAGTATGCAGGTGCATGCCAATTTGTCAGGCTACAGGTCACTTCCTTTAGGAAGTAGATCCCATTATGCCAGCTAGGTGTCTCTGTCATCATATCAGTGTAATGCTGACAGATGGCATTGCCATGTAAATCGTTACTGACATCGTATATTTTGTAGAATAAGAAAGTTTATCCGCTCTGATGCCTGTCGCCACTGAAATTTTGACACAAATCAAGTTTCCAGGTTGCCTGATTTGCTACAAATCGCCCAATCTGTCAACCCAGAAATGATTTGTAAATATTTTAGAACCTGACGAGTACATTACCAGCGGCTAGAAGCGTGGGAGTGGATTCGAATTATCACAATTTGTTACATGCATTTATGTTCGAAAGCGATATCCAGTTATTTTAGAGATCAGTGTATGAGACTAGAACAGTTATGGATACAATTTATTTGTTGGAAAAGAGTATTTACTGAAAACTTCCCGCAGGCACTCAAAAGTTACCGGCGAGCCACATGCGGCCTGCGGCTTGTCGACCCTTGCAATGGAGGCATCTTATTGATTATATCCCTATAATTTTTCTTTATTTACAAAACCCCACCCAAAGGTTGAAACAGAACTGCAAGTGTTTTAAACAACATGCAAAAGATGTATAAACCATTTTCCTAATCTCTGGGCTTTTCCAATGATTTTTGTATTTGTTAACACAATTTTCAAGGAGGGTTTTAAACAGTTATTTATGTACCTGGATAACCTGCTCAACAAAAGAAGCCTTAATTGAAATTAGCTACCAGAAAAAATTTATTACTGGCAACAAAAATTAAAATCTGTGTAGCTTAACAGATTTTATTACATTATAAAAAAGTTTAGTGTCTTACCATTTAAGTGTCACTGTTAAGAGGCAGGTTAAGCAATGTTGTACAGAAAAAATCAAGCTGCTCACTTAGGTAACAGAAAATCAGAAAATTAAGTTTGTAACCTAAGATCATAACTGAAGCGAATCAAGTCTATTTATATGAAAAACACTAAATATAGAAATTAATCTTACATTTTTTTGTATATTTCTACTGTATGAAACTTTTTCCTTTTTTATTTTATGCCCGCAGAAACAGAAATAATTTTAGCGAAGATATAATGTCACATAAATGACTTTAATGTCTTGAAAACTTCTACCTTAGGATGAACCAAAACTAACCTGACATAACTATTTCAGAGATAATTGGGTTGGTGAATGACATGCACGGTTTCATGAACCAGATAATAGAGCGCTTCTCTAGCAAGCACAATACCTCACCTACAGACAGTATTACATCAAATCCCGCAAAGTTATGTTTCGTCGTCAAACAGTCTGTAAGGGATATTGCTGTTGCTGGTGTTAAACTACTGCTGTTGTGTGATCTTTTTACAAAACGTAAGAACGAACTACTGAGAGAAGAACGACATGAGATAATTCGCTATGCGAAGTCCAGGCTTCCAATTTTTCTGATGCAACTTCACAGATTCTTGCAAGCATTAAAAAATACTTTCAGCGCTATGTGTGCTTCGGAGAGGCATGAGGTAGCCACATACTTGGTTCCAGAGGTACGTTATGTTCAGACACCTGTTTTGGAAAGTTAATTGAAATATTCACATTTTAAGATTGAAGTTATATTGGACACCGTATCTATGCTAATAGTAGAGGTGCAAAAAGCCTTGCAGCAAATAATCGAAGTACTATCTCCGCATGATAGTGTTCGAAGTAAGTCTAGCATGGCTGATATGTTAGGGAAATCTCTAAGGAATGTGTTGCACATTCGCGAATTGACAAAACTGCGCAATTTTCATGAACACATCMCTTGCAGTTTAGGACTGTTGCTGCATAAAAAGTATGATTAATATCCGTAATCTATTGTCCTCTAAACGATAGTCTGCAGGGAAAGCTTCAATGAAATGTCCCCACCACAAAAAGTCAGGTCTGTGGCTAGAAACCTTGAGCAGATGATTGAAGAATTACCAATGTTCCTGTTACGACTTGAGGATGTCATGGCTGCATCAGACGATAAGTTGGAATGGAGAGAATTTAAATTTTGTTTCAAAGTCGGCACCAGTAAAGTGGTAAGTGTCGTGGTGTAGCATGTAGGAGCGAGTCCTTTATGTTCTTCTCCGTTTCAGTCTGGTGTTCTTCAGAAATTGATAGCGCATAAGGACACTTTGCAAGAAGTAATAACTCAGGTTTGCGAATTAGTACAAAGGGACGCATTCACGCAGTCTCTCCAAAGTTTAGGCCTTCTCGATGTGAACACAGTTACGCCACATTCTGGAGAGTGCCAGAAAATGACCAAAAGTTCTTCTTTTAACATACCAAAACATCAGCAAGGATATAAGGTAATATTCTTAAGATATAATAGAATTTGAATTTTAGAATTTATATCTGCCCCCCTACAGGTAACAGGTTTTGGCCAGATACATGATTTAATTTTGTACAATCCTATAGAAGCATGTTAAACATAACAGTTCCATATTATATTCCTCAACGATATTATATGATATTTAAACACATCTCAAAATTATGTCTTTGGTATAATACAGGGTGGCGAAAATTTATTCTTCCATAATTTTTTCATGACCATTAAAAATGCATAAGTGTTTTGTACAAATGTGTTTCAGATTTTTTTGTATAATATAACTGGAAATTATTTTAAGAATAATGAACACCCATTTATATAAAAATGTACAAGGTGTCCCATTTTCTATATTTTCTTAGGATATCTCGGTTATTATTAAGGCTAGAGAGATGAGATTTATCACTACCTGTTTTACTTTTTTGAGATAAATTTATCCGGTAAAATAGAATTCGGTTAACTTATTTTAGTTTTTTAGTTATAGTCTAAAATTGAATAACTTCTAATTCCTGAAAGACTTTGTGGTGACCGGAGTTTTTACATTTCAGTTCTTTTTTACGTAGAATTGATTGCTGCAATTCGTTTTTTAGTATTACAAACAATTTTTAAGATATAAACCAAACTTATGGTTTTTTCAATAGAAACCGTAGTTGATTAAGATACACTTAAAAAAGAACTTTTGCACTTTTCAAAAATATATAACTACTTATATGTATTCTAATAAATAAAGAAGTTGTAAAAGTTTTTTGAAATTAATTGACAGTATTAAATGGGGATGAAAAATTATAGAATGATGAGAATCAAGGATGCAAACGAATGATGGATACATATGTCAAACATCAAATTTGGTAAATGAAGCTAACGAATTAAGTTTAGATAAATAGTAACGAAACGGAAAACACCAAATTTGAAAATGCAGGGTGACCGGATATGCTCTTATATTAATGCTGATTGAATATTGATTAAGCTGCAGATATATATTTAGAGAGAGATGCATAGCTAATACCTATTTTTATATGTTCCCTTTGAATTATTTAAGGTTTCCTAAGAAGAGACAACTCCATAAAAGTACTTACACTAGATTAAAAAACAATTTTTATTTTACAGATCATTTAAGAAACACCAATCGAAACCTTACGAAAAGAAAAATTGTAACAGGGAAATTATGAGTGTTCTAGCAAAAATCAAGGGAAATTCAAAGACATCCGTTACAGAAATAGAAGCAGGATATCAAAGATGAGGGTCAAATAATTCTAAAAAATCATAAACACACCTAAAAAATAATACACCATTTATGTACATCCTGGTGATTCCGAATGCAAAATTCACAACATTAATAAGTTTATAAAACTTATTATTTTGTCTGACGAATGCCATATAAGTAGTGATTAGTGTTAGTTCTGTTTTTTTTTAATTTAATAACTAGTAATTTATGTTCTATCATTTAATTTAATATACATATGATCTATTATTAGTTTATTATGTTTTTTATTTGTTTTTTTCCACTATCATATTCTGTAATTTTGGGCATGTCAGATGTATTCTTTACCTGTTTCTATTTTTGATTTCCATGGCTGCCTATAGTTTTCTCATTGTCGTACTACTAATTTCGAAAAATCACCATATCTTATTCATTTATTAAAGTAAGTATAAAAAGTCACTTGTTTATAAAAAGTCCAAAAAAAGTTCTTTTTGAGCTTGTCACAGTGAACTATGGTTTTTATTAGACTATAGTTCAAAAGCTAAAAAAATGTAACCAAAATCTGTTTTGTCTTACTATACTTTATGATCACTATTAATTAAGTAGGATGTTCCCAAAAAAATAATTTTTTTAAAATTTTAAACATTGTAATGATGTGAATTACAGGATTGTACAAAATATTTAGGCTTTACTTCCACAACTTTATGAAGTGTTAGGTCATTCAAAATTAAGTAATATAATATATTACACAATATTATTGTGCTAGCATTTGTTTCAATAATCATTCCTTTGGAAAATGTCTGGTCTCACTATATTTATAAAAAATATTGTTCTGTGCGCCCTAATGTAAACTTGCTTTATCAAAGAAAGTTGCTTCTTTTCACAGACATATTTTTAGAAATATATTATATTTTTACTCCATTGTTTCAGCTGAATCTAGTCGAATCTCTTTGTGTACCCCCCTCAGCTTCCAACAGCAACTTGTCAAAAATGTCACTTCAATTACTGAAGAATGGTGTAGACACAGATATGGAATTTGAAGTGGTAGGTCCTAATACAGATCCAGCATGTGGTGAACACAATGAAGAAGGTGCAAGGACGCCAACTSAAGAAMAAGTTGTTATGAAAGCTCATCGAGTGATCGTAGCAGCTCGCTGTGACTGGTTCAGGAGGGCACTGTTGTCAGGGATGCGAGAAGCTATAGACAGGTAGTAAGATGAATAGGGTTATATATCCTACCACATTTTTTTTAATGTACTATATAACAAAGTGTGTCTGATATTTAACACCTCATTTTAAAAGCATTAATAAGCTGATGTTCTAATATTTGTGTTTGCAGCTCTACTCATGTAGGTTTTTGCATTTTATTTTCTGTGATATTATAAACTTTATAAACCAATATTTTCCATGTTTTACTATAAAGATAATAGTTATATTTGTTGAACTCAGAATAGAAATTTCTTGACATAATGAACTTTCAATTTTCTTTAGTACTTCTAATAATTAAAAGAATATGTATTACACTTCATAACAAACAAAATTTTCATAACACAAGGTTTTACTACAATTTTTGTGCCCGAACTATCAGAAAAGACAGCCCTAGGATATAGCCTTATTATCTTATTGATCAAAGTACATGGATATTTGCAAACATTTACAGATGCCCCTTTCCAAACTGCTCTTGTGAGATCATATATCTACAGTTGACCAAGTGGATCCCAAAGTTAGTTGAGTAACGTTTCTTTACCACATTTGAGTGTGGTGTTACAGGTTTGCCACGCTAAGTATGCATATTCCACGGCTGTGCACTGCCCTGCATAAAAATTATTGAAAATACAGTACAATTGTGATTATCCAACTATTAACATTGAGAGAAAAATGTGACGTACAGGTAGAAGTGATGCTAGGAAAGTTATTGCAAATGTGATAAATTTATATTAACTAGAGACGCAAAGTTACATAATCAAAGTAAACGCAAAAAGGACCATGGTATTTACGAGTGTTTTGGAAACTTTAAATAAAGGTTGACAACGAAAAACAGAAGATCCTGATATAAAACTAGTTTCCCTGGCAGAAAAAACACCGAGAATAAAATCTATTACTTTAATTAAAGTCATTCAACATGAAATTAAAGAATTTTTTTAAACAAAAAGCTTGTCCAACTATTGAGTATTTTACCGCAGCTATTTAAAGTTTTTTCCTTACACTAAAACTACCTTTAATAGGCTGTTATAAGAAAGGCTTTTTTTGGCACATCTGTTATAATACAGAAAAAATTAATAATAACAAATAATGTACTGGAGGCTTATATTATATGCACCGAATAAAAGAATATCAAAAAGAAAACAACTCATAGACAAGAGCGGGATGATGGGTAATAACATGTGTGAAATGTGAGCAAAATCAGAATTTATTTGGAGTGAAATACTAAATCTTCGAGTAGAATAATTCTCGTACATGCAGGATCTGTTTTGTTACAATAGCCAAACTAGTATTTAGAAGAGGACTAACATAGGTGACAACTATGATCAAATGAATAAATCCAATTTTGAAAAGTGGGTGATAACATTTTTCTATGAATATTCATTGTTTTGAACAATGCTTTATATCACTCCAAACAAATTAACAAACATCAGACACAATTCAGATTTAATAAGAGAAGCCAGTTTATTTGAAAAGATTCAATTATCTGATTCGTCAGCCCAAAAAAAAACTATATGCGGTCAGTACAATTATTGTACAAAATAGTCACATACCGGTATGTAATAATGTAACCATTAATGTGCTGAATATCCATATTGTTTATAGAGAGCATTTTCTCACTGACTGTTTTGTGATACTCTTTTTTTTAACATATCATGCAAAATGCTGTGTGTAGATCCAGTCAATTCGTTAAGCTTAGCAGTTTATCTCTTTTGGTCACATGATGATTTTTAAGCAAATTTTTTTCACTTTTTTGACATTTTTCTAATTTATTAATGTTGCTGGATGAGAAGTGTAAAGCAAAGTTGTTAACTAAGGTAGTATGATCCTTTTTGGAACGATTTCTACTATTCAGCTGCCTGTTTATCTGATAGAGCAACTTTCCATAGTTGTACCTAGTTGTTGTTGGTACAACAAAATTTCAAACACACCCTTTGATTAACATTTTTTTGCATTATAAAATTTGCAAAATAGACTCTAGGTTAACTTGTTTACAATGCAATAACAAAGAAACTACCTGAGTGATCATGCTAAAAATTAATATGCAAGCCTGTAACAGTCCTGCCAACCTTCTTAAAAATAGTTATATACCTCAATCACGGTTTGTTTAGTTGGTACAATTCGGTTCAGCTTTGAACAGAAGCGAACAAATGGAAAGCAATCATTTGATTGAAGATGGTGACGATTAAATCATCATACAATTGGGAGAAAACTGGAATATGAATGATTTTTCTTTTTAGCCTTCTTGCGATAAAAATCCCAAACTTGACGGCATATGCTATTTCGTGATTTTCTAGTCAGTAATTGTTATGTTGAAAAAATACTTTTTTATAATTTATTTTGTGATATACATTTATGAAAGTTGTTGTTTTGTACATAATTTATGTTTTGGCCTTATTTCTCATTTTAATGTATGTATCTCTTTTCTTTAGATTTGAATTCAATTTAATATAATATAATTTAACATAAACATAACAATTCCACTCCATATTACTTTATAAATATCTTAAATTTGTGCGTTTTTCTATTCACTATATCTTTTGTTTATTGTTTTTCAAGAATTGATGTTTTTTTTTTTGTCTATTTGTTATAAACATTAATATCATCACGGAATTTTAAGTATAAGTGGGGCTTTTACATCTGACTCTTCAGTATTCACTGCCTTGGGATTAAAAAAATATGATGTGATACTAGGAATGCAATCCCATTTACCACCGGTTTTCTCTGGTAGTTCATATAGTATAGCTAATTGGATCTCCAATTTGTGAATATTGATTTTTAATAAATACATTTTTTTCAGAAAAATTGTAATCCATGATACCAGCCCATTCCTCTTTCGAATATTCCTTGAATACCTCTACAGTGGTCGTCTTTGGCAGTCGTGCTTAAACACAGACCAATTGGCAGAATTGCTCTTGTTAAGCGACAGATACGAAGTAGATTCCTTGAAACAAGCTTGTGAATATGCTCTACATTCGAGCATAGACCAGGATTCCGTTTTGTATTTTCTCAGCATGGCGGATCAATACAATGCTCAAATTTTAAAAGTAGGTACCGAAGGAAGTAGACAGACAGACAAACTAATAAGACTGTTTCAGAACGAGTGTTTGAACTACTTATCTCAGCACCAAGAACTGACAGAAAGTGAAGTGTTCTTTGAGTTGCCCATTGTTTTGCAAGCGGAGGTGTTTGACTGTGTGTGGACGCAGCCTGCACCACGAAAATCTACAACGATGGAACAACTTTTGCCCACGTCTGCCACACCTACAAGTGCCGATTCTAGTATCTCTGAAGTGCAACGAGCCATGTATGGACTGCACTTGAATCAAGAGGTAAGTAATAATACCATGTGCAAGCTTGAGCAGTCCTGTCAAATTTTTTTTGAGTGGGTTTTTAAATATGTATATGTTACAGTCAAAACCTGAACTCAGTAGCATCTTGAAGTTACTAGTAAAAGCCATTTGCAACAATAGATGTTAGTTTTCTCTAGTCAAATCTAGAATTGTCTGCAGCAGTTTCGGCGCTATAGTTGCAAAAATTAAGGCGAAACTAGTGTGATTAAAGAGCTTATACAAAATTTTGAAACATTATTCCTAAACGTGAGAGAAAAAGGCATGGCAAGTAGAAACAGTGGAAGCTGTTTATCCAAAGCTTACTGATTACAACAAGGCATACTGTCTTGACATTTTGAGTTACATAGAATTACTTTCTTCTTGCACAAACAACTTCTAAACATTTAGTCCTTCTTGCACACACAATGTACATATGGTTGTCTTGTTCCTGTTGCATTAGAAACCCCTTTAAAACCCAGAAACATCTCGGGTAAAATATCAGATTGAACTTGGAAAATACCTGTATAACTGTTGCTAAACAAAAACAACAGATTAAATCAAAACAACAAAACACCTATTTACACTTCTATCATTAGATCACATTAAATCTCCTGTTCTGGCAATGACATGAAAAACACAAAAAAACTAAAATTCAACTACTACAAAACAAATGCTTGAGATAGCAAACAGATAGACGACAGTTCAAGAATTATGCAGACAAACGGACATACCGACAATAACTCAACACATACACAGACTGATCCAGTTGTTTTATCGTAATTTGTATGAAGAAATGCAGATTGCCTTATCACCATTATTACCTCTCAAAGATAAAAATGAAATGTATTAAACATTAAAATCAAAAAATCATGTGGCACGCTGAAGAATGCGGGGTGAGTCGGGCATTGCCTGGCTTCGAGAAAACTATCATAATTCAAAATTATCACCTTCAATCCTGAGGAAAGAAGTTGAAATTAAAGAATAAAACTGTTCTAGCCACAAAACAAAACAATATCAAAATAATATAAAGAATGATTAGATGCCTTAGGGCAGGAATTCACCTAAAAGATAAATTTCAAAAACCTGTGGGTAAAAATTGTTGAAATTGAAAACTCTGGTTATGGTTCTCGTCACCGAAGTTAAGCAACATCGGGAGCGGTCAACACTTGGATGGGTGACCGCTTGAGAATACCTCGTGCTTTACTACTTTAACTTTTTCAGCAAATCTTTGTTATTGATAAGCAGGTGTAACAGATTTTGATTTCAGATATGATTAGGTGAAAAGAAACAAAAAAAAACAAAATTTTTGCATATTATCTACTGACGCTAATCCAAAAAGTTTTGCTAAAGCACTATAATGTATTTTATGTGAATTAGTTTTGCTCATGGAAATAATGTTTCCACTATCTAGCGGCCTATTGGTTTGCAATCAGATTTAAAGTTTCCACAGATTAAAAATATTAAAAATAATTCTATCGTATGCAATTGTGAAAATGTCATTGTAATTGTAACAAAATGGGTAATTCAACTACAAATGCATTACAATTGTAGAGCAAGTAATTAATTGCTGAACAACACTGCATTAAGGTAGAAGTTTCAGATAAAATGTGGTTTGCAGGTGACATGTTTTTTCAAAATCCAAGATGGCCAACTCAACAATTTTAAATAGCATCTGAAGTCATATAACATCTTGTTTGAAACCTACTGCACTGTTAGGTATCTATAGCTTTGATTGCCTTTCTGCTTTGTAGTGACTATGGCACCATCTTGAAAAAACAGATTACTTTAAAAAGATTTTTTTGTCTTAACTGTCTAGCTTAACACATTCAGAGGTTAAGATTGAGCGACACTGAACACAAACAGAAATGTTTTTACATTGAAACACCCATAACCTTAGGATGGTTTTCTGCTTTCCATTTTTTTAAATGAGAAAGTTTAGGAATTCAAATTAGCTTTTCAACAAAGTGTAGGATGACCACCCTCTTGCAATTTAAATAAATTTTTGAGTCAGTAGCGACTGTGGGGCCAACCTGGATTTTGAGATTAACATATCACCTACAAAAGGAAGTAATTTTTTAACAATCAAAATTTATTTTCTCATGAAATAATAAAATAACACTTAGTAATATTAAATCAGTCATTCTTTTTATTTAACTTGCAGATAAATTCTTTTATGTGAATTATCTATTTACACATTATTTTTTTAGACTGGAAACTCAAACAGCAGTTCCTTAGAGGACCTACCCCTTAGTCATGATGCAGCACGCCTGGATACATGCATCTCCCAGTTACGAGACATACTGGGTGATACTGCACCACGGGAAACATTAGTACAAGTTATACTGGCTGCGGACTATGACTTGCGGAGAGCTATCAATTATTTCTATGCAAGGAGCTCCAGTGATGACTAAAACTGTCACCGATACTTAATTTTTGTTTCTGATGCACACACTTATTTTTTATTATGTGAATTTTAATTTGCTTTATTGTTTGTGAAGAGGAGATTTGACACAGTAATTCTTTACTATGGCCTTAAGTTCAGACTAGGCATGCGTGATATTTTTTGCCGTATCGCTATACCATTCCAAATGAAATACTTTATAATATATTCGATAATAGTTTAATCATGTATTCCGCAGTATTGTCTGCTGTATAAACATTTTGAGATTATTTTATGTATGTCGATATTCGATGTAATATCCACTAGTCATTTTGAAAAGATAGCTGTATTAGTCGGTTCCATAAAACGTTGATTACTTTTTAAAGTTTATTGTGAAAATTTCCAATCTTAGTGTTATATAACATTGTGTTTTTTTATTTCGAGATTTATTGTCCGATTTTGATGTTTAGATTATAAGCCTTTCAATTGTGAACTGTAAATATCAAGAATGCATTCGAAATGACGATAAATGTTATTGTTAACATTATTCTAATAAAACTTTACAATCTATGACCGTTCTTAAATTTCTGAGTTGAGCTATCACACATGCATCTTTTGACTTGAATGACGAAGGTAATTGTACTATCATTTGCAAGAATTTTTTCATTAGTAGCTTCTTAACAGTGGCAACAGACTACTTCAATAATTTATAAAGGCTGTTTTTTTTTTTCAAAAATAAGATTTGATTACCAGGGTTTGGTAGTGACTCGTCAAAAATTAATTCTTTACTTCCGGGTTGAAAACCACATGGAAAATGCCAAATAGATATTCGCCACCACCTTCAGTCAGTTATGGGGTTTACTTTTTCCACCATGGCAACATTCATCCCTGATCTGCAGACATTTGGCAACAATGGACGGGACCAAAACATTGGCTATTGTGAATGCATTTGCAGCACATGGTGGTTCTTTTATTGTCTTGTGTCAACAAGGGTGTTTATTAAGGAATATAATGACTGGTTGACTCCAACATACATTTTGGCAACAGAATGGTTTTAATAGTTTTTGACGGATAAAAATGTCGAAAATGATTCACGTAATTAAATTATCCTTGACACGTCTAAAATACTGTTGAGTATGTCAACCCAACCTTGCCCTTTATGTAAAAAATTATTGGAAATTTTGATGACATCAGACTCCAAAACTTCGTTAAACTGCAAAGTCACGACTTCATTTTTTAGGTTGTTATTGAAAAAATAAACCAATCCATCATGTGCTAACGGGGGTCTCACATTATGTGAGTCTAATGTCAACCAAATCTTTAATAGTTTAATGTAAAATGCAGTGGGTACTGACCTGACCTGACCTGACGCATAGCAAACTGTATTACCCAACTGCCTTAACATATACAATCAATTCTTCACTATTATCAGATCTTATGCCAAGTGCATGGGAAATCGCTAAAGTTGTTCCCATTCCAAAAATAAGAAAACGGAATTTCAGGATATGTGTTGCGCGACTCTCAATCTGGATTCAGGAAAAATTTTAGTACATACACAACTCCTACTAAAAGTTATAAATGACCTGCTAAGAGATATGGATAGGAACAAGGTGACTATCTTGATATTAAACTACAAGTAAGGCCTTTGATATTATAAACCATAAGTGGCTCTTAGCCAAGCTGCATTATTAGTTCCAAAACTATCTTCCAAAAAGGCATCGGTGTGTGTTGCTGAATCGAGAGATGTCATCCTTGCTACAGTCCGTTCCAGATGAGAAAAGGTCAGGTCAGGTCAGGTCTCATTTGTACAATTTTTGTATACTTCGGTTTGCACTCTCACCTTTGGAGAAATATCCATGTACGTCTATCAGAATGGGCTTCACTTGCATTGTGCTATGGTTACCCAAGCATTTCGCTCATTTGGAACTGATGGGTATATTGTTGATCAGTGATCAGCGATGTACTTGTTGGTATCCGTGATCTTAATGTGAAAGTGCTGCTGTATGTTGCATTCCTGGCTCATTTCGTTGTCAAGAAGAATTGCACCCCAAAAACTACCTATTAGCATCTTTCCACGAATTAATCAAATTAACACGCAATATTGCAGGGGCCATAAATTTCCGTTTTCTGTATGAATTAAATACATTGGGTGTTCTAATTTTATATTTTGTAATATTTCTAGAATATACAAACGTTTAGAAATGTAGGTGTATTTTAGACTGCTATGGTCCATTTTTTCAAAAAAAATTTAAAGGTAGTCACATATCACATTAAATTTGTTAGGGACAACGAGCAGGGAGAGGACATGGTAAAGTTTTTGTGAACTAAATGTAATTCGCAAAAGCTGTTCCTTCTTCAGCCTACTCTAGTGTGTTATCCAAAGTTGTCTTAAACTTGGAACTTATGTAAATATTTGGATCTTGGTTTGAAGGCTTCCGTGGTTGTTTTTGATGACATGTTATTTTCAGGGCTGCTTCACACGTTGCTTGTTAGCTCTTGACGTTTCGACACTCATATCGGTGTCTTCATCAGAAGCAGCTCTGAAACTAGTGTGTGTACTAGTCTGCTCCGGTATTTATACTCATCCGGTAATGCCTTTTTATTAAATTTATTGCGTAGTTACGTGTTAAATGTGAATAGTAAATCTTCACGGTCACACTGAATAGTAGGTATCACGACTTGTCATTTCCACAAGAGTATTTTGCAGGAAACTTTTCTAAGACGTACTATGTACGCGTCAGGACAGGCATAATGCTTCAGCATGTTTGTCAAATGAATATGTTTTATTTTCAACATTATTATTATTATTACTACTTTATTATTATTATTATTATTATTATCATTATTGTTAAAAATCGATCCTTGGTTTTTCTTTTTGAATTCAGAAATTTATTAAATATTGCATGAAAATTAAAAAAAAAAATTGTGTCTGTGCTGTGCAGCACCGTCAAATTTAAAGTTCACAAGGCGCCACTGGTCGCTACTTTCCGTTAAGTTTTCACATAATTTAAGTCGTCTATCTACATTCCCTATTCGCATTAAATCTATGTAGATGCAGAAAAACTACTTCCGCCCTTCTGTTGATAGTTCTTTATTCTAAGCCGAGATTTTGACGGTACATTAAACGCTTAATATATAATACAATCAATAAATTTGAGACTAACACAATTAAATTAAACTGTTATTATTTTCCATCATCATGTATACGAAAAAGGGACTTTAAAGAATTTATTAAATTGCCGGCTTCATAGTTTCGCTTGTAGTGCAATGGCGTGCGTCCCAAATTCACGTAAGCATTTTCCAGGAAGGAACACAACTCTCTCTCGCTGTTCAGAACGGCAGACAACCATTGAGCCGTTTCAGTGGAAATACACTAGAAAAAGTATTTGTCATTAATATTTTACAAACGTGAATTGCTTCACGAACACTATCTGGTGCCATTATCGTTTCCCTTGCTGAAGCCATGTCAAAAACGATGATAGTATATAGTAAACAGATGATTAAATCAAACAAAATCGAGTGGGCAACTTTCCTGCAACAAAGAGAGTAATTAAACGCAATGTTTTCATAAGCGGAAACAAACAGAAAAAATCTGTCAGTTTGGATGTATACCCCACACCTAATCAACAATTATAATCTCTGATTAAATATATACTACTAACTAGACCGAAACGCAAATACTTGCCCAGCCCAGGTGCAATGCACTTAGTACTCTGCATTCAAGTGATTGTAATGGGCAGTTACTCAAACTGCAATGCCCACGCGTTTTTTTTCTAATTTTGCTAAAAGAACATGTAGGATACAAAACAATTTGTAACAGTTTAAATAACTAAGAAAGTTACAGGTTTTGTACGAAATTAAAAACAATATAATATCCATCATTATCTTGTGAAGTATTAGTGCATAGCTTTGAATAAATATTCAAAGTTGCATAGGGCGTGGTTCTGAGAGACTACCGTTTCAAGCTTCAGCATTTTGTGCTCCCACTACATCTTAATAATGTTGTAATAATAATATAATAATTAATGTTATCTCATTAATTTTGTATTCACGACAAAATTTATGATACGTTCAAAGTTATGCTTGTGCAATTTTTTACTAAAATAACTTGGTTAATTTAAAATAAAGTCAAATGATATTAATAGTACTGCATACCGTTTAATCCATTGTGCCAAATAAAGTTAGTAGTAACTTACTATTAACGTTGTTATAATGTATTCTCAGTCCTTAATTTTCACGTTAATAAAAGTAAAGTTAAAGTAACATTATCTAGGACTGCTAATTTAGTGCAAATTTAGATATGAGCTATACTCGATTATTTCAATGGCGTCAAACATTAGCATAGGTTCACTAGCTTGCTTTTGTTTTTAGTCTAAAACTTGTGTATGTACTTGTAATGTACATCTCAAGGGAGTACTATTAGAAGCCACTAATATGTTGCAGCAATTTGTAAGTTTATCCTACATACAGTTTGCATTGTGTATGTAAAAATTAAAAATTTTAAGAAAAAATTGCAACAAATGGGGGACATTTAAAAATTACAACTATAGATGCCTCAAAATCATCTTTGCTGATGAATTGTCGGCTAAGTGTTCACTTAATAAAGGAGAATTTTGCACCAGAAAGACTAAAAATAATGGACACTGTGTTTAGTAATTCGTTTCTTATAAGTTAATAAAACATAAGTTATAAACGTTTTCGCAACGTTAACATGTGTTAGAGAAAAGTTGAAAAACATTTTCGTAACCTTCATTATTCTGACGTTACTTGACCACGTTTTTTGGTAGGACATTATAGCTTGTAGAATCGTTTCCATGACAGGCCTAGATCCAAAAGAAGAACGTTAGTAAGTGCAATGGAAACTTCATTTTAACTTTAGTAGAACATTATTTTGCTCAGTGGAAAGAAAAGCTTCAAAGCAGTATGAATGTCATAAACTCAAACCGTTTATTATTTACCAGAAATAAAGCTAAAAATTATAAAAGAGCTCTGTCTTACCCCATTTTTACGTTGCCTAGCCACTAAACACTGAACACCGGTATCCAGTACTTGGTTTAAATACCTTCCTTCGTACTTTACTATTTACCACGTACGGTCATTTCAACTCTTGTCAATAGTCGAGAACCGAGAACATGCACGCAATAAAAGCGAAAATTAGGTTTACCAGAGCTCTCTTCTAATCCGAATGGATGTACTCTGATAAAAATCAAGGGTATTACGTATCGATTTGCGTAAACTATTTTATTTGTTCAATTAGGCAAAGGAAACAAAACGTGACACAAGTATACACTGCGAACAAGCGGAACTGCAGACTTTGGCGGATTTATTTCTTTCCCTCTTTGAGCATCCTCTGAATAATCTTGGTACCTATGAGGGTGCTGGTTGCTTCGGAGTTTCGTTTATCCTGTAGGGGCAGGCGATATGATGTGATGGAGTTATCCTGCATTGGAGAGATATCATCACTTTTGCGAAGCTGGGAGGTCAACCAACTGGCCAACTGATGAGCATCCAGACTGGAAAGCTGGGAAAGGAATTAATTGTTAGTATATTTCCCAAAATATATATGCAGTGTTGATGGAGGTCTTCCGCGACAACCTAAGGACAAATGAAGACCAACGACTACGTCAAAAATTGCCATATAACATCCCATGCCGATACGAGTAATTAGCGTCTGCAAATAAAAATCCAGTAAAAAATGATAATAAAATTTGTAAAAGTACACATACAAAATATAATAAATAAAATAGCTCCATTTAACATAATTTCTTCTAGCTATTACACCCGTGGGCTCAGCCAAATACAGGCTAATCACCTGGCTGTGCACCCTGTACAGGTACAAGTTAAAAACATCATGATAGAAGAGCATAAAGGATGTTATAAAAACTCACAAGGATGCAAGGACCAAGTAACCATTGACACAGTTATCGTGCAGCAGGCCTTACGGAAGAAGCGAAACCTAAGTATGGGATATATCGATTACAAGAAGACCTTCGTCTCAATACCCCATTCGTTCGTGATCAAGATTTTGGAAATACATATATTAAGTAGACGCTAATGTTATCCAAATGGTCACAGAAGCAATGCAGACTTGATAGACCATACTCTACATCTCCGATGGTAGGAAGACAATCAACACGCCAGCTCCCAAGAACAGCTTGAAAACTAGTATACACATATCACTCAGAAGTTCAGTAGCGACATACAAATGGAGTTTGGCATCGACAAATGCAAGACAATCAGCCTGGTAAAGGAAGCATTGACCAATAAAGAAGGGACGACCAACTAATAGAATCCTTATCAGAGATTGAACTCTATAAATACTTGGAATTCATGCAATTAAGAGGAATAAATCAGAAGGGAATCAGGGAATCACTTACCACGAAGTCTCCTACTAGACTAAAAAACATCCTCCGGACGTAACTAAGCACTCGTAATAAGATCACTGCAATCAATACATATGCTATACCTATACTCATTTGGAATTATCAACTGAACGAGAACAGACATTGAAGATCTGGAAAGAAGCATACGTGTCACGCTTACTAAATACAAAAAGCGCCACCCAAAAACTGCAGTTGAGAGAATTATTTTACCACACGATCAGGGAGGGTTGGGTATCATGGACGTGAAGAGCGCACTAGAACAACAAATCAAGAGGTTGATGCAACACTTCTATAGTAAAAATAATCTGGACTTGTACCGAGATGTAGCTATAATAAATACAGGAAACACAAGCCAATATTACGGACGCAATAAAGGAGGCGAAATGATCGAACACGTTACTATGGGATGTATGAGTCTAGAACCGGTGACTATACAGAGGCACAATAATATAGCCAAAATAATCTTTATAGAGATGGCAAAGAATAAAAATCTTAAAAAGCAGAGACAGACATACTACAAGTACGAACCACCCCCAGTCCTTGAGAATGAAAAGACTAGTATGTACTGGTACAAAAACATACTACTGACATCACCATTGCTAATAATACACATTCTACTGTACAACAAGGCCTCCAGGGTTGTCGAGCCTATCGGAAGTGAAGATCAGACCAATTGTAATATCAACCACAGAAACAGTGATGAGAGCAACACTACAACAATCCGTTAGTTTAGATGCATGTAACATTGTAAGAAAGTTTGTGAACCGAGAATTGAACAGTACTGGCAAAACTTGAGCCAAGCCCTTGTAAAATAAATTAATGGAGGATACGTATTACATGCACTTAATGACTACAAAAAAATTGGCATAACAAACAAATTGCAAATGATAAATGTGCAGAAATGAATAAGTGATTAATTAAGTGCTACTAACAAGGCTCGGTTGATAAGTGATATTACTATTGCATGTATGGTTATATATTCGAATGCGGCTATCCAAGTGGTGCAAAGAATTCGGCGTGCTGCAGGTAAATGTGAGAGGACTTCCACTCGCTAACCTTGGAATATTAAAACATATTTCACGTAATATAATAGAGGTATTAATACGATTTTGTACAAATATCAGACATGCCACTTTTCTTCTAAGAATAAGAATAATAAGAATAATATGTTCTAGAGAACACGTGATAGATCACATTGATATATGTAATCCACAAATCAACAATCTGGCTACAGCGTTCGAGCGCAAAACCATGCATGTATATCATTATATAATTTTATAGGGTTGGGTTTACGTGTGAAAGTAATGGTTTTATATTTAGATTAGCAATTAACATATTAGTAGAACACCAAAATTGAAACTTTCTAACATTATCCTGCAACATCATAGTCTTGAAGTCTTGGATATCTCCAACAACCTGTGAACCAAAACCTCCGTAGTCCACATACTGATTTCGATCCTTAAGCATTCAGTTTACTAACAGTATGATGCTATCGCATAACCGAAGATAACTGATTCTTTTTTAAAAGAAAGCAGAGATCAAAGACGATTTTTTTTATAAAATCGTCTTTGGCAGAGATGCACTGTATCAGATGCTTTACTAAGATCTGTGTATATGACGTAAACTTGCAGTCTACTATCTAAGGCTTTTGATATAAATTGTGTGAATTAGCACGAATTGTGGATTAAACCTTGATAAACTGTGCTTCTCTAGTTCTGTGAACGAAGTAACATAATAATAAATAATAGCACTTACTACACACTCAAAAAGTTTACCAAAATTAGATTTAATCAGACACACTGGACACACAAATGATCAAAATTTCGTGGGGTCAGAATGCAGTTAATTTTCCGACATCTCGATGATTTGCTGGTATTCAGTTCTGGTTAGTGCTCTTATTTCCTTCTTTAACTGTTTCAGCTTGTTTAAATCATAGGAGGATTTATACTTCCTGTAGGCATTCCAATATTTTTTCTTCAGCATGATTTTATTTATAGTTGAATTATAGAACCATACCTAATAACTAGTGGGATTGTTACCATAACATGTCCGTGGTACATGTGCTATTTCATAAAAAATGTCATAAAGTATACCGCAAACCAAATCACTCATCCTCATCCCACATATAATGGACCAATCAATGTTACCAATAGGTACATACAATTTTTCAAGATTTACTTCGCAGAACTTATATTGTTTGTTGTTACTAACGCTTTGGAACGAAATTTTAAAGCAGGTAGCCAACTCATTCGTCATACTCAGGCAGCGATGATAGATGGTTTCAAGCACCAAAAGCTGATATTCACGGTAAATATTAAATATGTCAACATTTGATGACAGGATTAAATATAAGATTCTGCGGTTAGCATTTGTAACATTATACTGTATAAAAGATTATTAAGGGCAAGAAATAGGAAACAGATGCTAAATAAGTTTGTAGGAGCTGCTAGACCATTTGAACGATCCAGAAATTCAGGGATGTTGAACTTATTAACTCTTTTTTCGCCTTATCATTATTAAATAAGATTACCATAATTTTGCAGATCTTAACGGCATGTTTTCGCACGTTATTTGATACTTTCGGACATTTTGCATATTAGCTCTGTAATTGTCATTGACAACTAGTTATCAGATCCAGAATTTCCAATAAAAAAAATCAAAAACCATACTGTTTAGTCCAAATAGATCGGAAAAGGGGCCGGCTGAACATTTTGGATAGGCATTGAAGATATTTTTGTAATATGTGTGTAGGGAAGTCAATGATAGGTGCAAGACTCAGCTTCCGGGATTCCAACCCCATCCATTTAGTCATCTTGAAACAAGCATGCGAACGGCTTTATAACATTTCAGTAATCTTGCAATCTTCAACTATAATTATTTTATGCGTTTTACATGAGGCCTCGGATGTTGTGACTTTTGACAAACTAAGATGGGCAATCAATTCCTTGACCCATTTAAGTCAGCGGGACCTAATGGCATTTTTCTCGCTCTTCTTAGAGAGGCGGGTGATATCATCATAGAATCGCTTTATCACATAATAAATGCGTCGCCGTCGACAGCTTTGGGATACAAACCGATGTCCTGGAGGCAGTGTCGCGTTGTGTTTATACCATCAGCTGATCAAGTTCACTATAACCAGCTTAAGGATTTTCGGCCGATCAGTGTGACCTACTAAGCTTGGGATGTGCTATCAAGAAATGATAAGATAGGCTCTAGCTGCCTTTCTGGTTATTGGAGGAGACTTAACAATCCTTCATTTGATGCTCTTTCTCCTGCGGTGGCAAGCAGAGGCGCTAATGGAGCCATTGTAAAATGGATCGAGTCGATGCTCTGCTGCGGTCGCTTGTAACTAACTTTAGGGGAAACTAAAGTAGAGGCCTTCGCTGTGCGAGGCTATCCGCAAGGAGGGGTATTATCTCCCCTCTTGTGAGCTCTCCTCGTGGACACTCTTCGTGTTAACCTGAACAAAAAATTGATACTATGCGCAGGCTTATGCAGATGACCTGTGCATTGTTATTTCAGGTAAATTTCTGTGCCCGGCAGGATAGTGTGAAGAGAAAGGCTTGTCGGTTAATTTGGCAAAAATGGAACTCTTAGTCTTCACAAATAAACGCAAACGGCGGCTAGTCGACGGCCTTCTTTGCACAACGAAATTTGAAGCCAGTACTGACTGTAAGGTATCTAGGTGTAACCGTAGATTACAAACTCGCTTGACCGGATCATGTTAACTAAGTCAGTCGAAAGGCGTGTGCAACACTGGGTGTCCAGACTTTTTTGGGGAAACAGTACAGGGCCACAGGTCGCGTACTGGCTCTACACAAATTAAACCGGTGGCATGAAAACATCTACTGGATCTATGGAGATGCTTCTGGGACTGGAACCTCTACATCTAAGGGTAGAGTATGAAATGATGGTGACTTCCTGCAACTGCGCAACCTACACACATAAGTTGATAGTTGTTTTCATTTTTTTGTTTCCTCTTAGTTTGTATTTTTTCATAATACTGTATCAGGCACTGGCAATAGTTATTTAAGGCTGAAAGCGTTCTGCCCATTAATATTTACTAAGTAAAGAAGAGAAGACTGATATTGGGCGTTTTTTTTTTCAAAACAACGAAAAAAATCAAGAAAACAAACTAAGTGACAATTAATGAAAAATTATAACCAGAAAAATCAATTAATATGTGCGCTTAAGCGGGCTGCCAGCTTTAGTAGAGATGGGCGGGGTATTAACCGATAGTAAAAAAACAAGGGCGCCACGTGATTTAACCGCTAAGCGAATATCCGCCAATCACAAACCGCAGGTGAAAGATGTCAAGAATTCTGTGATCTAACAGGAATATCTTAACAAAAAAAATTCAACGATTGTTCAACAAATTCTATTCAACAAAAGTACCACCCAAGTACTTACATGCATCCAGCGGTGTCCTCGGTATACATATATCGAGGTATCCACTGAAATATCTGAAAATTAATTACAAAAAGGCTGTTTCGGGTATCGTGAACCGAAACGAATTGAATTTAAAAATTATAACACTATTGAACAATCAAAGCAAAACTCTACCGTTGTAATAGAAACAGAACTATAAATGCAAAACACTAATGCAAAATACTAACGAAACTAGTCAAAAGATTGAAGTTAATGTTAAATAATACTCAATTACTTGACAATGAGAAAGAGATTTGAAATTACAATATAAACTGAATTAATTTATATACAATGAATGAACGTGAATCTCAACGAAATATTCAAATAACAAGTAGTATACACAACTTAAGTTCGGGGCGATCTCTTCAGGTCACAAGGAACTGGTGAACATCAAAAGTAAATAGGTGCGATGACGATAGGCTCCCTTAGGCTAAGGCTAACGGTGAACGGCTGTATATGGAATTCCGTGCCCCGCAATATCACCAGAGATAACAGGCCCTTGAAGAAACTCCTCGACAAAGAGCGACAGTACCTCAGCGTTGTAAATACCATTCGGCACTATTAACCGACAGTAAAACCCTAGAATATCAGGTTCTGTAGCTAGAAAGCATTTTAAATTAAACTTACAAGTAACCTCAGCTGGTCGAGGGTCAAATCACAATGCAGAATCGGCGTAGAAAATGTGATTAAACTTCCAAACAAACGATCGAGTAGGCTTCCGAATCCCCTAGTTCGGGCAACATTTGCTAACGCACAAAAATAAACTAACGTGCGAAATTTCAAGCAAATATAATATGTGTAATTAGTCCAAATAATCCCGAAAATCGGTGAGTATACTATAACCACTCAAAATGGAACTAGCTACGAAGCTTTTACTCGATTGTGATTTATTTCTACGTTAACACAAGAACGTATCGCCGTTTAATGATAGATTTTTCCAGCTGAGAACGCGATTCTTATCAAGATACAAAAAAGAATGGAGGAAGAAACTCTCGAGCAGGACCGGTCGAGGTAAACCATGAAATACGCGAAGCGACGACCTGTTCTATTAAACCAATACATATACCAATGAATGATTAAATAAATGTAAAAAAGGACTAAATATAACTTTTGCTAAATTATAGCGTTGCAATATTTGCATAATTTACATTATAACAGACATGTAAGAGTTTATTCGATAAATGCAAAAATTAGTCTTACATACCTCTCTATCCACAAATCGGTAATCATCTAATGTCAATGGATATCCTAGGCATATTTCTGCAATTCCCACGAGAATTAAGATTTTGATAAGACACAACGTCCTTGGCAGTATCGAACCAGCCCTAAAATCAACTAATTCTTTCTAATCTGATATAAAAATATAATACAGGTTAATTTAAAACTGCATGGCATTATCTTTTAGTTGGTGTGCCGACTCAAAATTCTTAAGAAAATAACCAATCCACACAATTAACTAAAATAACTTGCTTTATTTAAAATTAAGTCAAAAGAATAACATATAAAATGCAAGCAGAATGAGTGTCGGGTCTATTAATACTTGTCTAGAAATAAAACTTACCCCATTTTTTATTTTTTACGTTGCCTACTCGCCAAGCACTGAACAATGCTATCCGATGCCTGCTTTAAATACCACCCTTCATACTTTGTTATTTGCAACTGTCGGTCATTGGAACTTTGTCAATAGTTACCGACCGAAAATATCCACGTAATAAACACGGAAATTAGATTTACCACGGCTCACTTCTAAACCGAATGGATGTTCTCTGATAAAAATCAAGGGCCATTATGTATCGATTTGCGTGAACTGTTTTATTCGTTCAATTAGGCAAAGAAAACAAAACCTGATACAAGTATACATATACATAGGTACACAGACAAGCGTAACTGTAGATATCAGCGGAATTATTTCTTTCCATCTCTGTACATCTTCTGAGTCTCTTCGGAGCCGATGATGGCGTTGGTCACTTCCGAGTTTCGTTTACCCTGTAGGGGCAAGCGATATGGTATAATGGGCATATCCTGCATTGGAGAGATGTCACCTTTGCGTAGCTGGGAAGCCAACCAGCTGGCCAACTGATGAGCACCAGGACTGGGCAACTGAAAAAGAGATCAAATGTCAGCGTACTTATATTCCCAAAAAAATTGTAACAAAAAAGTTTGCGTCTGTTACCTACAACTGAATATGGGAGTGCCAACAAAGTCAGAAGTAATTATTCACTTTAAATAATAGATGAATATATTGTGGATGCGCTTTAAATAGTGTAAATTCGGTGTGCACTTATAGGGCAGGAGTTGTCTTGACATATTACGGCCGTTTGTCAGAAGCATTATGAAAAAAAGACAAAAACAAGCGTAGGCATTTCTGCCGCTCCCGATATACCGCCAGGCCGTTCGTTTATGATTTGAAATTTTAATATTTTTGGGTTAAAGCGCGTCTTATTTTGAAATAAGGTCGACGTTTCGTCCGCACTTGTAAGGGGCTTCAGCAGGACAGGAATAACTAGTATGGAATATGGTACAAACTTAACGCATCTGAACTTGACCAAATCCCAAGAAGGAAAGAGAATGAAAACGATAGTTAACGTTGTATGTTGTACCGGCATTACGAGAAAGGTGGGGATGCTTGGACAGCTGAGGTGGGAGATTGTGAACGTGGGTCGTGGGGATAGCCGTCGGGTGAATGGGTACCAAATAGTAGAGGGATGATAACGTAGATTACGGGGATGTTATCGAAATTTTCGGGTTGTGAAAAAGGTGACTTTTGCTAGAACTGACGCATTGTCAAACAAAATATTGTGGCCGGTTTCATGCTGATGTTCGGCTACTGCTGACTGGGTAAAGAAACCTGATTTTATGCAGCGTTTATGATCTACCTGTTTCGCTGATATACACGGCACCGCCCGAACAAGGGATGCTGTAAATACCTCTAGAAGATAGAGGATTTATTTTTCCGTCGGAGATGGAAGAATCTGTAGTAAGGATTATTTGTTCCTTAAGAATTTTGCCAATCCTCTCTCTTGCAGAATTAGGAGGAGGGGGCAACACACTGTCGCACTACACTGTGACACCTTAAACGTAGGGAATTAAAGCAGTCGATCTACAATTTGGGGTTCAAGAGCTAGTTTGGATTTTGGGGTAAAAATGACGATTAATTAATTAATTAATTTGTCCGGTCCAGAAATTGATATAGCACAGTTAACAGGTTAACATAATATTTTAGGACAGATGGTTTTTATGACATATGGTGGTGAGAAGACGCATGCAAGTACTGATCTGAGTGGGTGGCTTTGCGATAGATATAGTAGCCAAAACGACCATCCGGTAGACAAGTGACAAGGACATCAAGAAATGGGAGAGAATTATTGCTTTCGATTTCCATTGTGAATTCTTTATGGAAACTTTGGGAATGAAGGTGATCTAAGATGGTTGTTGGAGCCGTGAGGCCATATAATGAAAGTGTCGTCGACATAACGAAGACAGATTTTAGGTTTCAGGTCTAATGACTCTAAAGCAATTTGTTCAAATGCTTCCACGAATATCTTTGCCACTACTGGTGGCAGAACCACAAATTTGTCGGTAAAATTGACCATGAAATGTGAAATACGTTGAAATGAGACATTTTTCTACCAAGTCAGAATATATCAGGGTGATTGCCCCCGCATAATAATTGAGGAATGATAGTCACGGATTTTGTAATTGGAACTGTTCTAAACAAGGACGTGACGTCGAAACTGACCAGAACGTCCCCTGGGTCGAGTTCCGATAGAATGGATTTGAGAACATGTGAAAATGTTTTCCCCGTGTAATAGTTGTTATAAGTGGGTGAGTGGATAGTGCTAGCAATGGGCGTAAGTGGAATGCTTTTAATGATTTTTTTGGAGACCGTATAGACGAAGGGGTTTCGATTCGTTTAGAGCTAGCTTTTTCCTGATATCTTGAAGTACTGCTGGATTCTTGAGCATCGAATTAAGTTCTTTTTCAATTCTTGGAGTCGTGTCATAAGAAATGGTAGAGTATGACCAATCTTGCAAAAGATTGTTGCTTTTATCCACATAATCAGAAGTATTACCTTTATCGGCCGAGAGGATGGTTATTTTTGAAATGAATTTGAGATTTTTGAAAAGAATTTTTTCTTCTTTGGAGAGATTGGATTGGGAAAGTTTCTGTTTTTGAATGGCTGTTTCAAAATGGATGCGGTTCGCCGTATCCTTGGGTAGTGATTGAACACATGATTCTACAGAACTGATCGTTTGCTCGGAAGGAATTTTGCTGGGGGCTTTTCCAGTTTTTAACTTGTCCTAAAATTTTACAAGACAAAAGGGGTGTCTGAACTATATATGCTTTTAGTTCGAAATTTTTGCATTATGGTAAAAGTTCAACATTGCAACAATATACACCCATCAGCTTCTGTTGGAAATGTTGAAAACATCTTTGTTTTATCATGCAACTACTTTCGACTTTATACTGTAACACAATAACAATGTGGGGATATCGACATTCTCTGAACATGCTCTCCTATCTTTTGTATTACCTAAAGAGATTCTTATTTCTGAACTTGACTTCGATGTTTCTATCATAAATAAAGACAAAAAATGAACGTCTTACATACCTCTCTATCCACAAACCTGTAACCATCTAATGCAGACGGATATCCCCGACATATTTGTGCTATTCCCACGAGTACCAAAATTTTTACAAAAAACGACATCCCTGCCAGTATCTTACCACCCCTGAAACAAAGTCGTTAATTTCTAAACAGATAATGCTGTGTAAGGCTTTACCGCATGATCCGTCTTCCAGCAAAACGAGCCATTGACAGAACTGGATTGCCCTTTTTATCTTCTTAAATACTGCATAACCTGACAAAACCAGCAGGATTCTGTTACATTCTCGACCATACGTGTCGTGTCCCTATATTTAATGATCCATTTGTACACTCGACGACAGTGTTATCAAGTTTATCATTTGTTTCTGGCTTTTCCGCCAAAAACAAATTAGGCAAATACAGGTGTCATGCCATATGCTGGATATGGAATTCTATAATACGGCACATGTAATTCCAGCTCAACATCAAAGGAATTAAATTAATGCACTCCAAAAGTTTGAGCACAAGTGTACCTATATATGCTAATATGCGTATGCCAAACACACTCTCGCTGTTGGAGCGGAAAAGCGGGGATGTGAAACTGAATGCTATGAAATGTAAGAGAAAATGAATCCGTTTGTGCAACAAGTGGTACAGTAATAAATGTGCAACGTATCTCAATCTATCCTCTTGAAAACTCAAAGTTGATGTTTAATATTCATTTAATTTTAATTTCATTTATGGACTCATTATGGATCTGTCGCTTGGAAAATCACAACAAAATACGAATAGCAGTACCAATAATAATTCTTGGATTAGGACCAGTACAGGGTTATAATTGTAGGGTATCTTGGTAACTATTAATGCTAGAGGGTTGCGGTTTCGACATTACTGTATTACTTTTTTGTTCTGAATTCAGCTGTACCGTCACCAACTTTTGGAAAAAGTAACATTTCTTCAGTTCTCAATATCTCGATTGGTTATGTAGACAGAAAAAACAGTAAAGACATTTTTATAGATATTTTTATTCTAAGTTCAGTGGCGTACTCAGAATTTTTTTAGGAGGTCATATTTTTTAGATATAACACAAACTTGCATTTTTTTAAATGGAAACCATAGTTGGCTATGCTATGATTGAAAAGAACTATTTTTTCTAATTAAGAAAATGTATACATTGTTAGGTTTATCATTACTAATTTTGGTATTATTCCAATTTTTTGTAATAATTTAATGAGATTTTACATTTTTCGTCAAAATTGATGTAAATATTTGATGATAAACAATGCATAGGTACTTTTCCCTAAATAAACAATCATTTTCATTAGTTACATGGCCTCCTAGATTATAGATAAAAATGCATGAGCGCTCTTAGAAGTCTTATGTATGTATTCAAATATGCATATATATTTTTAAAGAATTAAAATTTTTACTTAATGATATAAATTATATCGTGTATTTTCTTATCCCATAGCCTCCTGGATGTAAACGTAAAATATGATTAAATTATTTTTAAAAATGAGTAATTCCAAAATTAAGTAAGAATTTAGGATGGCAATGCCATCTGTCAGCATTACACTGACATGATGACAAAGCCACCTAGCTGCCATAACGGGTACTACTTCCTAAAGGAAGTGACCTGTAGCCTGACAAATTGGCATGCAACTGCATACTTCAATTTGACAGCAGGCCCCCACGGCACTTTTTGCTAGCGGGCAAGAACCGACATACATTAAAATGCATGTCTATGCTGTGCTGTCTACACCTCAACCAACTGCAGATAGATCTATTTCGCTGTCATTACAGCTCATCAGTGCAGTTTAGATCTAGTATGTAGACAGCACGGCATGCTGCTTTGCTTATATACCAAAGCAATGGTATGATGTAAGCTAGGTGGCTTTGTCATCATGTCAGTGTAATGCTGACAGATGGCATTGCCATCCTAAATTCTTACTTACATCATACCATTGCTTTGGTATATAAGCAAAACCAGTTCTATGCCGTGCTGTCAGGGTATTCGGAATACCCTGGTACATCAGGAACGTGAATATACGGAAGGACTTAAAAATGGATAATCTATTGCAAAGAGCAGAAGAGAGAAGGGGAAAGATGAAAGAGAAGATCGCACAACACGAAGATCAGGAAATCGCTAGAATAGCAGAAATTTTATAAACACCGATCATTGAGGAAATATATGTATATAAAAAAGGATCAAAAAATCTGAGAGCTTGTCATCTGTAAAAGCACCCAGCAGGAATAGGATACTCTCCCATAGGGGCACCCCCTGAAAGCAGAGTAATAATAAAGGTTACGAGGGTGAATGCTTTCAGCGTCCATAAATATAAGATAATATTTTGTCGGATAGCGATCTATCCGACAAAATATTATCTAATAATAAAGGTTAACAAAAAAAAATGCCTATCTACACTAAACCTAAACTGCACTGATGAGCTGTAATGACAGCGAAATAGATCTATATGCAGTTGGTTGAGGTGTAGACRGCACAGCATAGACATGCATTTTAATTCCAAAATTAGTAAAAACTATGGTTTCTATTTTAAAAAATGCAAGTTTGTGTTATATATAAAAAATGTGACCTCCTAAAAAATTACGGGGTACTCCACTGGATTCTAAATAAAAATATCTATAAAAAATGTCTACAGTTTTTTTGTATCTACATACTCAAGCGAGAAATTGAGAGCTGGAGAAATGTTGCATTTTCCAAAAGTTGGCTATGGCTTTAAAACAAAAGACGATACAAAAATCACGACGGTACAACTGAACTCAAAACAAAAAAGTAATGTCGAAACCGCAACCCTCTAGCATTAATAGTTACCGAGATACCCTACAATTACAACGAAAGTGGGACATCCTGTACAACTTGTACAGAATTTATATTTTGTCAATATAATAATAATAATAATAATAATAATAAGCCGTTTATTGGGTTTGCATACAAAAAAAGCCCAAAAACAGAAAAATGCCTTAATGAAATCAAATAACAATGGTAATAATGCTCGGGCAAATTTTAAATAACAATAATAATGTGCCCAAAAGGTCCGGGTTCATTCGCTATGGTTAATCTTCCACTTGCACATTTATTATGCAACAAACTATCACAATAATAATTAGCACTCTAGTATGAATAAATGTATGTTAGTAATACCTAGCTACATAAAAGAACAAAAAAAAACAGCTTTAACATATCAACGCACGTACATGTAAAAAATAACAAGTTAGTTATAAAAAGAACAAAAGAAAGTGAACACATATTGCAAAATTATATGTCGAGAGACAGCTGCTAATCGGGGGAGCCTAGAATATTTGTAGTTGTTCTTTATGTAAGTGTTCTCGTAGCATTCTACGAAGACATTGAATGGACAGACCAACAAGAGAACGGGACAAACTGTTTATACACTGGACAACATTAAATGAGAAGGATCGTCGATAGAGACTAGTACTGTGACGCGGAATACTAAGAACATCCTTGCGCCGTATATTAACATTATGGACGTCCGTTCTGAATGTGATTTTATTGTAATATATAAATAAGGTGGATTACAAGAAACAACAACACGATAATAAAACACATAATCAGAATAATTAAAATGTGAAAGGACCAGCGACTCACACAACAAAGTTTTAGTTTCTATATCAAATAATTAAGTAATAGTTTTATTTTACTGTAAGCCTTTTTAAGTAAAAAAGTCACATGGTCCGTAAATCTCAGCACCCGATCAGTAATAATACCTAAGCTTTTAACCCGATTTGAAGGTGGAATTACCACATTCTCATTGATGATTTAGAAGTTATTAATATCAATCCATGCTTATTTGCAAAGTTACAAGCCTTCTGCAGATCAGAATTTATATGAAGTCTAGCCATATGCAAGTTATTTTTATCAAAAAAATAATATATTTGTGTATCATCAGCATACATATGGATGTTACACTTCTTAACTGCTCGCTGTGGCATGCATGTATAAATAGAAAAAAGCAAAGGACCCAATATGGATGATTGCGGCACACCCCTCATTAAATTACAACTATTAGAGAGCTTTCCCGCATAAAGCACCCTTTGATACCGATTAGAAATATAATTGGCAATGAGCATTACGGCACTCTTACTTAAGCCTATATAATGCAATACTGATAACAAAATGCGATGGTCTATGGTATCGAATGCTTTTGAGTAGTCCAACAAAATTAAAATACCAACCGCCTTTTTGTCTAATGCAGATATTGTCATCAGCAATATGCGCAAGCCTGACTGCACCGATGGTAGAATATCATGATCAGAAATATGCCGTCTAAGCTGCGATTCAATAACGCGCTCTAGCAATTTTGAGATAGCCGGAAGTATGGTAATTGTCCGGAAGTCCTTTATCTCTGCGGGTTATTTACCTTTGGAATTGGTTTACCCAGACCACCCATCCAAGAATTAGGAAAAACACTATTTTCTAAACAATAATTAATAATATGAGTTAATACTAGAAGTACATACGGAGAAGCCAAATGAAACAAAGTGGTAGGTATATCATCAAGACCAACTGCTTTTGACTTAATTGAATTTAACTCCTTTAAAATATATTCTCCTTGACTTGTACGTACATTTTTTTATTTGAACTAGATATTGTTTAAATAATGCCACCCCCCGTTGAAATTCTCTTTTGGTAATGACGCCAATTTGCAAACGGCACGTTTAAATACTCCATCACTGCATCACAGTTCCATGAAGCTGGTGGACTCTGGTCTTGTCGACAAGATCACCAGGCTGTAGATTGGGTATGATTTAAACCACTTCTTCCGCCCTTGAAGATGTAAATATTTCCGAGACCGTCTGTCCCAAACATGTTGCAGCATTTGTTATATTAATTGCCACCGCGTGAGTCGTTTAATATTAACGTCAGTCAGTCTTTTTTCGGAGATAAGAGTTATGGGAGCGCCGATTAAAAAATGCGCAGCAGTAAGAGCTGAACGATCGGTAGGGTCATCGAAAATAGGAGTGAGAGGTCTTGAGTTAACACAGCTTTCAATTTGAGTTAACAAAGTATACATCTCTTCAAAAGTCAATTTTGTTTCTCCATTGTTTCTTTTGTGTGACTACAGATTTAATATTAGCTTCCCATAAACCACCAAAATGCGGAGAGCTCGGAGGTATAAAGCGCCGTTTAATGAACTCGGTACTTGCAGCTTCTTATATTTCATTTTGGTTTAATTTGTTTTGAAAGTAATGCATTAATAATGCATTTCGTTGTTGGCTCCATGAAAATTGGTTGTGTTGTCACTGTATATATTAACAGGACGTCTCAGTGCTGCCATAAAATCAGTGATGGGCGCGTAGAATACTCCATGTAGATTACGCCATTATCTACGCGTAAACTATGTAATATTCTACTTTAAAAGTCTACTGTAGAAAATAACATTATGTAGATAAACAGCAAACTAGTAATATTTAGTACTTTTAACAGCTCCAAATGCCTCAAATTTTGTATATTATTATTTTTGTTGCTTACTAACTAAACAAAATACTACTTCGTTGTAATTAAAATATCTAGACACACGTTAAATAACAATAACTTGTTTGGGCATACAATTGTTAGATGCAGAAGGCACAAGCGTGCTTTGAAGCCCTCAATCGGTCAATGGGTTCT
Organism: Rhyzopertha dominica; assembly: GCA_025024175.1. Classification (NCBI taxonomy): domain Eukaryota; kingdom Metazoa; phylum Arthropoda; class Insecta; order Coleoptera; family Bostrichidae; genus Rhyzopertha; species Rhyzopertha dominica. Next base: position 14,154,892 of record QCXZ01000138.1, read on the forward strand.
TAAATGACTGTAAACTATGATTTTATTTTATTTCTTGTCTATAAACGGAAGAAGACGGGCTATTCCATATGCTACCTATTATACCTAATATACTCGTAGAAGAAAAGACTTCGAAACGCATGTTTTGTCCCAAAGAAGTAAGAAAACCGTTTGGGTATTCTGATGACTTACTAAAATAATTTGTAATATAAATATTAAAAAACTGCAGTGCTTTAAAAATTTTTAAGAATTGACCCATAAAACAGGAAAATTGGAACAAAATAATTTGCACAATACACTTAATATACAATAGCCATAATATACTCGTCTCATATTTTCTACTCAAAATCTACACCAAAATGCTTTCTCTACATTTTCTACGCGGGTAATGTAGAAAATTATAATTTACGTGTAAACGCCCATCACTGCATAAAATCATTTGTCTATAATCCCGAAGTTCTAGTTCCAGTACCAAATGTATAGCATTGGTGCTCATGCTTACAAAAAGCGCTATATAACTCTTCACAAAAGTAAATTTTCTCAGCTTGTTAGTTTTAATCAAAATAGGTTAACCATAATCGACCCCTACATTTTGTAAATGGTTACAATGTATCAAACCGACACTTTGGTAAGTCTGCCATAAATGATTGTTTACTTGATGATTCAGCCTTCCTCTAAAACACTTGTAACATTGATAATAATTACCCTTTTCACTAAATTTCTGTCAATAATGGGTCAATATGTTTGCCGCAGATGATTCAAAAGTGCTTGTGAACCCAGATGAATCTTTATGTGTTCGTATGTGATTATCTTTTTTGTACGTGGATGTTTCTCAGATAAAATTATTTGATGTTTTTCATTAAAATTAAACATGGAATTACCAATTATTCCGCCTACCCTTAAAAGTCCATCTTCATCAAGAAACGGATCTAAATAAATTAACTTGCTCGATGATTTGATCTCCTTTTGCTGTGAAAAGCAAATCACTTATTCATTAAAATATTCTAGCTAAGATCTTTTTATAAGTGCAATCTTGGCGTACTCTAATTCCTCGACAGTTAATGGTCCAGTTATAGGCCATACATTATGGTTAAATTTTGGCCTTTTAATAAATCTCAAGCAATAAGCTGTAATTCTTTGCAGTTTGAGTAAATTAGAAAACCTTAGAAGTGAATCGTAAGTAGTAAGTAGCTAAATTGCAGGTTTCAACTCTAGTTCGCTCTCTGAAATTTCTTGGACCGGCTGCTCACAAGGCCATAACTGCTCGTCTTGTGATATCTACTTTGGTCCTTTCCAGTATGTGGAAAGTTCAATCAGTTGCTTGGGAAAACGTCCTCTGGATAATAAGTCAGCTGGATTGTGGATCCATTTCCAGCTACCGTTATCAGTTAACTTCTGGATATCTGCAACTCAATTCGAGACGAAGGTTTTTAAGTTATAAGTCTTTAGCTCTTCCAATTCATTCGTTCTCCATAGAATTTATTGATATTTTCTATCATGTACTTCTATTTGGCGGTACATTTTATCTATACCTGCAATTATCACGTACTGGTGTGTTCGGAATATTAAAATTATCTCGAATCGAAAGGAAACACCAGTGCTTGAAGCTGCAGAAACATCAAATACTACTCTAATTTTGGTACTAATATTTAATTCGTTTAATATTGCATGATGTGGCATATAATAGCCCTCTCTTCCATTGGCTTTTACAACTTCTTCCATATGTCCCAGCTTTTAGTACTCCTCAATAAACCCCTTGTATTTTTCCTTATAATCCGCATTTCTTCTAAATCTTTTCTAAATAACTGAATCTTGATAACGCAGTTGAATATGAATCTCTCAATAATACTGGTGAACGCTTGAATGGCAATCTCACGCTGTATCTTCCGTCCGAGTGTCTCGTAGTATTGTTTCTAAAATGTTCTTCACACAATAATTCTTCTTGAGAAAAGATAGTATCTTGGCATCTCTCTTCTATGTCCCAAAACCTTTGGATTGGTCATGAAGTTCGTCCACACCTACGAAGCGCTTCTTTAACTTCAACAAACCTGCATAACAATGTTGCATTTTACCAGAAAGAATAAACCCAAATTCTGTGTTATATAAAACAGAAGTATACCAGACCCACTCAATATTTTTGGTTGTTTTAAAAGCTTGAGGAATATTACTGCACTTAGTAACATCAATTTCTTTAGGAATATTGAAGTTAGGATCTGCTAAATATTTCTCAGCTGGAATGTTTTAGTTTTGTATGTTAATTTTTACAGTGGGCAACTCGCTTGTTTTTTTCCAAAACTAAAAATTCTAGAATTGTTTTGTATTGTGAAACTCGTGAAGTAATTTCAATAATTGTCCTATTAACCTCTGCATATGACTGTCCGATCCCTCCAATATGAATGTTAATTTGATTGCTTGTTAGATTTAGTTTTTTGATTAATTTACGCATAACGAAATTTGACTGAGCTCTGCATGTTAACCACCCCCCATTATTGTCCTTAACTAAAACGCTAACGGTTGCTAACAATATTTCGGAMGGTCYTGTTAACTTTTGCAATCTTAAAGATTGGTTTCTTGTAATAGGAGCTTAAGCTCCTACTGTTGGACTCTTTAGTTGCTGTTCCGATTGGTTATTTAAAACAAGTGTTTTCTACTGCACTGCGATTATTAAGATGTATCAAAGTGTGGTGTTTTCTGCGACAAATTACACAACGAAATGATGATCTGCATTTTAATTCATTGTGCGATCCGCGCAAGCAGTTGAAGCAAACTCCTAAATCCTTCACAGCATTACATCTCTCAGTAATATTTTGTGCTGGGAATACATCGCAATTATACAAGTGGTGCATTTTACATAATGTCCTCTTTCAGATGCGAAACTTCCTATTTTCAGATGTCTTGACTTCTAAACAAGCCTCTAAAGATAAACACCGCTTTTCCAAAAACTTATGAAATTCCTCTAACGTGGATAATTTTTGTACATCCCAGTCCCTACGACATTAAGTATCAAGTTTTTGGAGAAGCAGATAAATAATTATGTCATCCCAATTTTCAATTTTGATTCCCATGCTCTTAAGTGATCGCAGATGTTGCTTGGATTCATTAATTAAAATTCTTAAACCAGAAACTAAGTCTTTATGTATTACAGGTATTTCAAACAACGGTTTAATATGCATGTGTGCAATAAATTGCTTGTTGTTATATATTTCGATTAGTAAGCTCCATGCTTTGTCATAATTATCACTACTGACACCTAATGAATCAATTACTTTCGTCGCTTCACCCTTTAATTGTGACTTCAAATAATGAAACTTCTGAATTTTTTATAATTCGGAATTGCTGTATACGAGGGAATCGAAAACATCATAAAAGCTCTGCCATTCTTGGTACTCTCCACTAAAGAATGATATATTTATTCTGTGTAACTTAATATCTCCTGAAGATGGATTTGCAAGTACTTTTGACTGTGACACTTGACAAATGTCTAATTCTTTACCTTGATTTAATGAAAGATACTTCTTTAATATACCATTGGCTCTGTAGTATGTAGGTTCAAAACACTTACGGTCACATTTATGCTCCTGATTTAATAGCTCAAGTTGTAATTGTATTTCATCGTATTTTGCCCACAGCTCTTCAATTTTCTCGTTTCTTATAGAAAGTTGTTCAATTTCAACTTCAACTTCTTCATTTGCACATTCCTTGGCATAGTTTAGTATTCTTGTTAAACTCAACTTGATTAATTTTCTGGCAGTTTTAAGCTCTTCTTCCTTAGACATGACGCGTTTATGAGCCTACTCTCACTCTATTTACTATCTTTGATTTTATATGCTCTGGCTGACTCACTTATTAAGAATGCTAAAGACTCTGACTTATCGATCTCAGAAAATTGCTACCTCAAACCTCACGGTAGTCCCCTCTGCAGGGATTGCTCTTTCTTCAACTTTTAGTATTCCAGTGAAGGGAACCTCTTCAACAGGTGCTCTGGTTAGACTATCTGGCTCGATTGGACCAATGGATGAGAGCTCAGATTAAATAAAACACAAAAACGAAGGACCAGTACAACTTGTACAGAATTTATATTTTGTCAATATGATTGACTTATACATACATTTCTTATGTGACTATTATTATTATTGTGTGGTTTTCTCCTCTGGGTTGTCAGCACAAGTCCGGTAATTCATTTTACAGGGGTTTGGCTCAAGCTTTGCCAGTACTGGTTTATTCTTGGTTGATAAAATTTCTTACGGTGTTACACGTATCTAGAATCACTGAATGTTGTATCTTTGACAGTAAATATTCAATCTTCAATTCTTTGAGTTGTTTTAGGGTTGCTCTCATCACTATCATGTAGTTGATGTTACAATTGGTCTGATCTTCACTTCCGACATAGTTGTTTTAGTTCGATCGAGAGCTCCGTATGTTTGTTTATCTTCCTCGCATGTATTTCCTGCAAATTCTTGTTTAGCGCGAAGGCCACGTCAGCAAGCTCGACAACTCTGGAGGTTTTGTTGTACAGTAGAATTTCTGGCCTATTGTTAGCAATGGTATGTTTTTGTCCCAGTACATTTTAGCCTCTACATTCTCAAGGACTGGGGATGGTTCGTACTTATAGCATGGCTGTCTCTGCTGTTTAAGATTTGCCTTCTTCGCTAGCTCTATAAAGATTACCTATTTTGGATATATCATAAAGTAATTATCTCAACTGCAGCTTTTGGCTGGCGCATTCGGTAAATAGTAAGCATGACACGCAATGCTTCTTTCCAGATCTTCAATGTCTGTTCTCGTCAAGTTCATAATTCCAAATTAGTAGAGTACTGGTTTAGCATATGTATTGATTACAGTGATCTTATTACAAGTTTTTAGTTGTGTCCGGAGGATGCTTTTTAGTCTACTACCAAACTTCTTCATCTCCCAATTCTCCCTTTCAATTGCATAAATCCCAAGTATTTGTGGGTTCACTCTCTGATAACGATTCTATTAGTTGGTCGCCTCTAGTACGTTTATTGTTGATCAATGCACGGTCTACTGTCCTATTGGAGAACACTCAATGATGGCTAGAGATCAGGCATTTGCAATTAGAGATAGAGAAAAAACGTCTGAAACACGAAAGAGAAGATAGTCCCTAACAGAAGTCTCATTCCTGATGCTATATGCAATTTGATATCGTATTTTTTAAGATCACACTTTGCTCATGACAAAGGCAAATGAGGGTTATGTGATAATAAAGGTAAATGATTAAAAACCCCTTTATAAAGATAAAATAAGACGGTCTAGTAACTTATTCTAAAAGTAGTGTACAATAAGTCTTTGAAAATCAACTCAAAGAAGCTAGTTCAATATATCCAGGAAGAAGGGAATGTGTTAGAAATGGAAGCAGGGAAATCTTATATAGAAGAATATCAAGTATTGGACACTTGGGGAAGGAAGCCTTTTTGATGTATGGCTTGATTTTATATTATACTTTTAGTACATATTTCATTAAAAAACTAAAAATCGTTTTTTCTTCTGTTAACAAATCCTCAAGTTACATCATTTTTCCATTTTTAGTACATTATTTTATTACAAACATTCGCCACTACCCGCAACAAGTCATGCATTTGTCGATGCCAAACTCCATTCGTATATTTCGTTACTGAACTTCTTGGTGATATATGTACTAGTTTTTCAAGTTGTTCTTGGGAGCTAGCGTAAAGCTTTAGGTCATCCATGTAAAGGAGGTGATTCAAAACGTACTCTTGGTTGTGACCCTTTATCTTGAATCCGTAAACTGTTTCGTTTAGAGACTCAGCGGATTTAGCTAAACACAGAACCAGAGAGCACTCTGAAAGATTCCTCTCCGGATGCTGATTTTGCGCATGTTGTATCCTCCCACCATCGGAGATGTAGACTATAGTTGAACAAGTCAGCATTGCTCCTGTGACCATTTGCGTCTACTTCATATATTTCTAAAATCATGATCAGGAACGATTAGGGTATTGAGTCCAAGTCCTTGTAATCGATATATCCCATACTTAGGTTTCGTTTCTTCCGTAAAGCCTGCTGCCCTATGACTGTGTCAATAGACCTAGTTCTATATTCTTTCGCTATTCCACTGAAATTAGATACAATGCTTATGAAATTCGCTGACATGAAAAGTACACAGTATATACAAGAAACACTTTTTACTGAAGTGCCGTAATATTTATAAAAATTGTTAAGAGTCGTGTCAAACTCACATTTCTAAGAGTTTACCACAAAATTATACTTGTTAATAATTGACAAAAATTACACAGTCAGTTATTATGTTACGCTGGGAAAATTTCTCACTGAAACAGCTGATATTATTAAAAATGCATGGATTCAGTTCAGTTCAGCAGTTGATTCAGTTAAGTTTTAATGGTTACGAAGAACACTAACTGCACGTGTACCCGTGTAAGTAAAATATATAAAAACACATATGTTGTATTCCCAAGTTATAAATTGATATGTTCTCTTGAAAATTTAAGTTACAGGTTTTGGGAAAATATTACCATGAACTTTGGAAAGAATATACATATTTCAACCAATTAATTAATCAATAATGTAAGAATGAAATATCTAAAAACCAATAAGCTGTTTTGTATCCAGAAAATCGATAAAGCAATCAAGTCAAAAAACCTTGGAAAAATAAATTTAGTATAGGCGGATTGCCAGTGTGCAAAACAAAATTGTTTTTTTTTATTTTATTGCGCCAATTGACGCCCCCGTAATCGAGATCGTTTCATAATCACTATGCAGCTATCATTCTCATATAAGTTTGGATTAAGTGACGATCCTCAGCTACCAAAAACTTAATAACAATTCGTGATCCTTGTAGCTCCTACTGGTGTTAAAGCAGCCAATGAAGTAGCTTCATTTCACTGTTAATAGTAGATTATAAAGTAGAAGTTTCTACTTTACGGTCGGTAAACGGGGTCGATAAATACAGGGTGCTTAAAATAACGTTTAAAGATGTTGGGGAATAATTTCCAAAATAAGAAAATAAGTTCGGAGAGACGCAATTTAATTTTCGAGTCCCGTGCAAAAGGTTTTTTTAATTATTTCAGGCAGCGGCTGAGAAAGATTTGCTAAAATTTGCATCTTTTTTGGCATTGAATCAAGCGATGCGATAAAAATATTGTTTCTTAATTAAGGTAGGAAGTACTATGTTATCTACTTGTTTATTAACATATATTTTACTTTGAATTATGATCAGTGCACGATTTAGGAAAACTGTCTTTTTTTATCAAAAATGAACCTTGAGCATTTTTTTATTTATCAAAATTGTATGCCTGATCACGGTCTTACCTTCCCCCTCCCTCCTATTCGACCTTACACGTTTATGGTGCAGTCTGTCGTAAATATACTTATTTATGTCAGGGAAACAATGCTTATGCGTGTGTAATGTGATTTTTTATATATCGTAGGTACTATAAATTTTTGCATAGTTTCGTATTTCACACTCATTTTATTGCTATTTGACGTATGAAACTCGCGAATATCTTTACACCAAATCTATTACCTGCATATTTCTAGTTTTATTTCTTGGGACTAATAAAGTAGTTTGTTAAAAATATAAAATAATTAGAGCTGTTAGGTCATAAATTTTCATTCGTACCTTACCCTCATGAGAATTCTACGGAAATGCACATGTGTAATTTATGTCAAGTTAAAATTAATAATTGAAATATATTCCGACTCTTTTGATGTAGCCATCTTCAGCCAACTAATACAAACAAAACATTATACTATTTGCGGTAATCTAAACCCAAAGAGAAGATATCTGATTAATAGCTTAATAAATGTTTTGTTACTAATTATTTTAAATTACCGTTGATTGAGGTTTACTAGGCTTATGCCACAACTGACATTTAAGGCAGTCAGGTGGCTTTGCCATCATGCCAGTGTAATGATGACAGATGGCATTGCCATCTAAATTCTTACTTACATCATACCATTGCTTTGGTATATAGGCAAAACCAGTTATTTGCCGTGCTGTCTGTACTAGACCTAAACTGCACTGATGAACTGTAATCTGCAATTGGTTGAGGTGCAGACAGCATAGCATAGACATGCATTTTAGTTCAAATCGTAGTTTGTTTAACAATAAATACAACTAAACGTTGCCGTTGAGGGTGTGGGATGGAAACTTTACAATGAATTTTCTTCTTCTTCAGGTCTTGATGTCCAAATACTGGCGGTATATAAACAAATATAACAAAAAAATATTTTTACTTTATTCTTATAACCAAAGGAAAGCCTTAAAAGCTAAATATAGCAGATCATTTCACTTGCTTATATATAATACATATTTCATAACATTAGACAAATCTACTAAGGGTAGATTTGATTAGAGTACTTCGTTTTTTAACTTTACGTTTGACCCAACAGGCACCAAATTTAAATAAAGAAATGGCAATTTTGAGCGAAGAAAGGTGCATTCGAAATTTTCAGGCATTTCGTCAGTAGTATTTAGGGCAAGGTTGAACCCATAAGTAATGATTTGTAAAAGTAAACAAATTTAGTTGCAAAATTATAATTTGTTGATCAAATGTAATTACAGTGTAGGTCACGAAAACATGATCGTTGTATATTGAAGGTATAGGATAACAAAGCTCTCGAATAAGGCATTAGAAGATTTTAAATACAATCAAGCGCAGACCTCGCACTTATCTTAGGAAATAAGCGATAATTGGAATGATGCAAATACATCTAAGCGAACTAGAATTAGCGTTTGGTTAGCAGGTTTTTACACAACATATTAAAAAAGTAATGAGGTAATATGTAACAGTTCATTCACTTTACAGAATAATAATTTTCAAATACCTATAAATCTAAGTTTATTGGAGATATATCTCCAGCTGTTTGTCAAGTAGAAAAATCGAAATTCAGATTTAAACAAGAAGTGATGGTTAATACTTATCATCATCATCATCAATTTATTTCAGACAGGAAAATATAGTTTGGTAAACGAAGATTTTAAACTTAAAATAAATAAAACTTGGAAAGGGTATAGTCCAGTAAAAATAAACATTCTCCCTTGCATAAATTTCCAACAAGCTGAAAATTTACATGAACGTTAGGGATGCCATTATAATGAAATTGTGAAAAGTTTCATCGATCCATTGTGCGCAAAAATTTTTTGCAGGTTCAATTTTCGCTAAAATCCTTTTTTATTTTGTTGAGAAACTGATAATTTTATGATGATAATAGCTCAGACAAAAATTGTAGATCATTATCCACAATTGTCTTTACAGTTTTTTTTTTAATCAGATTCGCCATTTCTGAGAAAAAGGGATTCTAATATTTACTTAAATTGTATTCTCCATAATGTGCACACGTTTGCAAGCCACCTATGAGGTAGTGTACTTGGCGCGTTTTTTAACGTGGTTTGTGGTTTCACTTGTAGGTCTACCCCACGATCTATTTCACTGAAGTTCTTATTCAACTTCTTTATCTTCTCTTCCTCCAGCTTCTTCTTCCTCTTCATCTTCTTGAGTTAACGTAAATTGTTGTAACAGCGATACATCAGCAGTTTTGTCATTTGTATAAGGACCATCTTCTGTTGGAGATTCATCATTTGAACACGACTGGACTTGACAACTAGTGCACGCCGGTAAACTTAGCAAGACAGCATTTCGAATTGCAGTTTCAAAAAAAAAGTTTAAGGAGCCTTTCTGGTGCAGGTGGAAGTGGAATGTGGATTGATTCCAATACATTATTAATTCGCTTCCAACCCCATTCTTCTGGGTCCAGTTGTTTACCAAATTACACTTGAACCTCTTTGTATACTCGATAAAAATATTGGTAAATGGTAAACGGAAGCCGAGGTTGGAGAAAGACAAGCTAAATGCACGCGTTTTTATTACGTGTATGTTTTGAAAAAGATAAGTGACGTAATTTAAAAAAAAGAAAGCGAATTCCGTTAGAATTTCAGAAGCAGTGTTCATAATCTTCAAAAACTTTTGCGATGTAATTAAATTTACTTATATTATACGTCCAATCATGTACAACATAAGTAGCGTAGTCATGCATATTATGATAATAATAACAATAATAATATGGCTTTATTGAATAATCATGTACACAGACGAAGTCTAGCATAACTATTCTACTTAACCTGTGTACAGAAATGTGTAAACTTAAAGGTAAGATAACAAAAAGAACCTATCAATCATAAACGTAAAAACTCTTGCAGCTCAACAAGTATATTCTTGATAGCTTTACGGAAGCTGCTGATATTGAAAAGTAAAGGACCTGAAAAATAATGACATACAATATTTAAGCCTATCGAGTGACGAGCAAGTGAAGCGCAACCCAAGCTGATGAACACTATTTCTAAATTTCAATTTTTCTCTTAGATACGACGGAGAATCGGTAAGCAGTACTCTATGTGCCAGGGAAAGCAACTGTAAGCGGTAGACATTAGACATTTTCAGCCACTTAAGTTCATTGATCTTGGCAGAAACATGACCAAACTTTCTTAGACTGTATATAAAGCGACAACAACTGTTCTAGATCATCTGGATCTGATTTTGTGTTCTTGAGTTTAAACATGGGAAGAAAACTACTAGACCATAGTTAAGCAATGACAGGGCTAGGGTTTCTGCAAGCTTTTTGCGAGTTTTGAAGTTAATTATGTCCATGCTACTGTATAGCAATTTGAGAATGAAACAACATTTTCTAATGAGTAAAGAGACGTGGGTGCTAAAGCGGAGGTCCTCGTCGAAGATTAAACCAAGGTTCTTAACTTCAGAACTTATATTGATGGATACACCTTTAATAGCTATACTCATTTGTGATTTAAGCAACTGAGATATAACAGAAGGCGCAAAGCATATGACCTTGCATTTATCAGCATTTAGTTTAAGATTGTGGTCTATGTTGTATTTAGAGAGAGTCGACATCGCAATTAAGCTGCTCGCATGCGTTAGTTGTATCGCACATCTTAAAAGATAGGTACAGTTGGGTGTCATCAGGATATCCTAGAATTTGAAAAATTAACACGGCAAAATATATCGGAAGTAGGTATAGATTAAATTTAGAAGGAGTTTCAGTACTGACCCTTGGGGCACACCACTAGTAACAGGCACTAAGACCATTAACTCGAACTATTTGGAAGTTTATTATATAATCATCAACAAACGCCGCGGGCCGGATAATCCAACGAGTATCTGACTTGTTGAACGCCCTGTACGGAATGGAGGCCTAATTCCTGAATCATTTAGGCGAGAGGAGTGGTTCAAACAATTTGTAGAGGAACGCCACCAAATGTCTGCACCTTATTTTCCCAATGTTAAAACTTTCATGCGGCAATCGATTGCTCATCAACAAACATCTCAAACTGAAAACACATGGGTTACTCTCACCAACGTCAGATTACATACTATAGTTCCGATAATACGGCAACGATAAGATAGAGCCGCACCGTAACGCTAAATTCACGCAAGTCGCGTTATTACCTTACGAACTGTACTTGCCAATTTACTAGAATGACAGCAATTTTGTAATTGGGTGTAAAATGAGGTTGGTTGTGAGGGAATTGTTGCCGAACGATAATTTCTACATTTCTATTCAGTTTTAGGATTTTTTGTTGCATTTTAGTGTTACTGTATGCGCGGAACTGTGAGTGCGACCTGTTATCAATGGAGGACGGCTTCACTATTGTGAGAATAAATGCAAAGTACAATGAAGTGAACACTGTTATAGTAAACGACACGACCGAATATGTACTCGTCTATCCGCAAACAACTGTAAGTACCAGCAAACTTTTTATCTTATTTGATATACTGGTGCGATGTTTACATACCTAACATACTTTGCGCCGTATAGAATAGCAAGTCAAGATTCTTTAAGGAGCGAACATAAGTAAAAAGTCTACAATAATTTCTTAGCAAGAAAGTTGTTTTAGCAAAACCTTTATTTTAGGACAATTCGAACCATGTTTTTGAAAATTGAGTTTTTTTGAACCACCGCTTCCGTTTCGAACATCATTTTAATTCCGAAATATCCGTGTTTTATGATAAACAGATTATATCCTATTAATAAGTGATGAAAATTTTCAAGTTGCTGTTACTGTGTCTTTTTATGTCCTTACGTTTCTATTTCAGCTAAACAATTAAGGTATAATGGTTTATATTTGTAGATGACGTTCTACAAAAATTTAGTTGAATTTTGTAGTAGGGTGTGAGCTACCACCGCTAATCTTTAAAACTCTAAATTCTTTAACGGGATACTTCTCTTTAAACTTTAACTTAATTAGTTAGTTTATTAAACGTTTTCAATTGAATTAATTTTATCAAAAACAAATTTATTATTTAAACGATGCGGACTGAAGCGTATGACTTGCCCCAGTAAGTACTTCATCACGTATTGATTTGTAAAATATAGAGTTCCTTTTGTTGTCTTTTGTATTTATACAAAAATACTTACACTTATATAAAAAATAAATAATTATATAAAGCATGAGGAATCCATTTTAATATACCACTTACTTTATACAACTCGCATTATTTATTTGCAATTGCAATTTAATTTTCAGTAGACACTGTATCAGTAAGTAATATGAAAAGCTCCCTAGCTAACCGCAATTATCAGCTACCGCAAGAAAAAGAATAATCATAAAGTAAAAGTCAAAATACAAAGTGAGCCAAATAATGACATTCGTCCTATAACTCGATAACCCTTGAAAATACGAAAAACTGTTTTACACATTTTTTTTCTTAAATTTATTGGCGCAAACAATTTCACTATATGGAACTATATAAATATTTTAACACCCTCGAAAGTATTCACGCATATTGTTTTGTTTGTTACTGAAGTATTTTATTGTAAAAAGGGTCTGTTTCTCTGATTATCTATCACTGTAGATGTTTGCAAAGCAGATTTAATCGGCCTCAAGCGTTTAAGCGAAGTAGTTCACATTTTGAAATTCTAGAAATTTCTAATATCAACGAATAAACAGTTTTATCAATAATTAACTGATACTGACTTCAAAAGCAGGCTAGTCAGTGGATCCTAGGAAAGCGCCAAGAATACTCATTTTGAGCATGCGTTGTTTTGTGATAAAGCTATCGTCATAATTACCATTTTTAAGATTGAAATTTTCTTTCATTTTCGAATAACAAAATCTTTCCAATGATCAGAGGTATTCTCTTATTTTTAGGAAAAGAAACTGACAAGTTCTTGTTTGATATTTCATTTGGCACAGCAAATTGAACCATTTCAAGTTGCTTTCAGTGAATTAATGAAATTCTAGAAATGCTTCAGAAGGTTCAGAGAAAATGTGACTGGTCGTATCTTCCAATTCAGTCTCTTTTTATAATACTTTTACATTAAATTTTATTTGTTTCGTACTAGTTTCTCTTTGCTACTGTACAGTTCTTGTACACAGACGTAATTATTTATATTTCTACGGAAAATGCAATTTATAAGTATGCCAGCATTTGCTCAAATAAATTACAAATTTGAATGAATGTAAAAAATATTCGTGTTACAATTGCAGTACTTAAAAAGATATAAAAACAGAAGCAAAAAGTGATGTCAACATAATATCTTGTAAATTTTAAAAATTTGTTATTTTTTGAATAACTTAAAATATTAATGTTTCTATTTAATTTCAAGTTACTTCATTTACAAGTTTTAAATTTAAAAACAATCACAGCTTTTTTAAGTTAAGAAATTAAGGCTGTAGCAAGTTTAATAACTTCAATAAATTTATGTAGGTACCTATTTAAATGCAAAATGAGGCATATACTTAATTATATTGTTTTTTCTAAAAATTAAACGGTTGGTTTACTTGTTACTTTAACGTTCAAACATATCATTGTTATTTTTTATCTGAAAGTTTTGATGTAATTTATTCTATCACAGTATAATCATTTTATGTAAATTGGTTTGGTCTCTATTTCTCTTTCATTATCTAATTTATTTAAGTCAACATATTGTGGTTAAATTTAAAAGAAAAGTATTGCACAAAACACCTCCAAGAGTTAACCCGACAGTATTTCTTAAGTATCGATTGTTAATTATTGAATAAATTAATTATTACTTAGGATGCACTTGCAGTATTTGCCACGCTGTAGTTATTCACGTGCATCGAGACAATAAACAGCTAAATTATTTACATAAACTATGTATTCTGTTATACTAATATAACATGACGCATAGGAAAAGGCATAATATGAAAGGGTCAAAATTAAAAAAAAAATTGTTTGGTATAGTTACTTCTTTTGTAAAGCAAGTTTGAAGCGTTCTTTTAACAAGCTAACTTATTAAATCAGTAACAAGGTTCAAGATAAATTTGTAATCATAGTAGTTTAGGCAAAAAAAGATTTATGGGTCGTCAATTTTTTATTGAAGGCCACTTAATGATACAGCTTTGAAACGTTCGCTGTCAGATCAATAAGTTTTACTATATCAATTAACAAACAGGGTGCCTGCACGAGAATGTATAGACGATATAGCGTGTTCACCAATGGAAACAAGCCACCCAAGTTTGTGGCACGTGAAAAGCTTTTTTTTACACAAAAGATTAAACCACACTCAGGAACCAACTGATTTTACGAGCAGCTAGTCAACAAATATAAAAATTGAGGTAAATTTAATTTACAAAGTAAGTAATGTATAATTTAATAACTTTACTCATAATATTGATCCTGTTTTACCTCTTTGTGAAAATAGCCAACGACAGCGTAAAATACAATAAAATGACATTACTGTCACACATTGTAATGTGAAATTAATTTCAATGTAATCTTTTTTGCTTGGCCGTTCTGGTCTTCGATAATATCCAATACAGAGGCGTATAAATAAAGTTGGATGCACCCTGAAAACCTGCCCATTTCAATCCCTAAACTCCTGTAGCATGCACTACGTGGAGCCCACTAGCAACAAGCGTGTCACCCGTCCAACCCAGCCAAAAAACTGCCGGCCCGGCGATATATCCGAGAGCGTCAGAAATGCATTTCGTACGCTGGTTCCATCAATCAATCAAAGTTGCCTAGTTAAATTAAAAAAAAAACAAAGTCGATGCAAAACTAATTAGATAGGCACTTATTTCATTTTACATGAGTTGACTGGGTTTTTTGGATTTTAATGTTTCGAAATATGAGTGGGTTCAAAATATGTAGGTTCCTACAGGAACAGGAATTTTAATCATATTCGTACATAAATCCGGAACGGTTGGAAGACATCAATAAATATAATTTTATAGTGGTGACTTGGGTTAGATTATAAACTACTAGTGAATAAGTATTAAACGTAAATTAAGTCTTAAACTAAATTATAGCAATCATGCCATCTAGTTTCTTCTTAGAAAACCTTTTTTATATTGCAGTCAATATACCCATACAGAGTTACTGTTTGGAGCGACAATGCCGGCCAAAACTATCCGATTCTGGTCGTTGTCAGACAAGAACGCAGCGTTCTTTCCTGGCAGGTGCCACTTCAAGTCGAATCTTCGTATTTCACCGTGAACTACTCAAACACGTCCAGAACATTGTGTCATACTCATATGGACGTGATCAACAACATGGCCTACGGTAATACATCAACACCACATACATTTCCTTCTGAAAGTATTTCTTCACAGACCAGCTGCAAGACTACTTCAATTCTGCAAACGTCACTCAAGGCTTTGTAGTATCAGCCTCTACCTCAGATGTGGCAAATTTAACGGTCAATGTGTTAGCTGCTGAGGAGAATGCGTTTTACGTGAAAAGAGACGACGAATACTCCGTAATCGTTTCTCCCAGTCAGCCAAGATACGTTTATTATAAATTTACGGAGTCTGATAGTGACAGCATAATAATCGAAGTAGATTCTGAAGACGACGTTTGTCTCACAGTTTCTGTTCAGGACAGTTCGGTAAGTAACAATGATGAGTTGATAAATATATCTCGTTTATATATGTGCAAAGAAAATTGGGAAAAGCAGTTTTCATATATTTTTGTAAGACACTCGCACTATTAGGTGTACAAATACGTTTTAAGAGGTTTACAAAAAAATGGCGTAACTAATATTAAATCGCCCCGGATCATCTTGTAACTATATTCATTTTAAAGAATCATCATTTTCCTTTAATAATCAGTATGTGTCATTTCACTGAAGTGTAAACAACACGCATTCTTTGTGCTCCAACCATGTCAACTTTTGTGCCACCAAAACAACATTTGCAGGAAGCGCTGCTTTTTTGCTCTAACTTTAATTGCTATGTGAAACATATGAGGAATATGCTCCATCAATAAAAACATGTGAGTGTTGGTTCCGGCGTTTTAAACGTGGCGATTTCGACACCGGAGACAACGAACGCGAAGGGAGTCCAGTAAAGTTTAAACACGCTGAGTTGGAGGCATTATTGGACCAAGATTAATGCCGAACTCAAGAGGAGCTCGCTGAAATCTTGGGAGTGACTCAACTACTACGCCAGTCTAACGAAACCAACAACAGTTGATGCAAGTGAGCCGAAGATTGAAGCTTAAACGCCCCCAATATGCTCAAAGACATTACGAAGTGATCTTTCAGCATGGCCGGCCACAAGTTGCTAAAGTCATCAAGGAAACTGGACGCACTTAACTGGCATGTCCTATCGTACCCGCCGTATTCGCCAGACATTGCTCCTTCAGGCTACCACTTATTACGGCCAATGACGTCGATTCTTAGATCCTCTCAAAAGATAAGAAATTTTTTGAGCGCGGTATCAGTGTGGTGCCTGAAAGATGTTCAAAAGTGGTAGGGAGCGATGGGCAATACTTTGAATAATATAAACTGTACCAATGTATCTAAATAAAGCTTTAAAAGTTAAAAAAAAAACCTTAAAACTTGTTTGTACACCTGTGTATATTGCAAATACCATAACACGTTTTAAATTAGCGGAAACAATTAACTAACTATCCAGGACTTTATTTTAATGTAAAATACTTCAGAGGTGTTACATTCTACATTGCAGTCTAGTTTCTAGTAAATTAAATGACAAACTTCGTCTCAAAATCTGAAAAACATTTAATACGATCCCATACAGAACAACATTGCTATTCTTTCTTGTTATAAAAGACTAAGATTGATTTAAAATATAAAAATATTTCTACTATTATACTCAGACTCAGTTACTTACCAAACTATAGCTAGAACGGTGCTACTTGCAGGTTATTAAGCAACTTTAATATTCTATGGAGCAATCTCATCACATCTCAAGCACATGTAGTTATTAAAACATTATAAATCTTGTTGATATCTATTTTTTAAAGAAGATAAAAGGATATTACGATCGGAAGTGCTGTGAGTCATTAGATGAAGGACCTGAGCCATACACTTACACATAATATGTTCATTATCTTTATTGCTAAAGACTGAAACAGCATGTTTGTACGAATTGAAACATAGGTGCAGTATAGTATTCAAAGGAATATGATCCCACCCTATTTATAATAATACTATTCGCGTAGGCTTAGTAAGAGCCATAACCAGGTATAAAATAATGTTAATGACTTGTCTATAATAAACAGAACCCAAATAAAATTCCAAATGCAAAGAATAAGTCACAGACTGTATACAAGGGCGTCGGAATGCTTTCAAACCGTGTGTTGAGTGTAAAGTAATTCTATTATACACGCACTACATGTCCAAAGACAGCAACGCGAAAACTATACAAATGGTGGGAAAATTTTACTCAAGTTCTTCGTTTCAACATTACTTCTTCGCGTCAAATCGAGAAATGTATCTTTATCTCTAACAAAGTGATTCTTTTTTTGTAAATTTCTTCGGGAGTCTGGAAAATGCTTTTTTTGTAATTTTTAAACACCGGGGCAAATTGGCTTCTTTGACGTCGAAATGTTTAGCACTTTCATTTGCTTTGATTCAAATTTATTGAAATTTCTCATCGCTACTTAAATCTAAAGTGTGCGATACAGCATCATCAACTTTGTGAAACAAATCAAACACTTTGAGTTGGGAATTTTGCAAAATCTCGATTCAAGTTTCAGTGTTTTGAAAAATTTTTGTGGCCATTGTTAACATAAATAGAAATTCTCATTTCTTTCGAACTCTTTTTGGCCGAAGAAACAGCATGCGCTGATAAACTTGATGCTTGTTGATCGAAAAAAGTCATTAAGGACTCATAATTTTCAAACACTATCAGAGGGAACAAATTCTCATTGTCCGCCTGTAAATTATATTCATCAAGGAAAATATAGTAAAAGAAAGTTTACGAAAACGGAATAAAAACATAGGTATACCTAGAAGGGCAATAGGCTGCAAGGGCAACGCTTATTCTATCCGCTTGTGATTCATTCTCTTGAATTTGTTTGAACGGAGCACATCGTTTTGGAGATTCTCCTACAGAATTTAACAGTTGCTTGAACAGGCCAATAATATTTTTCGCTGGAAATACTTTGTCCAATGCATCCTGGACTACAAGATGTAAGTTGTGCACATTACAGTGCACAAACAGCTTATGCTTCCTGGACTTGGACCGAATAATCCATGTCTGTGTTTCTTTTCTTACGCACAAACGCACTAATGCCAACCGTTTTACCTTTTGAAATCACTTACTAGCCCACCACAAACAAAAAGATGGCGAACGACCAAACGAGCGTGGAATTACGCTATGGCGCACAAGCTTATTTACATCGTGAACTATTAGCCTATTTGTTTAGAACATTCATATGATAAAAAATTCTATTACTCATATAAAGCAAATGGCGATACCCGAAAAAGCAAGCGAAAAAGCTCGTATAAATTCGTTGAGTTGATTTCCACACGTGGAATTTTCACGTGTGTTGAGCTCTAAATCCACACAACACGTCTTCCGGTGCCGCTAACTGTGTAAAACATTATAAGTCCCGAGTTGGGTAATGCGCAAATCATTAAAATGAAAGACAAATCAGGTAGTCTATCTCAACCAGGAGCTTATCGATGATTTCGTCAGTAATCTTTTTTCTACAGAAAAAAGATTACTGACGAACTACAGTTCCTGCTACCTAAGTAGTGCTTCATAGTAATATTAAAACCACAAGTACCTTCAATTGTAACACATTCTATCTCTATCCAATTGATTCTGTGAATACTAAATATCAAATAGTTGGACTTTCGGGATAGATGTGGTACTTTCTACTGTTGCAAAATCACGAGTAAGATAATTACACCGGTTACACATTTGACCAATACTTGTTTCCTGACTAGATGATTTCCTGAACATCTAAAACACTTCATAATTACACCTGTCTAGAAAGGTAAAGAGAAAGAACCTAAAACCGACCTAAATAACTATTGTCACAACCCTCGGTCTTGGGTTGTGCGCCGTTGTGCTAGTGATTACCTGAAGAAACCTGAAACAGAGAACTAGGGGCGAAGGCAGGAGAGATACAACTTAGGTTCTAAACAAATATTTATTAACAAAGAAATCTGTAAAACAAGTAACATAAAACAGACATTAATAATTGTAGCACACAGAAATATATTAAAATGACAATTGAATATTTTACCTGGTTACGTACATTGTTCTAGGAGGGCTAGCTCCTGCCAGAGGGACAACGTTTTACATTCTGCAGTACTCTAAGTTATTTCCCAGTTCCTAGTTATTCACGATTGATTTATCCGAGTATTTATACTCAACTCGCTAATACGTCATAATGCTGCGCTAGCATTATACTCGGTGCTAGCGGGAAGTGCAATGACACAAATATGCTGACATAATTAGTAAACGTTTTGTTCTAGAATGTGTAACGACCTAACTAAATGAATTTAGAATAAATTCAATATATGACATTTCCCCCCGGCTTAGAAAAGCTGGCCCTCCAGCTTGCACTGGAAAAAAAATTAATATTACATTGTACCAAACTGTGAGCTCAAGAATGAACAAAAAAAAAGATATACTGAAATTAACAACAATCAAATATTAACAACTGCTGAACATTGATATATAAAACAAATGCAATGTGCACAGTGCTAGAAATTTGGAAAAACAAAAAAATAATCAAAACAAAAAGAAACGTTATTTGACTTTAAACTTATTTATGACACACATATTTGGCCCATTCCAATGTCTACAATCATTTTATCACTGTTCTTTGGATACACACTAGCGATCACACTTTTATAAGTACGGCACTGTTCACTTTTCACTGGTTACGGCTCTGTTCATGTTTTCACTAATTGCAGTCTGGTATCAAGTTGCACTTGCGATGAGTAGGCGATTGTGGTTGTTGCTTGGAATGACCTTCATTACAGCCGGTGGAGATTTCTGTAGATTCAGCAAATTTGATTTTCTTTTCCGACACCGTTGTATTTCTTTGTCGATCTACTGGTTTGAAGTTGCTGGTGGTTCTTCAGTTTGTTGGGTGCGAATATTTCACTCTGAAGCTATCTTGTGGGTGAATAGGTGAAGTCTTCGGTTTTCTTGTGGAGTCTTCTTTGGATGTTGGTAAATTTTTGTGGAATTTAGGATGGGATAGGTGTAATTTTTGGATTCTTGTGTAGGTGACCCATTCTTGCTTTACTTCTCTGGAATTGACTGGTTTTGGTAGATGCTATATTGTCGTACTCGCCTTTGGAGTCGAACGTGGAGCCAGTACTTTGAAAATTTTGGCGGTCGTCTTGCTGCCAGTGTATCGTGCCTGTTCGTGTGATGTGTGGGCGTGTGTGCGGGCCGAGACATGGAAAATATAAACAAAAACGGTAAGTAAATATCTATGGTAGTATGAACTTGTATAAAAATTTTAATATTAATGCTTTAGTTGTGCCTATTTTAGTGTTTGTTTCTACTTAATAATTCAGTTAACTAACTAAAGGAGATAAGAAACCGCTTAACATCTTACTCATTGCAGCTGCACCTAAATTATTAAATAATCTTAAATGTTTTAAAATGTATTTTTAACGTTATCTACTAAATTTAAATTCACAAAATGAACTGAACGATACTTATTTTGCTTATTTTCCTATTCTATTATCTATCGCATACACTTCTAAAATCTTATTGTTATTCGTATATAATAACGTTTCTCAAAAGCTATTTAAAAAAGTAAACCCTAATAAATTTTGTGTAGGTACCTACTTTTAAAAATTAGAGTTAACTCAATCTTTTGTGATCACAGGATTAATGGTTAGTCATGTTGGTTAGTGTTATTTGTTTTGATTAATACCCATAAGATAAATAAGATCCAGTTAGATTACATGCATGAATAAGCTTAGGAAGAACCCATTCTGAAACTCTCATTTCACATACACTCATTTGCTTTGCTTACTTTTATTTGCGCATTTACTATAATCAATGCTGCAGCTTTTCAAAATTTTGCATTCCTGTATAATAAATTTTGTACAGCGACGGCGAGGATCGAGGAGAACTTATGGGACGTGCTTTGTGAAACATAACACGTAGGACCATACTGCATTAAAAATTATTTGCCAGGTCTCCCGATTTTCACTAATTTGACTTATAGCTGTATTAGCTTTTCTCTGGCAAGCAATAGGTCGTTTGAATATCCCTTATGCTTTACTTCACTTGATATGAGTTTAGGTATCTATTTGTAAGATTCTTCTGCTAAAGCTTATTTTTCGTAGGTTTTGCGTTTTTACTGGCCATCGACTTGTACAAGTATTACTGCAGTATAGTGTGTGTGGGATTTGCTGAGCTCAGTGTTGCAACACTTGGGACCTGCAGGAGTTTCCCGTTTGTTTTCAAATGGCGTGATACCTTTAGGGGAAGCTTAAACTATGGTAAGTCTTAATTTTTAAACTTAAAACGATAATATCCTTGCTAAGATGTAGCTACCTATTGATTATCCTGTGAAATCAAAATTCATATTCCTTTTCAGTAACCTTCGCCAGCTTATATTTATCATCTACTTTTACCTTATATTTGTTACCTTATATCTCTACTGTAAATACGAGCACATAATGCATCCCTCTTTCTTCTGCTTACGTGGAGCTGGCTTGCTGTCTCGCTTTTCCTACACATGCAATGTCTTTTGGGAAGTCCATCGTCTGTTTTCGTTCTGCATTTGATATTACTCTTATTGGTCCTTTTAACTTTCTGCTTACAAATCACCTGTTTCCTTATTTGTCGGCCATTCTGGTTTCTTACGAATTTTTTCATATGATGTTCCTTTCTATTAAAGAATACATCCTTCTTTCCAGTATCCATGTTTGAAGATGTCAAGTGCGCGGTTTTTAAATTTATTCCTGCTTGATTGCTGTTTGATTCTTGACAAAATTTTTCCATGTTTTCTTCTGCAAACAGTGTACAAAAAATTGTATCTTCTTCAACTTCTTCTACCTTTTTATTTTCCCGTAGATAACCCAAAACTGAATTTTTAAAAATACTTTGACGACTGTTGCTCGTTGTAACAAGTTTAAGATATAAATCGTTTCCTTCTACAGTTGGAGGTTTCGTACATATGAGACCTTTTCTTAAGAACAAATTTTGATTTTCACTAAATTCACAATTTTGAAGATTATTTGGTGTGATCCTTGAAAAATTATTTGCAAGTTTTACTTTTATTTCTACGTTTGGGCGTATAACGTAATCCCTAGCACAAATGATTTTGAGATTCTGTTCATTGTGATTAAATATTGAATTTCTCTTTAGTGTTCTATTTTGATTGTAAGAATAATATTTATTGAAGTTAGTTTGAAAGTTTCCTTTCCTATGATAATGTGCAGAATATTTTTGATTTTTCATTTTAGTTAATTTAAAACATTGACATTTTTTAGTTTTTAATAATTCCGATTCCTCATTTAAATTTAAGGTGTACGTAGTATTATTAGTGTAACCTGACTGAACTGATAATATTCGCTCTCTTACGTCGCTTAAATGTAAAACTAACCTATGAAGTTCTTGCATATTTGTAATTTTATGGCTTAATAAATAGTACGATTCATAATATGAAGGATGAAGTCCATTTTCGAAATGATCAATGAATTTTTCAAATGGCATATCATAATCAACCACGTGTGCTAACGTTACTAAATCGTAATAATACTGTTTAATACTTTCATTGTGCGATTGTTTGCGTGAATTTAATTGAAATTTTAATTTTCTTAGGGCATAAATACCACCAAATTGATCTATAAAATCTCGTTTGATTTGACACCAGCTTTTATTTAAATTACTTTGTTCATTGATGTACTTGTGATACCAAATTCGTGAAGCTTCGTGCAAGAAATTACCTAAATATAGAATTTTGTAGTTATCTTTCCAACCATTAAAATCAGAAATTTCGTCATATTGCCTAATAAAGATTATTGGGTTATCTGCAGCAGGATTAAAAATTGAAGGTGCTCGAAACTTTGGAAATACAGGAGGTGGGCGGTTTCTTAAGGCTTCCTCGATGGTTACTTTGTTGGCCATTGCTTCCCTATGTGCTTCTATTTCGAAATACCTATTTTCTGCAAAAGTATTTTAACAAACGCATTTGCATTTACATTAAATTGTTATAAAAATCTGATAGTGTGAACCTAAGCCGCAGTTTGGGGTGGGTGGTAGGGGGTCAATTATATTTCTTACTTTGGATGGTGGGTTCCTCCTCTCGGCATGGGTTGCAGATCTTCCTCGTATAAATGCCCATTGGTAATGGTATTTTGGATAAATAGGGAATAAATAGAAATATGAGGTTCGATCTGTTTAGGAGGAACTCGGCTTGGCTCACGCAAGCTAGATCTGCCTGCCTACAACCAACAGTCTGAGACTATGAGGGTTTACGCAGACTTATCTGGCTGACCTTTTAGCTATACTAGCTAGATCTGCCTGCCTACAACCAACAGTCTGAGGCTATGAGGGTTTACGCAGACTTATCTGGCGGACCTCTTAGCTTTAGTAGGAGCTGAAAGCCTTGAACCCCTTTGCYGACCGTCTTCCCATACTCTTAAGTAATAAGGAATAATGGATAGGTTTAATGTTGGTTAAAAGGTTAATTTTCATTTTGTTGTAGACCACCACCATTTGTCACACTGGGTACATCTGGATCGAAAGGGCGCCTCCACCACATGTCACAACCCTCGGTCTTGGGTTGTGCGCCGTTGTGCTAGTGATTACCTGAAGAAACCTGAAACAGAGAACTAGGGGCGAAGGCAGGAGAGATACAACTTAGGTTCTAAACAAATATTTATTAACAAAGAAATCTGTAAAACAAGTAACATAAAACAGACATTAATAATTGTAGCACACAGAAATATATTAAAATGACAATTGAATATTTTACCTGGTTACGTACATTGTTCTAGGAGGGCTAGCTCCTGCCAGAGGGACAACGTTTTACATTGTGCGGTACTCTAAGTTATTTCCCAGTTCCTAGTTATTCACGATTGATTTATCCGAGTATTTATACTCAACTCGCTAATACGTCATAATGCTGCGCTAGCATTATACTCGGTGCTAGCGGGAAGTGCAATGACACAAATATGCTGACATAATTAGTAAACGTTTTGTTCTAGAATGTGTAACGACCTAACTAAATGAATTTAGAATAAATTCAATATATGACACTATATTCCTATCTCTGTTCTACCAGCGCAGCGTTCTCTAAATGCATAGAAAAACTAATTCGTATTCTGTTAATGAGCTTTTTGAAGCATTAAAAACTACTACAGCGCACTCAGAATCATTTTCTACGTTTCAGTTTGCTAACAACACTTGTTGTTCCCTAACGGCGGTATAAAGATAAAAATGAAAAATAAAGGCAGCATATCAACTGTGGATATTGAACTGGTGCAGGAAATGTCTAGGTACAAATATAACCACCTATTTCTTAATACCGGAAAAACCACGCCAGTTTCATTTAAAAACAAGCTGCACAGTACAAGTCAGTCATTAATTATTTCTGAAAATTCCTATTTTAGACAACACTAAATTCGCATTTCGCTCATGTTACCAATAAACTAAACATATCTGGTTTTTTGTCATCTGTACACTGAGAGACTTTGTCAGTTAAAAGTATATTACTACGCTTATATCGAATCTACCTTAAGATACAGGATGATTGCTTGAGGTTTACGAATCATACTTATATACTTACAATCGTTAAAGCAAACCCGTTAGACTGCTGTAAACCTTTATTTATGTATTTGGGAATAATGCTACTACCACGCCTATACATTTATAAGTTATGTACATTTGCAAAAAACACTATTTGAAAAAAGTAATGTGATAACTGACAAGTATGTGGCTACCTATATCGATCAAGAGTAGTTTTAGTCACGCAATTACGTGGCCAAACCCGAACATTCCTTAATGATTGTTGCTATGTTTGTCTCGATTTCTTTTTTATTTAATATAGTTATTCTGCAAGTAATTACTTCCACATCCAACGGATGGGAAGTATTATACCGCGAAAAAAATTTTCAAAAATTTTTATTTGCTCATTGGCTTTAAAATGGTCGAAAACGCAAAAAAAAAACAAAATTTGAGCAAAAAAATTCTTGTCTGTGTGTCTGTGGTATTGTTTGTGGACACGATAACTTTCGAAAGACTTAATATATGAACTTGAAATATGGCAAACGTATAAATGTCAACTACCCAAAGCGACCTATTGTTTGTGAGGTAAGTAGGGTATCGGGAAGGGGGCGAAATTGGGGAGTAACTACCCTTTTTGCAAATTTTTATTTGTTTACATTTTTTTCGTTGTAGTATGTAATTAGTAGTATAACTGCGAGTATTATTAGTTCTTATAAATTTTCGGTACAGCAAACTGTTTAGAAGGTATTAGCAAAAAAGCATCGCTATATCTCCGAATATACACTGTGATTTTTTGAAAACTTCACACCTTAAATAACTTTAAATAGAGGAAAAATTTAAAATTTTGCAAAAACAGGTAAACTTTTGTTTGCAGGGGGACAACTTTTGAGATAAGTTTTTAATGGATAGCGCTTACCCTCTTAGCGGGGTAGATACCTCTTCAAAAATTTTAAATGAAACTACCCATCTTACGATACATCATTTAAAAGCTTATTACACAAGGAGTCTTGCCATGTAATTAGTTTTACCACGTTTAACTTATTGACGGGGTAATAGATTAATAGTGCCTACGAAACAGGTTTATTTATTTTTTTTATTTTTTTTTATTATTTATTTATCATGTAATTTTTTAGAAAGTCCATGTCCATGAAAAAGAAAAATTATTTATTTGTAACTCAAAAAAAATTTAAGTATTTTTGGCATTTTGCTTAGGTGTAACAATTATTTTTTAACAAGTTTTTTTAGGCTTAAGTAAGGACAATTTTTATTGTAACTGCAAGACAGTAAATTTTGTTAAAAAAAGTCCAAAATATTCCATTTTATAAGCCACTTGCTACAATGCACTTTTTGACCCACTACCCCGTCAATGGGTAAAAAATAGTAAAACTAATTACATGGCAAGACTCCTTGTGTAATAAGCTTTTAAATGATGTATCGTAGGATGGGTAGTTTCATTTAAAATTGTTGAAGGGGTATCTACCCCGCTAAGAGGGTAAGCGCTATCCATTAAAAACTTATCTCAAAAGTTGTCCCCCTGCAAACAAAAGTTTACCTGTTTTTGCAAAATTTTAAATTTTTCCTCTATTTAAAGTTATTTAAGGTGTGAAGTTTTCAAAAAATCACCCAGTATTTAATATATTCAAAAAATGAAAATACCATCAGATAGGAAATAAAATTTCTCACAAAAAGTGTATTAGAAAATTTATCCAAAAGTTTGACATTTTCGAAATATTTCCAAAAAACCTATTTTGGACCATGCTCGTACGATTTTTTTTAAATTTTGGTATTATATAGAAAATCAAATTTCTGATCAAAAAGCGCTCTTGTGTTTTTTTTGTTAAGTTAATAATTTTTGAGTTATTTGGAAAAAAGTTGTGGTAGTGTGGCAATCGTGCAATAAGACGCTTTGAACGACACGCCAAATAGTTAGCTAACATTTAGCGCTTTTGAGTGTAATTTAAAGCAGCAAAGTGAGTGGATAAGAGACTTATAAGCACGGTCGACAACAAGAAGAAAAATCAAAGTCATAGCAAGAATTGTACAAGCATAAAAGGTAGACAAAACATTGGAGAGTGGATGTCAAACTGTGCATTTGGTCGCGCGCAGGCTTGAAGGCGACCCGTGCCGCCGACAACGTTGCCAGATCGTAATATAAGTACCTGAATAACGGATGGACAAAGGAGGCCCCAGTAAAAGAAATAGAGAGCTGGACAGCAGTACAGAAGAAGAAAGAAAAACGTTTGCTAAAAGCAAAAAAATAGTAAGGACACCAGAAAAAGCAAATTGGAAGAAAACATACACTGAGGGCCAAACGAGAGAAGAAAAAGAAAACATGGAGGAAATGAAAGCAATGATGAGTGAGATGATGCAACAAATGCAGCTTAACATTGAGGAGAACCGTCGACTGAGAGAGGAGATGAAAAAAGACAATGAAAAATGGAAAGAAGAAAGAAAACAACTGACTGATAGAATTGATAAACTAGAAGAAAGAATTGAGGCGATGGATAGAGAAAAAAGAAAGTGTAATATAATTATCAAAGGACTATTGCCTAAAAACCCAACAACAAAGGAGACAGTAGCAAACCTCCTAGAAGAAAAACTGGGGGAAAAAGTACACATCAAGAAAGTTAGTACAATAAGCATCAGGGAAGATGGCAGTGCTGTAACATTGGCTGAGATGGAAACTTGGGAAGACAAGCAGATCGTGATGAGAAATAAAAATAAAATGAAGAACACACGTATATATATTGAGCACGACCAAACACTAGAAGAAAGAAGAATAGCGGTAGAAATAAGAAAAATAGCTAGGAATGAAAGAATGAAGGGACACGCAGTAAAGATCGGATACAAGAAAATATCAATACAAGGAGAAAACTACCGATGGAGTAAGAACGAAGATGCATTGGTGGCAGATACAAAAAACTAAGAAAAATTATAGGACGGATGCTCACAGATGACGGACAGGCAAGGAATAAGGTTATGATTAAGGACCTGAAAAACACAGAACAAGATGGGAACAAGAATAAAATATATTACAGAATAGCGACATGGAATATAAGAGGCATAAACGGCAAGGAGGAAGAACTGATTGAAGAAATCAAACAAGCTAAAATAGGAATATTGGCGATTACGGAAACAAAAAAGAAAGGACAAGGAATACAAGATGTGCAGGAAAACTACATACTCTTGTACAGCGGAGTAGAACACGAAAAGAGAGCGAAAGCAGGAGTAGGAATTATAATGGATAAGGATATATACAAAAAAGTTACAAACTGGGACTACATATCAGAAAGATTGATGACAATAGATGTCGAAACAAAACCCACACATAAAATAAAAATCATAGTCGTATATGGCCCAAATGAAGACGATACAAAAGATAATAAAGATATATTCTGGGAAACCCTCACAGACATTAAAGAAAGTACAGCAAACACAACTTTAATATTGGGGGACTTCAACGCACGAGTGGGAACAAAGGACGAAATATCAGAACACGTGCTAGGCTCCTATGGTGAAAAACATAAAAACGGTAATGGAAGAAGACTAATAGAATTCTGCAAAGAAAATGACATGATAGTAGCGAACACATTTTTTAAACATAAAGATATACATACTTATACAAGAGAACTACCAAGCCGAAATGAAAGATCAGTATTAGACTACATACTCATAAACAAGACAGACAGGACATTGATTGATGATGTTAAAGCAAGAAGAGGTCCAGAGATATACAGTGACCATTATATGGTGGTTGCAAAAATAAATAAGAAATTATACATACCAAACAAAAACGAAAAAAGAAACGTAGAACACAAAAACAATATAAAACCATCAAAATCTATAAGCTACGAGATGCAGAAACGAGGGGAATTTATAGACAGAAAGTATCGGAAGAAATACGGAGAATGGGTAGCAATGTGGAATTCAACGAAATGGACGTGGAAGACGCCTGGGCGTTATATAAGAACATAATGTTCAAAGCAGCAGAAGAGGCATGTGGAGTAACAACACAAGGCATGGGTAAACATACCGTATGGTGGAACGAGGAAATAAAATCCCAAATAAAAACTAAAAAGCAAATGTGGAAACAATATTTACAAACTAGAGACACGGAACATTACGAACTGTATAAAAGTGAAAGAAAAAAGGTGAAACAGATGGTATTAAACCAAAAAGAAAACACTTGGAAAGAATTTGGCACAAAACTGGAAAGAAACAGTAAAGAAAACAGAAAATTGTTTTTTAAAGTCATGAAGGAATTAAGAACTGAGAAAGTATACAATAAACAACAGATTAGAAACAAAGAAGGAAAAATATTGATACAAGAACAAGAAGTAGCACAAAGATGGGAAGAATATTTTCGAGAGCTACACAACCAGACACAAAGGGCTGATAATAAAGACGAGGTAACAGAAGAAGAAAATGAAGAACAAGACGAGCAAGATATAACAATAAATGAAATAAAAGAAGCAGTCAAAAAAATTAAACTAGGAAAATCTGCAGGACATGATAAAATTACACCAGAAATGATCAAATACTCAGGGGAAGAAGGATACAATATACTACAACTGGTGTATAATAAGATATGGCAGACAGGAAAGGTACCAAAAGACTGGGAACTAGGGGTAGTCATACCCATATACAAAAAAGGCGACAAAAGAAACTGCAACAACTATAGAGGCATTACTCTGCTGAGTGTGGCAGCAAAGACATTTGAGAGGGTTTTGGATACCAGACTTAGAAGCATCATAGAACCACAACTAGAAAAATCACAGAGCGGTTTCAGAAAAGGATACAGCATACAAGATCACATATTCACCATTAAACAAATTATTGAAAAAACACATAAACAAAGTACAGAGACACACCTGGTATTCATAGATCTAGAGAAGGCATTTGACCGAATACAGAGAGACGTAGTATGGAAGAGCCTAAAAAGACGAGGGGTCAACAATAGACTGAGATTATCAATAGCCAGCATGTACCACAATACAAGAAATTATGTGAGACTGAGCCACACTCGCACAGAAGAATTTCCAGTGAATGATGGCCTACGACAAGGAGGAGTTCTAAGTCCTACGCTGTTTATTACCGTGATGGATGATATTATAAAAGAGACAAAATCCCAAACAAAACCAATAACTGTCGGATATAAAAACCTACAACCAATAACGATATCGGAGTGCGCATTCGCCGACGACGTAGTGATATGTGGCAAGTCGGAGAAAGAAATTCAACACAATTTAAATATATGGTACAATGCTCTAAAGACTAGAAACATGAAAATCAACATAGAGAAGACAAAACATATGGTTGTAGGATACAAAGAAGAGTACAGGAACTTAACAATAAATGATACAGAAATTGAAAGAACAAACGTATTTAAATACCTTGGAGTACTCATCGAGAGAACGGGAAATGACGAGACAGAAATAGGAAACAGAATCGACAAAACAGCAAAATTGTTCTACTCCCTAAACAGTAATTTCTTACAGAGAAGAGAGGTGTCAAAGAAAACCAAAATGGTAATATATAAAGTAATATATAGGCCAATTTTGATGTTCGGATCTGAAACCTGGGTACTAACAAGAGGACAACGAAGTAGGGTACAAGCAGCAGAAATGAGATACCTTCGCAAAGTAAAAGGTATCACAAGAAGAGACCGAATACGAAATGAGATAGTGAGAGAAGAACTTGAAATACAGGCAATCAGTACAAAGATAGAAGAACAACAATTAGGATGGTTTGGACATTTGGTACGAATGGACAATGAGAGGCCGGTCAAACAGGTATGGGAAGCCAGAGTTTTGCAAAGGAGAAGGAGAGGAAGACCAAGGGAAACATGGGACACAATGGTCAGCAAGATCTTGGAAAGGAGGGGAACGACATTCACAGAGGCGAGAAACCTAGCTAGAAACAGGAAAGAGTGGCGAAAGTTCATTAAGGAGGACTAGAAAAAAGAGACATTACACCCTTACACCCTTAGGGGTAGAAAGGGTTATGATTATGATGATGATATATTTTTGCTAATATCACGAGGACTGTTTGTCTTAGAAAAAATGTGTAGAGAGAAAAAATGCTCAAAACCTCATTACTAATCGTATAGTATAAGAAATAAAAACGTAAATGTCATTTTGACAATTGGATGTGGAAGTATTGATTCAATTTGCAGCGGTTTTTTAGTTTGTTCACGATTTGTGCTTGTATTATAGTGATACCTGTGCGCAGCAATAAGGTTTAATTTTATTTGTTGTTGCAGTGTAATAACTACTTTTTTACAGCCGTATAAAACCACTGTTGAATTTGTATCTTGATCTATATATGAGCATTTATTTATACAACAAAAAGAAGATGTGTCTTATTATTTGTTAGCTTTGCATTTGTTTAAATTAAAAAACAATTATTTGTTAAGTCAGGGAGCAGTGACTCCTTTAACCTTGCATTTCAGAATATCTTGCCACCTTCGCATTACAATGTCCATTATTAGGGTTACAACTTCAATGGGTTTCCCTCAATCAATAATTGCTTATAGTTCTTACTTTTAAACCTTATATACTCAATTCGTCAACTTCTTATTGATATTGTGGGAACTTTTGAATATAATAAAATTAGCGTAACCAAATTTTTATATACCATAATAGGTCTAGAATGATTAGGACTTTAAAAAAACAATTGTTTTTGCAGGCAATTGAATCTTGTATTCGTAAAATATAGCATGTTTGGATTGCCATTGAAAATTTATTACGTTTTAAAGACAATAAAACAGTGTTCTGTAGCCAACAATAAAGAATAACATCAACGAAAAAATTATAGTCATATAAGCTTGCGTATTTTTGTACAAAGTATGAGATTTTCTCGTTTGTATTTTCTTTCTTTATCCAGAAAGGATATAAATACATATTTTTATCATCTTAATGGATTTGTTACTCGTGGTTGTTTTATAGTGTATAAGCTATGAAAGTATGTTATAACATTCTTGGTACTGAAGTTTGTAAAACAGAGATTTTGATTCCAGCTCACATATTGTCGTAGTTAAGAAAGTGTTCTGTGGTTAAGAACATTTAGATAACATTGTTAAACCATTTGCACTTGCCTGCTAATAAGCATAATAATTTATTTTAGTCTCTGCTTTCGCTAACAATAAGTCAAGTACCCAATTTCTTTAATGTTAACCATGAATTAAAAACGTTTCAGTGTCCCATCTTCGATCTAAACAAAGACATACAATACAGCGGCMAATATGCAACCGTCAATCGAAAAGGAGCTATAACGATCCTAGTGAGTAAACTTCAAGATTGTTTTTGGGAAACACAAAACTCTTTAGAAAAGTGAATTTCCAGGAGGCTTCTTCCTGGTCTTCGTTGCGAAAGGAGACAACTCAGACTGCAGCCAAGACAGCTCCTTAATACCTCTTCCTCGGATTGTAGGAATTCGGAGTGAAAATCAAACGTCCGTCCTAACTTTCGTGATAAAGGACAGCATTTCCAAAGAGCAATATGTCGTGGGAGCAGTCGTCACGCTGTCTGTTGTTGCTGGGTTTTGCCTTGTGGCGGTGGTTGTTACTTTCGCATTTTTCAAATGGGGTAGGATGGCTACACTGTTGAAATTGCGGGATCAGACTGGTAAGTATTATCCATTCACTGCAAAATCATTATTTGCACTACAACGTTTATATGTATAGCTAAAGTTTGGTCAAAGCCAATTGTTTAAATAAACAAATGAAACAAGCTGCTTAATGAAATCGTTTATGTGCGAACCGTGTTACGATAGAGACCTTTCATCGCATCCTCTTAACGGATTTATGTTATGTTAAATAATCCTTTTTGTAGTTCTTCATGTAGTGTTACATCTGGGGTCCCCCATGACTCTACATTGGGGCCTTTACTGTCTATCGTATACACTATACATATGTCAATAATAATTGTTAGGCCAAAAATTTGTAATGGAGTTTGGTGCAAAATTAAAACTTAAATACAGCACCGTCTTGCTGAAAGGAAGGCCATTGAGATAATCCAAATGTTATAAAAATGGTAAATTATAAGGCAAACGTCAAACTTAATAATATAATTTGCCTTAAATTCGGAATCCTCTAACAATTTTGAGGTTTTTATTACCCAGTGATAGAAATAATCTTTATTTAATTCGGTTATTAGAAAACCTGGTCTCATCAGTCCATAAAACGTTTTGGAAAAACTTGTTATTTATTTCATTTTTGTGAATAAACCAATTGCAGGATGCCGGTCTATAAAGATAATACTTCTGCTTTTAGGAATCATACAAGTAGACAGTGGGGTGATTTCTTATATCGTGTCTAAAATGTTCTATTACCTATTGACCTCGTCAAATGCCGTATATTATAATATTCTGTAAGGCTAACATAAACGAAAGTATTTTCATTTTGAGAATTTTCCCAAGGTAATATGGGAAGCGTTACACAGTAATAGGATATCACATAACAAGACTTCACACTTGGATAATTAGATTTCATAATTTATTTGTGACTCTCAAAGTTATAGCCAACTTAGTGAAAATGGAAAAGATCAGTTTCTATCGAAGAAAATGAAAACAAGATATACATCGACAGAGAGGGTAAAAAGACGTTCCAATTCTGGCAAAATCCAATATGACGCCTATAAGCAAAAAAATGAGTCATATTCCCTCGAAAACAAATAGACACAGAAATTTTCCGATAAATATATGAGAAGCGAACTACACTGCGCCGCAATTACGCATATTTTGAAAAAACATGGAAAATTATTTTTGGAGTACAGACATCAATTTCTGTCCTAACATAATTATTATTTTGAACACTTTAAGTAAAGTTATAAGGTATATAAGTGTGTACTAAAGACATACAAAAATTTTATTACTATATTACTTAATTCAGTATGGCTTATTGCCTCCTATGGCTCTGATTACTGCTTAAGACCTCCTTGGAATACTTGGAATTAGGTTTCTGCTTTCGTCTCGTTCGATTTGATCCCATATTGAGCTAGGTTCATGACAGTTCATTTATGTCTCTAGGTAGAGGCTGTAAGGTTCTAACCTGTCGACCCATTTGTCCCATAAGTGCTCAACGGGATTCATATCGGGACTTCGCGCTAAACAAGCTAAAGTTCTAATTTCCACTTCCTGGAGATTATTACTTCCACATTCAACGGATGGAAAGTATTGTATCGCGAAAAAAATTCAAAAAAAAAGTAAAAAAAAAAACAAAATTTGAGCAAAAAAGTTCTTGTCTGTGTGTCTGTAGTTTTGCTTGTGGACACGATAACTTTCGAAAGACTTAATATATGAACTTGAAATTTGGCAAACGTATAAATCTCAACTACCCAAATCTATTTCGTAGTGATTGATTATTTGTTGTGAACCCTGTTTCTTCCTTGTCCAGGTCTTCTTTGGTTTCTGCCAGTTTCTCGATACCGTTCCAGTGCTCTGGATATCGCAGATTGAGTCACACAAAGCAGAATGTCATTTGAACTTGTGGTATTCCTGTTTCCCCAAGTACTATCGCAGCGGCACATTCTTCAGGCGAAAGATTTCTCATCTCACGCGCTCGTTGGGCCATTTTGCCTTCAAACAATCTTGATAAGGTTCAAACTTAACAATACAAGCATAAAACACGAACTGACAGGGATAATAAAGAATTCAATTTTTTAGGATTAGATTCTCTTATTTTACAAATTGTGGGTGAATTTTGCTGCGCAGTGTACAAAACTGTCATAATAATGAAACCATAAAATATATACTGCTTTTTCAAATTAAGAGTTCATAGGTAATAGTAAATTTTTTATAATATCAAAAAATACATTTTTGCTAATATCTTTAAAACGAAAAGGGCTACGGGAGATTCTCCAAATCTTTTAAAAGATTCAATTAAACGTGAAATTCACGTATTATAAGACTGGTGTTTTGTTGGCATGACTTCACCTGTCTGAAAATTTGGTGAGGAGAGCATCCTCCAGTTAAACCCAGCTAGAGATTTTAAAAAATCGCTTACTTTAACGTCTACTGAATACGACAGTTTAGTCGCCAAAATACGTATTTGGTATTTGGTGATTTCTTGCCTTCTCCTTGGCTAAAATGAACAAAATTTTAAAAAAATATTTATATATTTTTCTCAGTTTGTGCATTAATCTGCATTATTTCTAAAGAAGGGCATAGCTTGTCTAACCTACAATTCTTTTTCAGATGGGGAAAGCGTCACTGATTCAACAGTTACCGATTCAGTGATTGACTACTACCTGTGCAAGGATCAATTGTGCGTCAAGAATTTATCCACCAAACCAAAAAGAAATAAAAAGAAATCATTCAACTACCTTTACCACATAACCAACATAGCATTGTTCTACAGCATACCTGTCGTTCAACTAGTAGTAACATATCAAAGGGTGCTTTACTTTCTTGAGGTATAAGTGTACCACGACTTTATTTGTAATTTTTTAGATTGTGAACCATTCCGGAGATCTAGACATATGTTATTACAACTTTCTCTGCGCCCATCCAGCTTTAGGTTTAAGCGACTTCAACCACGTATACTCGAATGTGGGATATATTGTCATTGGTACCTTTTTTCTAGGAATTATATTATACAGACACTCTTCCATACGACCTATGATGGTAAGTTCTTCAAAGCATTCAATTTAAACCCTTTACAAAAACATCTTTTAGGGCTGCGGAATACCAGTACATTATGGTTTCTTTTATGCAATGGGTGTAGCGCTAATTATTGAAGGACTTTTGTCAGCATGCTATCACATTTGTCCTAGTCAATCAAATTATCAGTTCGGTATGTATACACACAATGTGAAGTTCTTTATTTAACTGACAGTGCAAATCATTTTATAGACTTGAGCTTTATGTATATTATGGCTGTACTTATATTGGTAAAATTGTACCACAACAGACATCCAGATGTCAACGCATCCGCGTATACAACTTTTACGATCATCGGAGTCGGCATATTCTCAGGTACCTACGTATCTTTCACCAACAATAAATACTAACATCCACTTCCTTTATCTAGCGATGATTGGAATACTAAACGGAAGCCTATGGATATGGTTACTTTTCATGGTTCTCTACGTATTTTTCTGCATTTATATATCGTTCAAAATATATTTTTTGAGTTTCGTACTGACTGGCTTGAGAAAATTTAAAAACGACCTAAAAGATTTAGGATTTTCAAGAGCAACCTTTTCGCCTGTGAAAAGAGGTACCGAAACATTCGTCGCTCGGTTAGGAAAAATTGTAATCCCTTTTGTTTGCAGCCAGGTTCATTCTGTTATTAATAGCTAACATGCTTAATTACACAATACTCGCTGTTGGATTTTACAGCTACTATACCGGCAGCACTGACTTCGGAACGTTCCTTTTAGTAATTCTGATGGCGAATGCGGTGCTGCACGCTACATTTTATATTTCAATGAAGGTATGATTACAAACCGTCATTATCATTATCCTACATTTTAATAAATTTCAGCTTTTGCATAAAGAGAGTGTTTGTATGGAGGCAACCATTTTTGGTGTAGCCGCAATGGTCACTTGGGGAATATCTTCCTATTTTTTCTTGGATTATTCAACACTTTGGACTGTAAGATTGCCACAGCACAAGCATCAACATGTTCGATGATTAAAAATTATTTTTGCAGCTAACTCCAGCGGAATCAAGACAAAAGAACCAATACTGCTCTGTTTTAAGCTTCTATGACAGCCATGACATTTGGCATCTAATTAGTTCGGCAGCTATGTTCCTAACATACATGTTTCTGCTAACCCTCGATGACGATTTGGTCACCAAACCACAAGAAGAAATTCCTGTATTCTAATTGCCAATGGTGTTCTATAGCTTTTTGCTAATTGTGAGATTTGTATGTCTGATGGTGTTGTTTTGTTTCTACTACTATTATTGTCTTTAATAAAAGATTATGTGACATAAATCATTACCAGATAAATAATTGTATTATGTTTAGCACATAATGAATCACAGTCCACGCATCGCGATCGATATCTCTAACCTTGACAAATGTGACATCACTTGGGTACAGAATGACGAAGTGCGTTATCTTATTGACATTAATTGGAATATATGTGCCCGCCTACTATAAAAAAAGATATTATCCTGATTCTGTTTACTTAGGGATTCTAATCTGTTATCTGTACATGTTATCACAATTGGAAAAAATGCTGAATCTTGTCGATTTTAACCTAATGAGAGACCAATTTGTCTTTGGTTCAAAATTAGCATTCAGAGCCACCCCTTAAAAATTTTAATGAGCCAAAAAGGTAGAGTCATACATCTTTTTGAAACTGCTTTCATTGTCTATGCATAATGCATAATGGATCCATTTTTGCGAATCACGAAACTGCTTAAGGCTAATTGAAATTTTCATAATTGCCAATCCAGAACAACTCCATTCAAATTATAAGCAAGTTTTTTTGTGGTATGGATGGACTAAGAAATATGATTTTATCTGCATTTCGAGTGATGGTGATAAGAATTATCAATTTTTGCAAAGCTTCTTTCATAAATTATTGTATTTTAATAACTAAAATAAAAGTAAAAGCTAGTAATTTTCAAAATAGTTTATACTACAAAACAAAGAATACTATGAAAATAACACTTACCTATGTCACCGTATGCGTGTTACTGTAATATTTCACTAATTTCTGTTTTAAATTCTTATTTTTCTATATAACATGGTGCAAAGAAGACTGCCCGCTGTAGTACTGCCCCTTAGGCAACGATACCATCGGTCGCGGCAAAATAGTCTATATTTAAGATCCGCCAGACTGTCCATTTCTGGATCTCCTGGCGCATATATGCCATGAACGAGCAAGAAAAGAACATACTTAGCTTTTCTCATGATTGCTTGACCATTGGACCAATAATCCGTGTATGCGAAATAAATGTTGAGGAAAACTCGCGAAGCAAAAAGCGAATATCTCGGCATACTTTTCTCTGATAAAGCAGTTGACGTCTTCACAATTCAGGAAACTCAAAGCAAATGGCATCCAAATCAATAAACGCGGATATGTATAAGCAGTTAATGACCCACTGTATGGAATTGCTACTTATACTAAAATGGCATTAAAATGTGTCTGAAGTTCTGTCATCCTCTTCTCAAGAATTGTTTATTCTGGCAGTCCAAGTGGAAACAGTTACTCATACTGTCACCAATGCATATAAGCCTCACAACGTACAATGGACGAACAAAGTGCTTCCTACTTTTGATCTTCCTTCAATTTATGTTAGAGATTTCAAATCCCACTCTCAGTTATGGAGTTACAGTCAATGTGGTGACCATGGTGAGAGAAGTTATTCAATTGGTCGGAGAGAAACAACCTGAAACTCTTTATTGATACCAAACAAAATTACTCATTTTATTCAACTAGATGAAACAGGAGTCAAAATCTTCACCTAATGTTTATCTCCTCTGAACCACAGTATAATGTAATTCAGCTATAGAAGTCATAAGTTCCTAAATCGCGATACCGGCCAATAATTGCTTGGTACACTTGGTATAACAATTATAATTTGCAACTCTCTTCACCTGCCTATATGGAATTTTAGGAAAGCTGAATGGTGTGGCTTTACGCAGCAACCAGAGGATTCCATTAGGTGGCTTAAACCAAATCTGAATAGCTATACAGAAGACTTGCAGCCTTAGTGATCAGTTCAGTGAAAAGGCATATCCCTCGAGGAGTCAGAAAGCCTTATATCCCTATTATATGATTCTTATGATTACACAAAAGCTCAAGAAGTGGGTGACCAGCTACTAAACTCTTTAAATGATGCCAGAACATCTAGGTGGAGAGAAACACCTAAAAACCTTAATTTAACACATAATAGCCAAACAGCATGCAGTTTGTAAAGGAAAATGGATAGTGGACCCAAACTACAAACACGATGCAGAAAAGCAGCAGGGCCAGATAACTTATGTCCTTAATTCGTAAAGCACTTTGGCTGCAAAACTCGTCAATGGCTTTTACGTGTTTATAATGATATCATTTCAACCAGTAGGCTACCAAAGCTATGTAAAGAAATTAAAATTATTGCTATATGCAAGCCACAGAAGAATACATCCCTTGTAGAAAAATATAGGCCTATAGCACTTCTCTGCAACTGTTACTCACGGCTTTTACCTAAAATAAGTAATATACCTAGATAACAAGCTGGATTTATGCCACAAAGAAACTGCTGCGATCAAGTACTATCCCTGACCTTTATTGAGAACGGATTCCAACAAAAAACTAAAAACGTTCGCTGCATTTATTGATTTCACTGCTACATATCGGAGAATTTCTATCGAATGCACAGCCAGGTCCTTTGATTTAACCACTTCGGATTTCCTTTTTAATGGGCCAGGGTTTAAGCTACACCACTTGAATCTCTTCAAGTTGAAGTCAAGTGTCTTCCATAGCTTTGAGAAAAAAAATCGTCGAAAGAGTGCTGCTTGATCAAACCGGAAATGTTGCACAATGTCTGAAAAGCGTATGAAAATCGATTGTGCTATTATATGGAAGTGGAAGGTGGACATTTTATGTCCTCTTACACTAATTTAGCGAGTGTAAAATGGAACCAAATAAGTTTTGCTAATGCTGGGATTGGATATAAAGTGTGGAATCAGAAGCATCAGAGTAATGTGCACAAGAATCAATATAAGTACCTAATAAATTATTTAATCAATGCAACCAGGAAAGTCATTACTAACTAGAGTTAATTCTGTATGCTTATGAATACATAATATAGACAGGTGCACTTCGTAAAACTCAGTTTCTGAACTTTTAATATTTTTGCTGTGCTCCTATACAAGCCATAATAAGATTTTAACATGATATGTTGGCAATTTATTTGATTTACCAACTACACTGCTATTTTTTTATAGGATTCATTAACTGATTGAAAGCAGCGTACGGTAGGCATGTCTGTCGTCGGCCCGGCTACGCTTAAGCAAAGGATGGGTCATATGCTTGTAGCTAACGAACTCCCACGTAGCGCATGTTATTGAAAACTGAAGTGCTGACGCTTGGAAGGGGGAGGTTTGCAGTGTGCACTCAACCAGTGGATGATTTCCTTAAATATTTCTGTATTTGATGGTGACTTAGCTCGGACTAGTTGCTATCTAGGATTATGTACAAATTTAGGACCTCTTTCTTATTTCTTTTTTGTCTTTTGCAACTTCTGACTATTGTTATTCGTTTTTCTCTTATTTTTCATAGATTCTCTCTAGCGTTGATCTCTACCTATACAGACTTTCTATTTTGAGCTTTCTTGCTCCTTTAGCGCTCTCGTCCGCTACGATTTCGCTCATTATCCTATAACTCATCTCCTTCGAGTTAGGAGTGCTGGGACTGTGTTCTTTTTTTCATGGAATTATATACTGGTCGTAATTCTTCCACAGTTTCTTCTATGCTTCTTCTGAAATTCCATATGTTTTGTCTAATGTGACCCACAGCTTTTCTTCTTATTCCCCTTATGTTGTTCTTGTGTTTTTGTTAAGTAATATTCTTCCCGAATAGTTACTCAACCAGTTCGCATAGAAATTTTCGTCTTCCAGGATGTTATTTATTATTATTTAGTCTAATGCTGATCTGTATATTTTACATGTAGTTGTCCCTTTTTGTCTCATGAGTAATTGTTACTATATTTTGTAAGGAGGTATACATAATTCTTGTAGTGAGATCGTATGTTTCCAGTCCATTTAGATTTGTATATGCGGTTTATCTGCAGCTTGCTCTTCTCATTGCTCCACATTATAGGACAGGATTTGAAGTTGAACCGGGTATTATTTACGGTGCGATTGAATAAATAGCGACGTTTTTTAGTTGGCTTTCATTTCTCTTTTGTCCAAATGTGGAATGTGTCTTTCGCGGTTTGGTTTTCATTCTCGAGATGTGAATTAAAGTCCTCCAAAGGAAAAATTTTTTTGGAAGCTTCGTTTTCGTGACTTGCCAGTTATGTTTTCATTTATTACCTTTGTTGCTACATCTACGCTATGTACATTAATTTTAACTGGAAGTGCTATTCTCTGATTCGTTTTGCCATTCTGCCCTCCGCTTAGGTGCCATTTTGTATGGTGTTGCGGTTGCCATTTCTTCGATTATGTGCGCCTCTTGTAAGGATGCTATTGCCATTCTTCGATTCCACAGTCATTCCTTAACTTGTTTGCGTTTTTGCTAGATTTGCTGACATTCCAAGAGTAGTTTTGATACCTACATCTTCCTTAGGTTTTCTTGCTTCTTGGTGTTGATGCTTCTTTTGGAGTAATCTTATGTGTTTATTCCGCTCACTTTATTTCCTGTCTGTGTTCATTAATTTTTCCTATCGGAGATTCTTTATGGTTGTTCCCCGATCCTGGTTTCCGTATAATACTATCGTACCGTGTTCGGTATACTTTCATCCGGTTAGAATGTTATTATTCTTGTATAGCATTTCTAGGGCTATTATTTCTCTTCATCCCAATAAAACCTCTCGTTCCAGATCGTTTACCAGCTTCTGGGATTCTGCTGTCCGATTCCATTAAATTATCTTTTGGACGTAGTTCTTGTACAATCTCTTTCAAGCTACTTCTGAGCTTTCTTAAATTTTGTCTAATATGATTTGCATCTTATCTTCCTCTTGTACAGTTTCTGTGTTCTTATCGGTTAAAATTCTCCCTGCATTTTCGGTGAGCAAGCCTAAAAGGTAATTTCCTTCTATCTAAATATTCTATGCTCCAAAATCACGATGATTTTTTTCTGTTGGTTGTTCTACTTGTTAATACTCTGATATGGGTATCTAGATATTTTTGTCTGCTTAATGCCCTGGGGTTTTGCTAGTGTGCTTCCCTGACTATCACGCTTAAAGAGTGATCGTTTGTAAGTGTCGTTGCAGTTAACCTATTTAAACTCACTGGTTTTGCTGCTATTTTAGGGTTTAATGT
Source organism: Rhyzopertha dominica (assembly GCA_025024175.1). Lineage (NCBI taxonomy): Eukaryota > Metazoa > Arthropoda > Insecta > Coleoptera > Bostrichidae > Rhyzopertha > Rhyzopertha dominica. Next base: position 14,196,742 of record QCXZ01000138.1, read on the forward strand.
TAAATCCTATTATAATGTGTTAATTCACCTTTTAAGATTTCTCCACCGATGTATTTTGAAGTCTATTTTATGTTCATTCTTTGCAGCTCGGGTAAGTAGGTACGGCTACCTTCTAGCATTTTCTTGCTGCGTTTTGTGGCACGTGTTTTCTTTTAAGGTTTTTTCTAACTTTGCTGAATTTAAAATGCATGTCTATGCTGTGCTGTCTGCACCGCAACCAACTACAGATAGATCTATTTCGCTATCATTATGGTTCATCAGTGCAGTTTAGGTCTAGTGCAGACAGCACGGCATAGAACAGGGTTTTTCCTATATACCAAAGGCTTATCAGGCTACAGGTCACTTCCTTTAGGAAGTAATACCCGTTATGGCAGCTAGGTGGTTTTCTCATCATGTCACTGTAACGCTGACAGATGGCATTGCCATCTAAATTTCTATTTGCTGAATTTATTTTATAGTAGGCCGTTTTTGTCTGTATCTGGAAAACGATTGCTGATCATGTACATGCAACATATAATTATTACGTTAGTTAACAATGTTGCTACTGGCTAATCTTTGCGGCCCATGTCTGCTATCAGTGACGCTCGGCGTTGGTGGCGGTGCTTTCACTTATGCTACCTTTGGCTCCGGTATACTGGTCTAGCACAAGTACACTAACACACACATACATTCAAAAAAAGTGTCAGCTCAGAGCACACTTTTATAGCGTGTTTTCTGTAGAACAGCCAGCAAGCGAGTCTTGATTGCTATTTTTCTGTTTAGTTTAATGAAAATTATATAGTATATTATATACCTTGTCTGATACAGGATACAGCACTTGAGCCATTCCCAGTAACGTCTAAAATCCAATTATTAAGGAGATTCTATAAATTCCATTTTACTAAATTCTCCGCTTTTTTAAGAAGCAGCAGACAATTTTGCAAAATCATCAAAAAACTTTTTCATTTAATGTGCGTTTTTTTAGGACCGCAGTTGCCTTGCATGTCGAAGGCAGAGTTCAAATTTTTTTTCAATATTTTACTGGTCTCTAATAAACAAACTTCTTGGCCTAGTAATTATTAGTAGCGAAAATGGAGTGACATTAAGTGTTTTCTACACCCTTCATATTCGGACAGTACTGTGGGCTATTTTACATTCAATTCATCTGTGGTGACATGTACTATAGTGGGTACCATGCCTCTCTAAATGTCCCTTGTTCCACGAAAACACTGCAGATAATGCCMCATCAAATTCTGGCAGTGCATTTTGTCTAAATGCAMCTCCATCAAGATTKATCCAACGAACAAGGMGCTTACAGGCACGAATTCACTTTTTCATAGTCACTTTCAGTTTCTTCCAACACAGAAACCGAAGGGACCTGCCGGTTCTTATCTTGATTTGTGGCGTATTAAAAATGGCACGTCGCAACACTACAACAGGACCTGGGTGAGTCCTGTCGTTCACCGTAAATATTAATTTTAATTGAAACCTTTATCTGCAAGACAGATAATATCGAGGTTGTGGTCGCCATCGGTGTCAAGAACCTCTTTCGGACGCCGGTCGTAATGATCCTTTTCCAATGTTTGTAGCGTGCAATGATGCTATAGCCAGCGAGTTTTCGGTAAATCAACTGCCTGAAGCAGACATGCGTAAGTTAAGAAGATTGAGATTTTTAATCCTTTGTTATCGTGTTTCTATTTCTGACCTTTCGTTAGCGTGATCGTGATGATTAAGCAACGTAGTATTTACGGTTGAAAAAAAAGGTTATTTCTTAATTTTTGTTATTAATTTGAAATACAATGAGACAAACTGAGTAGTATCCACTAACATTAATAAAACAAATTATTTAATATGACGACAGACATGAAATAACGGATAAATGCATAGGTACGGTAAAATTAAATAGCATGTTAAATTGTGTTGTAGGGAAATTAGCCGAGACGCTAATGACGCTCGATATCATTAAATTTTATCGTCCTGTATGATACTACAGCATTTTCATTTTTATAGCATATTTTACCTAACTAATCAAGTCGGGTTTTAAAATATCTTTACCATTGTCGTTGCTAGGGTTGCAAAAGTTTGTTTATTTCGATTTCATTCTCACTTATTTGTAAAGCTGTTGTTTCGATTTCGAGAATGATAATGAAGATCTGTTCATCGCGGAAGAAAAGGCATTAGAGAATGTTTAAAACTATACTGCCTCACAAATCTCGTCCCATCTACGAAACGGAATATGGGAGCTTCTAAAAGTGCAAAAAAGCCAAGAATAGGTACCTATTAATAGTGCTAGCGAAAAGACACTTCTGGGATACTTTTCGGAAAGTCAAAGAAAGCCCCTAACAGTATGGTCTACGTTGCTTGTTAATGAAAATTGTGACATTTCAAAGTAAGTACCTAATACATCTAGTCTAACGAATGCGATGACAAATGACAACATGCAAATGTGTGACAATAACATGTTCACATACATAACAAACAATAGCGGCGTTTGCGAGAATTAGGATGTGGACAACACAATGCCATCTAGTGGCAATTTGTTGTTATCAACCCTCTCTGTGGGGAACCAACCCGAACGGTGCTGCGGCTTTTTTAAAACCGTCAGAGAGCCCCGGCACAATTTCTGCAAAGAGTGAAGTTCTCAAGCATAATAATAATAAAATTACATCTATGCCATGTCGCCTGCGTCAAAACAATCTGTGACAGCTGTTGCTGCTTACTAAGCTTCCTCGGGCAGACGCAGACAAAACGACCTCTGTCGGTTTTAAAACACCCACAGCAAAGTGGGCTATCGTTCAGGTAGTGCCGCGCAGAGACGAGTGGATAACACCAAATTGCCAGTAGATGGCATGGTGTTATCCACATCCTAATTTTCGCATGCACCTCGCGTACCTTGGTGTGTATATAAGGGAAGCTTCATCTATCACCTACGCCGTGTTGTCTTCATTGGGAGCTGTGCTGAGGAGGTTTAATAAGCCGAAACAGCTGTCCACAGATTATTTTGACGCAGGCGATATGGCATAAATGTAATTTTATTACTATTAATAGTGGCGTTTGTCCAGGTATTGACTCATGTTATTTTCTGCATGTAGTAGAAATAGTAATTTAGGATGCGATTCTCGTACAGCAAAATAAATACAGGGCATATTTGCCAACTTGACGGTTAGAAATCGTCACAATTTCCGAATATATTTGCCCGAAGGTTGTAGCCAACTTTGATGGCGTTGAATATAGATGACAAATAGAGTAATGCTTAAGAAAGGTCGTCGGTTTTAGTTGACGTTGACAAGTCGAAAACCGTGGCCGGTTTCGCTGTTTTTTCAGCTCACCAGACATAGCAGCATAGCATCATCTGCATCGTTCGTAGGTTTGAATACTTAGAGTGGACTGTCTGTTGGTTGGCAAATCGGTATCCAACGTCTGGTGAACTGGAAACACACCGAAACCGGTCACGGGGTCCGACGTAGGCTTTATGTTGGAAGGTTCTCTTCTTGGAAGTCATACAGATCTCTGCAATTTGAGTACGGTGGCTATCATCAGCTCATGGCTCTTATTGTAAGTGATCGATGGATGACGCTATGTACCTTTGTGCATTATTAATATTTGATGGTTTTAAGTTAGCATAAAAGCAATCTGACCGTAATAACATTGCTGAAGAAATTGACGGATGGTTACAAATCAAAAAGATTGAGAGTTTTTGAGCCAGAGGATGTGATCAACTTTTTATAAGAAATTGGAACAATACCTCTTTATAAAAGCTGTTGAGATAATAGGCTTATATTTATGAAGCATGCCAATTTAATAAATTATAGAAGTAAGAAACATCTCATGTGGATGATCGAAAATCGTTTTGCGACCTAATGACGTATCACCGGAAGCTTTTTGTTGCTTATCTTATGTGGGGATAAATACTTTTTATACATTAAAATGCATGTCTATGCTGTACTGTCTACACCTCAACCAACTGCAGATAGATCTATTTCGCTGTCATTACAGCTCATCAGTGCAGTTTAGTAGTACCAGTTATGGCAGCTAGGTGGCTTTGTCATCATGTCAGTGTAATGCTGACAGATGGCATTGCCATCCTAAATTCTTACTTACTTTTTATACAGTTCCGAATACTGAATGTAGAAGTGATTGTCATTGCCTCCACGCCCCTCTGCAGCCACGATGCGTTCAAATTTTGGCTCCAATCTGGTAATAGCCAAGCATGCAAGAGTTTGGAAATCATCTTTAATTGCTGAAAATTCACTAATAAAAAGGTTGGTGCATCGAATAGAAAATTCTTGTAGCTCTAATTCATGTTCTATTTCTATTCACAGTTACCACAGGAAAAAGCTTGTGTTCCACGACTTAGTATTACCGGAAATTAATGTTATTTTATTATTATTGTAATTATTGTAATAAAAAATGCTTCATCTACCCTTGATGTAAAAATATTATTTTGTCTGCCTGCGTCTGAAACGTATGTGCCTTTACCTTTTGATTTGAATAGCAGACTCTGCTATAGAAAAAAGAAATTATGTTATATACGTAAAAAAGAAAACAAACATAAAAAAGACAACAATAACGGTGAATTCTTTTAGCACTAGATAAAATATTGGTTTTTTTATCAGATAGAGATGATTTTATGAGTATATGAAGCATGTATTGGATAATGAGTTGTCAACATAAGAAGGCATTGGGGAAGATAAAAGGCTAATCGGTGTAAAAGTTCCTCAAACCAAAACCCACATTCGGCTCTCAATCGTTTTAATTAACCGACATACATACATACATATCACAAATATTCAAGTCTCCGTCCCATTAATGCAAAGTCACCTCATATTTTCTTATGTTGTAATAGAAAATGCATACATCAACCTAATAAACATGTGTCACCGAAATACATGAAAAATATACGAAAATGGCATATTTTGGCAAACACCAATGTAAGTAACTAGTAAGGAAGTGCGAAACCTGCAATAGCCCGATTAATCCTGCTTAAAACGGAGAGCTTTTTTGTAACCTACCTACTTTGTATTAGAAGAAGAATTGGTTGATTCTTCAACCCAACTTTTGCTATTTTTTGCTAAAGGTTGAAAAACGTTTCTTTAAACTTGAGTAAACGGATATTCCGCCCGAATTAAGTGGCAACCATGCAAAATTATTCGTTATTTTGTGCTTCTGTGCCCTTAATTTCGACGTATACTTAATAAACTGGTTTTGGCGTAAATAATGCAAGCATCCGTTGGAATACGGTGCAAAGAACTCTATATTATAAAGAACTCATGTGTTGAATGCTTCACAGTAAAACGCCGAAAAGTAGTGGATAATGGACTGACCATATTTGTTTTACTTATAGAGCTCTTTACCATTTATAGGTATGGAAATTTGGTTTTTATGGGTAACGGAATATTGAAATATAAAATCTACCTAAATCTTTTGATTTGGTATAATGGACTTCGTAATGCAGTGTTTTACAATAGCTATTATTGCAGCTAAACTTAACTGCGTCTTTATATAATAAGCAAACAATACCGAGAACACTTGTAATTTTTGCGGTATTGTTTGAGATATTTAAGAAAATTAAGAGGTAGACCTAAAGTATACCTTTTTTTTTATTTTATATATATAATATCTTTACTTAATTCATCCTAAAAAAGTATATTTGCAAAGTATCAAAATTATTTGAATTTTTCAGAATTATTTTGTATTTGTATTTGACACCTATAAAGTAAAAGTTTACAGCATACCTAGAACATTACTAAAAAGAATTTTTTATGCCCAAGCCAAAACGTGTTGTATAACAAATCATTTAACCTTCACTTTACTGTCTAGTATTATTGTTTTTAGTTATCCAATTTCGGAACTGCATACATTAAAACTAGACTTAAGACATCAGATGTATTCCATATGGAGGACCTTCTGCAACCATATTCTACTGCTAAACCACGATAACTTATATTTTTAGATCATCATGTTTGACCAGACGCATTCTCATCGAACATGTTATTGATATTTTAATCGTTTACAATTACATCATATGTAATTTGTAAACAGCATCGATACAATAACCACAACAAACAATAGGAAGCATGCTGTGAAAAATGTATGAATCAAAAAGGCCCAAGTAAACTATGCATCAATACTGTCACACAATGTTACAAAAAGCTTATTTTAAAAGCTTTTGTATAATCAAGCTGTTTGCTTAATTAATTGGTCATACTTACCAATTAATTATTATTCTTGGTAACAAAAATATATTAATTTCACAATTTGTCAAATAAGTCGTTTTTCTCTTTTGCTCTTTATAGCATATAAGATGCATACGACTAATGGCTACCATAATATTAATTTATTTGGACCTTTTATGGTTTATTAGAACTAATTAGTACTGGTGTTTTGCATGAAAGTATCCGGACTGATCATCTAGCACTTTTGTTCTTTACATCTTTAAACAGATGAACATAAGTGGGTTTTAAGTCAGGACTTTGAATAATTCTGGCGCTCTTAAAGCGTTCGTGGTTTATCCTTAATGACACAATCTGTGCCTGCATTTATGGTGTGTCACCTAGGACATAAACTTCGGCTATCCTGTATCAAGATGTGGTAACCATAAGGTTTACAAACCTTTTTGCTCTACTAACAGCAAAAAGGCGCGATGCCATTTCATTTAATCCCATTTGACCCGAGGAAATCATCGCATTGGTCTTATTAGAAGATGTTTTCTTTCTATTAAACGGTTTATTTCCTTGCAATATACCGAAGCATATAACTGACATCTTTTTGGGCCCATTAAATCAAGTGGTCAATTAAAAATTTTTACTTTCTGCAGACGGGATTCACAAGTCATCTAAATAGTTGATCCTCGAAAGCGTTTATCCAATAAGGACTCTCAGTACTATAGAATGACAGTTGTGCTGAAGTCAACCTGATCTAGTTCCTGAAATAACTGAAAGTTATACGAATGAAATTTATTTTTATGTAAGTATTCTTATTGGCAAAGAAATTTAGCTTATTTATAATTCGCGACTTATTTCTCTTTTGCTTAGATAAGGATTTTGGACAACAGCAGCTACTAGGATGTAGTTTTTTCTTCATGTGAAACAGACTTTGTGCGTTCTTTATTCTCTATTATACATGTCTGCGATCGGGTAAGCTTCACGCCTACATTCATGAGGCAAATAATGAATTTCTTTCTATATTATTGAACGAATAAGCCGCGTCAATTATTTCTTCATTTAAATACATTTTCTAGTACCTATTCTATTTCAGACCAGTATCACTAATTACAACAAGCGACATTCAATATATACATACAATGACAAAAGGAAATGTACCAGACGTCACTCACAACTAACACGATATAACATTATTATTTCAAATTTATAAAAAGAAAACGCAAATTTCTCACAAACTATTAATGTCAGGTTTTAAAAGGGTATCCCAGGAAGCTTTTAAGGTTATTGTAGGAGACAGAAAGGTGAGAGTGGTCTGCCTCGTAAGTATTTTTCATATCTTTAAGGGAGGTTTCCAAATCTAGTAATTCGACAGAGTTTGATCGTTTGGGTCGTTGGGAGTCGGGAGGAGAAGGCAATATGACTAAGAATGTTGCAGTTCATAGCGGGTACTCTAGTAAAACAGTAAAAAAATTACTTAGGAAGATAAAAAAACAGATTGTAGATGCAACCACTTTGTCTTTACCAACTACTGTAAAATATAAATTTATCAAAATTCTCTTTGAATTTGAGCTTACCAAATGATTAGTATGTATCCTAAAACCTTTTTGTTTAAAACTGGCTTTTACTGTTAATAACACTATCAAAAATCTTTTAATAAGAAATCCGAAGGATAAAGTAAAAGACAAAGCAGGCATATATCAAAAACAATGTAGTAGTTGTAATCTTAAATACATAGGACGGAGCAGGCGTTCCATATGAGTTAGATTTAGCATTTAGCATTTAGCTCATTTCAGGTTTGGGAGGTCTGATAGGTCAAGTGTCGCCCAACATTAAAGACACATTTCACCCCATAACATGTGAAAGATTAAAACTACTCAACATATTTCTACACAGTAAACAAATTTGTACTCTGAATATAACACTAATGGAAACTGGAGCAGGTCCACTCTAGTTTAGTAAAAAAAAACTTGGTTACATAGAGTAAATTTTAGAGTGATTTTTAATCTAATCAAATGTAATTTTTGACACTAGATTTGAGTAAAAATGTTTTTATTCCAGAGTAAAAATACTCTCTGATAGTGTTAGCTAACAGTGTGCGATATACCTTACGAGAGCATTGAGTGAAATAATCACTAGTTAAAGATAATGTACTACATTTAATGGAGGGAGGGGGGTAGGAAGCAAAATAAAATACATATGAATATTATAATATATATAATATATATTATTAGGTGTTAAATTAAATAAATACTTATACTTGAACAGAAGTCAATAACTAAAATAAGATGTTCAGCTTGGATACTTGCATATACGTTTAACAAGTATGTTGAACTGGATTAAATATTTGGAAAAAAATTTAAACTATGTGGTGATCGACAACTTATTTATCATTATTCATACTAATGAAGTGCCATTGTGCAAGTATTACTTACCTTTAGAAAGCAATTACAAAGCACAAATAACTCCAAACACATTCACGTTCACGTGTACGCCGTACGCCATATAACACGGTAGCAACCAGTGTTGCCAGTTGCTACTGGCACAGAATAGGAATAAAATTCTTAGGATAGGGCTGGATAGAGTAATCTATTAATATAAAACGAAATTTATTATTTATTTTGTCATAAATAGTTGTTAGGTCACATTATGTTAGAACGTTTATAATTTCGTTCTCGAGCTCATCGTGTTCCTTCTGAATCAATAATTTTATTACGTGGAACACACAAGCGCCAAAGACACATCAGTTGTTAAATTTTGTATTGGTAGGTAAAGTGTACACGAAATATTTTTCCAAGCAAAGAAAGTACAATAATTATCGACTCATCTAGCACAAATAAATCGATTCTACTTCATATCTACCTAAGTCTCCCATATGATTCATTTGGTAATTCTATAACGCTTGCAATCTTTAGGTTTAAATACTAAATTGTAATAGATAATAATAAACTAAGTATTTTATCGTGCTAAAATATCCGCTAACTGCTAAAACCTATTTTTCTTGATAGAAGAGAGTGTATCCGTTAAATTTACCTGCAAAACCTCTAAGTTGGTAACAGTGTGGCACAGCGATTTGTTACAGATGGCGCATTTTGAGCGGCAAACGCCAATCTATACTAGAACTCTAGTTCAAAAAAAAAGAGGGTAATTAGTGTTAAAACTACATTTGTTTAGAGGTATTTTGCAGCAAAAAAAAATTATTTACTAGAGTGTGAAATCGATTAAAGTGAAAATTAGGCTGGTTTTTGCTCTATAATGTTTCTTCGGCGTTAGAGCAACGTTACTCGGACAATATTTTTACTGTGTAACAACACGAAACTAAACCCGTTTGAAAGCATCTTTATCCAAAGGAACAAAGATACTTTAATGAATTCTAATTTAGGCCAGATACCAAGAACCGCCTTTGAACTAATTAGATAAGGAATTCACTCAAGCGTGAAATTCAAATAGTACAGGGTTTCTATAAATTATTCATGCAACGCGAGCGGCTTGATTTTTTAATCTTTGTGCCGCCTTTTTGTAACTGCTGCTGAGCTACAATAAGCACGGCGATCACTACATCAATGAGGACGATAGTACTGAAGGTTGCACATCAAGTTACAGTCGCGAAATTGATGGCTTTTTACGGTTCTATTTTTGTTCAAATGTAAGCAATAACAATAACTAATGGTATAGTAGGCTTGTAGTAATCTCTACAGTCTACACCCTCGTACTGTGGAAGCTTTGTGTAGTGCAGCTAACGTTACACTACCACCTAGTTTGTAAATTTCACCATCACGGCAGGCTAAAAACATCTTTCAGACCATCATAGTACAACTATTTAACAGGCTTACTGTAGCCACAACCTCACAAAGTCATAAATACTATACATATAACCTAAAAGTTATGCGAAGCTCCGAAATGTGCTGCAACCTTAAAGTTGATTACCCCAAAAACACTACAGAATATGTTGAAAATACACACTCCCACGCTTTTTCCCATATTAAAATATATCAAATAATTCAACAATCGACAGATGACAAGTATACGTCAAAGCATTAGCTGCGTTCACTTTCCTAAGAGGCGGTAAACTGATTTAATCGATAATTTCCATAAGCGCCCTGGATGCATGAATCATTTATAGAAACCCCCTCTAAATCATTGTGGTTAGGGTTTTTTCATTATAGTTTGATTACAATAAAAAAACCACTCTCAGCTCTTATTTTATTTAACTAAAGGTGTGTTTACAAAAATGTAATATAACGGACTGATCCGATTGATTAAACAATTACAATTACTACCAACTGTGTATTATCTTTCTCCGATAATAAATTACATTAGGTCTTCCTTAACAGCTGGGTGTGGGTATCCCGTTGTGCAATTTGACACCTAAGGTATTTCCAGTCACCTGTATCACAAGGCAATTAAAAAGCCAAAGAACGGCAGACTTGCAATTTACATTAGATACAAACCGCGTTCCCATACGTGACAGTTTTTCAACTAAGACAGCATCAAGGCTCGCATACAGAGGRGCAATTTGTTCCATATACGGTTCACTCAAGGCGGCAGCTGCGGAGGACGATGTCATTGTCTAAAATAACAAAAACATCTTATGATTCCTGCCGAAATTTGGTTACCACATGAATCTACTTTGACATGTATGAAAATAATTCGAGCCATGACATAATTTTTCTTTGTCTGGAACTCTACAATTAAAGTACAATCCACTTCGCTCTCATTTTAATAACAGGGCGTGTAGATGCAAAAAACAAGTGCTTTGGTCCTTCAAAGTTTATTGGCTCGCAATTTCCATTAAATAAGGTGATCTGGCATGTTTATTGCTACAGAAGATTTGGCTAATTTCAAAATTCGAACAACAGAAAACCGGTTCGAAAAATGCAGTTACCGAACAATATGTCGTTTTCGAGTCGTAGCAATAAACTTGATCTMGKTTTTTCCATGCAATTAATTTATTTATAAGCATCAGCAGAAGTCGATGACCAGGAGAMCAAAAATAACTGCGGTGTTAGTCTATTTGTACTTTGTTTAATGTGATAGTTTCATCCTAAAATATTAATAATAATTACAAATTACAATATTTATGTGAAAAAATATTATGATTTCTACTCTTACCTATGTTATGGTTAGGCCGAAGTTAAATGGTGTAGTTAAATAGTGAAGTAAAGCATACAAATATAATAGTTTGCAACATTACGTATACCAATTTTTTAACAATAACAGTTATTAACATTCACATAGGTATACCAATTTTTTAGCATTATGACACATATAAACATACAAGTCGAACAAAATTCTACTTAAAATAGATAAGCTTTAGATAACATTGCAATATTTAGCCAATAACATTTTTATTAAGATTTTCAAAGCAAAATAAAGTTTACACAAGGTTAAACAACACAACGTATATAAGCTTGCGACATATAATACCATTAAACATCAGCAGTTCTATACACACCGAAACCTATCAAGAAAGAGTCTCAGATGCTGGTGTTAATATTTTAGCGCACCGAATGAACTTTGCTGGGACTCAATGAACAATTCTAAAAGTGAAGATATTGCTATACTTTAGACTAATCAATTGGATAAAACCTATCGTAACATTTGAGGAAATGAAGGCTCTTAAGGATTTAAATAGAAATAAAATTGAAAACTGATGTATTTAACAAAGAGGAATTTTTTTGTAATAATTAGGTCTTCTTTTACTTAAAGTATTATTTTTTAAATAAGACCTAATTGTTAAATAGAAATAAATCTATCCAGTAACAGAGCAATAGTAATATTAGATAGAACACATAATGAGACTAAAGTTAGTAAATAGTAAATGAGTAAACGTACAAAACGTACTACCTCAAATATTTCCAAAATTACGAATAATCTTTTTAAAGCTTCAAATCTTTCAAATGAGAAAAATTCATTTTTAAGTGTTTCTGATTGTAAGGTACCAAGGTTTTACAATATGATTGACGGGTCAAAGCAAAAGTGCTAATAATTTGAAGCCTTGTTTAGGAAAACCCATACCTTCATCGAAAATTCTTCAGATTTTATGATATTATCAAAGGATTGTTTTTTGCTATTCTAGATAGTTATAACCTGACCACTGGAACCATAATTTTATGAATAAAACTCTTTAAGTCTTATAGTGGCTAATTCTTTCTATATAAAACTTTGGACATACCTATAACGATTAAGAGTTTATTCTTTAAATCAAAATATTKATCCTGTCAGCTAGTTAGTTATATTATTTGACTCCACGKTATGTCTTAAATCAGMACTAGTAAAAAACGGTTGTAGGAAAAAAAATATTTGGTCAGTTAAAAAAAGTGTCGGCCAATTCTCAATCAATATAAAGTAAATTAAAGTTATGTTTGCCTTATGCAGAAGGCCTTTCGGAAAAAATATGGAGGATACTTAAATAGGATAATATTTTAGTTATTGATAGTACACATAATAACTTAGATAAAATTTTGTGGTTTACAAAATTACTTGTTCTTGCGGCAAATGTTAACTAGCTAAACACTGTGACTGATTTTAAAAAACAAAATATTTTGTTTGAACTTTTTGCTTTAGGGGCTTTAACTTTGAGAAACATTACAGCAGTAATCAAAAGGTCACTTTTATAATTCTTATCGGTGTTTGAATAGTAGTAGCGCATTTTCCGTAAACGTAATAATTCCTTTAGATATTTTTTACAAATTCCTCTTCATAAAAACTTGGACCTCCCACTTGAAAACATTAGAAGTAAAACAGGTATGAAGTAGTCAGACTGCATCTAATTTGACAGAATTAACAAGAAACAGTTTGTTACAATTAAATTAATACTGTTTAATTAATTAATAGAACCACTTTTATAGTATTTTCACATTTTAATCTGTCCAATAACTATGTATAAAGTTCTCTGATTTCCCCTCTATTGCCAGCTCTTAATTTAAGATCAGACGAATAAAGCTGTTGTTTTATTTGAAATTTATGTAAATAAAATACTAAATCACAAGGTTAATGAATTAAAAATAGAGTAGGATAGGAGTGGAGTATAGTAAACTTAAAAATATAGAGAAAATAATGAAAAATACTACAAAAAAATGTTGAAATTWAAATCAAAGAAGGAATCAAAGAATAGACTGATGTAAAATGAAAAGCAGAACTATAAAAGGAAAAGGGTTGTGAACAAAGTTTTCAGAAGGGAAAGGCAAGCAGAAATGTGTACAAATAACAAAAAAGAAAGTAAGAAAAATTAATGCGAGACAAGGACTAGATATTTTATGAAATTCGTATTCCTGAAATAAAGAAACTGATACACAAGAACTGAAGAACTTTTACACAGGTATAAATATGGAAAAAATGTCATCAAACAAGCTCAGCAAAGTTAGAAAGGCTGAGATGGTCGGACTGAAGAACAAGTATTGAAACTATAGAAATAGCAATACGAAGGAAATGGTGAAACGGTAAGCATAAACTCACCAAAAACAATTAATAACAGCAGCATTAATAGAGTAAAGAACGAATATTAACAACAACAAAATATTACAACTACTTAACACTGATATAAACGAACAACGTAATGAAATCAAAAAGCAAAATCTCTTAAATATTTTAGGTTCACGAAGAAGAAGAAGACTGTCCCTGTTTATGCTTTTGCTGAGCTAATAGTGCTAGGAATATGGGAAGGAATCGTGCTAAGGAAAATATGCGGGTGGTATAGAAAGACAAATACGGGATGGGAAAGTAGAAATAATAAAAACTACAAGATCCTTACATTATTAAAATAAACTAAAAGGGAAAGCCAGGAAATAATCGTATCGCGTAAAAAAACAGGCAAACTAAGAGCGCACTGAAAAATAAAGGGTTTAGAGGGGTAATACAAAGAGTAAGGAATAGAATCTGATGCCGAATAGTAACGGTTAAATATGTACATACGTGGTTTATATTATACAAGGTTTTATGGAGCCTTGTTAAAAAAGCCCTATAGAGAATTAAATATCTTACTAACTTGGATCACAAACAAAGATACATATGCATAAATAAATGTTTTGTAAAATTAAACCATTAAAATATAGAGCCAGTAAGGGTCCAACCTATCTGCTCGTAGAAAGAAATCATATCATATCATTAATGAAAACAAACTCAGGAATATTTATTAATTTTATTTTTCTCTATGATCAGACATATTTTATTATTAGCCGTAAGTAGTAAAAAAAACCGTTGCAAATTGAATCAATACTTCCACATCCAATTGCCAAAATGACATTTACGTTTTTATTTCTTATACTATACGATTAGTAATCAGGTTTTGAGCATTTTTTCTCTCTACACATTTTTTCTAAGACAAACAGTCCTCGTGATATTAGCAAAAATACATACATGTGCATGGTAATCAGCATTGCAGTGACCTTGAGTGTACAAATTATAGTGTTACTATTAATGGAACTGTGCTTGATTGGGTAGACTCTGCTAAAATTTTGGGTGTCGTCTCTGATAGAAGTTTGTGTTTTAACAAACATTGCCAAGAAGTTTACAAAATATGTCTTTTTAAATTAAAAACCATGTACGGCTTAAGGGACATCTTGGATGATAATGTAAAGTTAAAATTAGTAAAGGCATTAATTTATCCTCATGTAGATTATTGTTCTCAAATTCACTATCATTTTATGCCCAAGTACAATCAATTAAAAATTCAACGTGTCCAGAATGCTTTTATAAGATACGTGTGCAGGCTTCCATTCAGAGAGCACATCACTCCACATTTAATTCGTTTAAATGAACCAAAAATGAATCTCAGAGTGGAATACTTATATAGCATACTATTGTATAAGATTTATACTAATAGGGTGCCTTCTTATCTAACAGATATTCTTGTGAGACGATTCAATTCATTCTCAATTCATGATGTCAATGTTAGATATAATTCTTTTACCGCGCCTCAACATCGCACATCAAAATTTGAGGGTAATGTTTACGTAGCTCCTACATTATTGAATAAAATTCTTGATATCGTAGAGCTGCCACTGGCGGCGTTCAGTCGTTGTCTTAGGCATAGTTTTCTCAGTAATTTGCAATTGGATTGATTTGCATGTTAGTTTTTTATATAACGCGTTTCATGTATATTTGTTTGTAAACGGGGGAGTGGTAGAATCAAATCTCCTACCTTTTGTACACATTATTTTGCACAATAAATAACATTATTTTTATTATTATTATTATTATTATTACATTTTTAAAATCTGCTTTTCCAAATAACTCGAAAAGTATTAACTTAAAAAAAATACAAGAGTGTTTTCTGATCAGAAATTTAACAAAAAAAACAAAATACGTTTTTTGGAAATATTTCGAAAATGTCAAAATTTTTGATAAATAATCTAAGGCACTTTTTGTGAGAAATTTTATTTTCTAGCTGATAATATTTCCATTTTTTGAATATATTAAATATATTCGAATATATTTAGGAAAAACCGTTTTCTTTAAGTGACTTTGACAATTTACTGCACCGAAAATTTACAAGGGCGAATAATACTCGCAGTTATACTACTAATCACATGCTAAAACGAAAAAAAATTAAAATTTGCAAAAAGGGTAGTTACCCCCCAATTTCGCCCCCTTCCCGATACCCTACTTACCCCAATAGGTCGCTTTGAGTAGTTGAGCCTAGGCCGTTCATAAGTACAGGCCGGCAGGCGGTGAATGTGACGTCACAAGACCGGACCCATTTTCTGCAGTGGCTGCGTGCAGCGCTTTACTTCGCTCTGCCTAAAATACAATTTGCAAATAATTCAAGCTTATCTTCACTATGCGAGGCAATTCCTTATATACGAATAGTATGTCTAGCATTGCCTTAAGAAGAAGCATCTGGACGATTGTTTAAGCAGCTATTTAATAAATAGACGTAACATTATTTAACGTTTCAAGAAAAACATGACTTGATTTGCCTCTTTTCGTACGGAGAAAAACGGACGGGATAGCAATTTGCATTCGATTTATTGTAGAGTACACAACTATCAACATTAGTTATCAGTAAATAAGGCCTAAGCTTGAATCTATTTATGACGCGAAACGTTTAAACGTGGCTGGCGATCGCACAAAATCCTTGATAATAATAATTGTGCAGATGCGAAGTTCTAAATAATTTGTAGTTACCTATGTCATAACAAATTTTAAAGAACGTGTAATTCATGAATTTACCCATCCAAAATTAAAATCCGGTGTGTACCTCACACGCAAAACAAATTAAGCAACTAACATAATAGATTGCTTMAAATTAACCGTGTTTTATTCGGACAGATGTTTAAATGAATAAATAAAATAGATAGGTACAATCAAAGATCTCGAGCTAAAATGCTCAAGTAGAAAAACTATTATCACCATCATATGAATTTCCGACCTTAGTTGATAGTACCACTCTTGATTTACTGGTTAAAGAGCTCGTACTGAAATAGTGACATAGTGACATAAGTCGTATGTCAAAGTGAATCCAACCCATCAGTTGTTTAATTTGGAAGCACGTAACAGTACGTATTATGGTACATAAATACCTATATCATCGAATCAATGTAGATAATGTAACAGACAAATGAAATTAAAAAAAACTGTTATACAATAATTAAATATATATTCTGAATAAAAACAGGCACATATAAATAGACTTAACATAGCCCATACATTTAAGAAAACGAAAATAAAATGCAAAAATGTAACTAGTTATATTAAAAAACATTAAAAACGCCATTTTCGACGAAAATCTAGCACATTTTACTTGTATCGTCCGGATGTATTTTATTTATTTCTTATATTTAGAAAGCAAAAGAATAAATACATGTAAATCATCGATAGGCCAAGACATATCCGACGATCCTGATCCGTTAAGTTATAAGGCAGACATTCAGACGGAAAAAGTACAGACAGTAGCGTCTTTGGAATATGGGCTAAAATGAAACACAAACGCATAAATGTTGATATTTTGGAAAAGATAGTTATTTAGAAAGGATGTGGATATTTATAAAAGTGTCCCGACATTTTCACTTTCTACTCTATGTATATGGGTACCCCAATGCTTTTTACACCTAAGAATTTGTTTTTATTTCTTCAGTAGAGTTTCAAGTGATTGAAATAAAATTTGCATTCGAGATTCGAGGCAACATAAAGACTAAAGCTAAATACGGGCAACTTATTTTAAATTATATCGATGTTACTAAGGAAATGATAAAKTTAAGAAARAWCGTTCTACAAGCGAGGCATTTTGGCATGTATAATTTTAATTACCTATTCATTATTCACATGACTTATATTGACTTGTARAGCTAKCGGTTGCTCAATGTTCCACGCTTTATAAAAAAATATAAGAAAACTTTAAACACTTGATAGATTAGCTATACTTTTTTATCTTTTGATGCCTACGAACGTGTCCTAAATTCGTCATTTTTAATAATAGCCAGGGAAACATCACCGCAACGACGTTTTAAGTTTTTATTGTGATACAGAGTATAAAGCAATTAAGTGTAGAACAGTGCTCAATGAGCGGTATCAGCAGTTTCCTACTATTCTCTCGTAATAAATGCACATGGCTACTAAAAGAGTATATGGGAGTTCTGGGCGAAGTGGACCGATTTTGTGACGTAGGCGTCGAGAGAGATAGCGCTACATGCCGGCCTGTTGTAATGAACGGCCTAGGTTGAGCCTATGTTTAAATGCAGGCATGTAATACAACTTTATAGTTCTTTTTCAAATTATGTCGCTTTTAAAAATTACCAGTGCGTTTGAAGCCTTCATAGGAATGCCTCTTATCTTATTTCAAACCTGAACTGCTGCGTTTATCATCATACCTGTTACATGCTATACGTCATTTTCGTACTAGCACAATAATTAATAAACACACCTACGGTTAACGGAATCTCTCTACAAGTTCCTTATCAGTTTACAACTAGCAAATCCATCTGGTATAAACAGCATTTCCATGGCATTCACGACGTACCGTTCGTTTTCATTCTGATAACCAAAACAGGTCTATTTTAGGAAAACAAGGGAAATGCAAAGGCACTTTAGGAACGTGTCGTTAAAATCTTGTTATGTTAATCACACGGGAGTTTAAAGAACCTGCAGATCAACTGCGTGGGCAGAATATAATGTGTCATCATTTTCGACAAAGCCTCTGTCAGTCCATTATGCCGTCAAGGGGTCAAAATATTGTTTATTTATGCAATCGAGAGACCTACACACCTAAAAATTGAAACTACTCGTCAGCCCCAGATCTGGCTTTTTGCTCCCATCGTAATTCCAACGACAGATGAATGATTAGTAAGAAATTTCTTCGTGGAACAACAATACGAGGGCTCACGGTAGCAGACGTCGTCGTAACAAAGCAGCTTGTGTTGAACCCTGATGAAATGCGCGTTGCTGTCATGACCTTGCATTGATATTACTGCAGTTATTGATGCTGCACCAAGCCTGCAGGCTATTCAGGTCTAGACGCAGTTACTATGACCGAGGCTGATAAAGTGACTGAAGAGTTAATCATTACGGGGTTATTCAAAGGCACTTTTTGCGAAGAAATATGATGGTAACGGTCAGCAACAGGGTAAACGTTGTGGATCTCTCAACGTGCCATATAATTCTTTAATTTAAATTAATTATTACAAAATAAATCAGTTATGTTTTTGATTAAGTGATTTTCGTATTACTTGGGTTATATACCTACGTATTGCAAAATGTCGTACACGGATTATAGGTATAAGGATTCAATTTTAAATATAAGTACTCTCGCATGAACAAAAACATTTTCACCTCCTGTATTTGGGTTCTTGCACGTACTGGAAACTTTTGATGTTTAAATTATCAACCATTAAATGAGTGAGTTGTGATACTATAAAGATTATGCACCACTTTAAGGCATGACTGTAAAAATATTAATATCTCTGATGAGTAATGCTTATATTATACAGGGTCCTTCATCTCAGCTCCTGTCTTTTGTAGCTGTTACTACTTAAGTTAGAATTTTTATATTTTGTATTTATATTCTATGGAGCATATTAGGAAAATATTTTTGATTATAGGTACCTACAGAATGTTCCAAAAAGGTATGGCGTCATAATGATACATATTTTTAAATGCCACGCTAATATGTCTTTTTTGTTCTTTAGGACGTTTGTTTAGATCCATATCCCTAAATGAAAACCAAAATACAAAAAATCGGTTTTACGTTTTTAGTTTTAAGAATTAATAAATGCTACATAATTGCCCCTTTGATAATATTACTGCTATATAGATACTTATGAAATAAATTCTAAAGGTCACTGCTAATCAAGTTTTTTACTAAAGGGTGTGCACAAAATTTGCTATCAATGTTTTCATTCACTGCAAAATTATAAAACATTTTTTTTCAGTTACAACCCTATCACAAATCACAACACATACGAAATTATTTGCCAAAAAATCTGGGTCCAGTTAACCCGAGCCCCACCGATATAAAAAGATTTAGGTTTAAAAAGTTTAATAGTCAATTGTAAACACCCTGTAGTTATTAGGAACAATCAAACTTTATTAACAAGACTGTGGGACTTTATTTAATAACTAGGTACCTACCTAGTATTAATGTTTAAGGGAAAACTATTTTTATTTTGATTAATTTAAAAAAAATCGTCTTTTTTTAGTTTTTACTACATGTGGTATGAATTTTGCTGCTCATGCAGGCTTTAATGAGAAAACATGTCCCCAAAAAGTTTTCGTAAATTTATACGTAGGTATCTAACATTAATGTTATCTTTCAATCTGAAAAAGCTAGTATCCAAATGGAGACTTTTTTTACTTTTTGCATCCATCATCCCTTTTGTCAAGGTTCTCAAATTTCAAGCTCATTTCTTCAAACGTTTGTATATGTGCTGCCGCTACAAGGTCATTAGAAAGCGGCATCTCTAGGTTGGTTTGCCTTAGAAGAAAAATGCGAGTAAAGGTGTGTTCAAATTACTGTTACCATTGGGTTTATTATTATGGTGGAAYATTATGATTAAAGCTGTTACTAAATTTCTGGGACCCGAATGCACCTTGAACGTGAAAAAAATCTTAAATGTCAATTTGAGGGAGTGAGGGTGCGTTACAACCCAGTGGGTTGTACTCGTACATTTCATGGATGTTAATGAATAACTGCTGTACCACTTTGGATAATCGGTTTTTAGTCGGTTTCGTTTCTTTTGTACATGTAAATATAATTAAATTTAAAAAAATACATATTCGGTTTGAATACGCAATTCTCAGATATTTCAATTGTTTCTAGATTACCGAAAATTTTAAAATAGGGTTTATTCAGATTTTACGAAAGAGTATCATACAAGCTCAATACAAATAAAAGCAAGACATTTTGATGTTTATTTTTGGTTGAATCCTCCTTAAATGTGTTATAATTTTGTAACAGCTGATATAACTCGAATTTATTTTCAAAATCAATTGAACCGAAATTCACCATGGCAGTAAAATTGTTAACAAATGCAGATTCGTTTCTTCTTTGTCACTATTATTTTATGATATTTTATACTAATAAACCTAAATATATGAGGCGACTATTACTACTACATATTTTCAATAAACCCAGTATGCCATAGAAACAAAACTTCTCGCATTACCATTTTCGACATTTTGCAGTTTGTTGTTATTATTGTTCAGAAGTAGTAGTAGTGTTTAGTGTTGGCTTATGTAAAGGCAAATCGTGTTGTATCTTGGATTAAGCAAAAACACAGTTTATTGTATTTTTAAGAACAAGTTACGTCAATATCACATTTGCTTAAATCGAGCGTATTCAGATTACGATTATGATGCAAAGCAAAATGCAATGTGTGTGAAAAAAACAATACTAAAGAAGATCTTAAGATAATTTTTTATTTCATAATGTGCTATGGACGGATAAAGCTACGTTTAGTAGTACGTTTAGTAACACTTCCTCAACTCGCATTATTGCATTGTGGAGAATAATCCAGTGTTTCGTATTTTTATGTCTTTCATTATGTTCAGACGTCTTAAAGCAGCGCGTATTTTTATATTACCGCAAAAGTAATAATTAGGTAAAATCATATTTGTACGGATCATCCCGAAAAATTTACCCTACTTGGCAATATGGCTCCCCACATTGTGTATCGTGTATGTGTGTACGATCCAAGCGCTAGGTGGACAGAAAGCATAGTAAGAAAGCAATAGCATTATTTTCTTATGACCTAGACAAAGACGCAACCCTGCTGGCAAATCGAATCCTAAGGCTAAAATCGAGACTGCAGTGCTTGGTCCGGCAGACAGCATAGAACGCTAAAACGGACTTCAGCATTTATTTCAATTAGTTTATGTTTTTAACCAACTCTTTATGGTTCTGTTTTCTATTTAGTACTAATAATTCCTAAAATTTATTTTGACATGCAGATTTTACAACAATTATATCTACCTAATAGTTCTACACTGAAACCAAGAAAAATTATCGGAATTTTCTACTCAGTTTTTAATTTTTCCAGTATTATAGTAAGTGCCGTCCTGCTAAATAAATATATTTGAGCAGATATAAATATTTAATAGAATAAATTAAATACATGGATGTGTTTATTGTGTTTATAAATTTAGTCAATCTGAAATCTTTGAAAAATTTCGCAATAGAAGAAGTAAGTACCTAACCGCCAATACGCGTATAATCGCTAAATGCTGTCTGCCGGACTTTCGAATACAAAACTTCGAAAAGGATAGTCAATTGTAGATTTGACAGATTGGGCTACTTGTAGCCAATTGGGCTACCTTTCTAATTTGTGTCGATATGAAGATGAACCTAAGTAGCAAGTAGTCTGTTTGGCCTATTTTTAAAACATGCACGATCCATGATAAGAAAAAAACTGACGATTAGAAAAGATTAATATGCTTTACATGACGATTTTGTTGGATTGTTGTAAAATTGGCGCTCTTGAGTGGAATAACTCAGCTTGCAAACCAATCCGCAACCTTTTTTTAACCTCAAATTAAGATACCAGTCGTGCTTTTATTACGAATTGTTATGTCCTTGCAATATCTTTCCGGTTTTTAAATACAATTTTTCTATTCCCTTTGCATTGAATATTTCAACTACATATTTATTATAACTTTGGTTATGGTTAGTGACGTTCGATATCAAGTTGGTTAAAAAGCGGTTTGCGGGAAATATAACAATGCAAAAAATGTATTGCTGTTTGCGAAAAAAGTTGCGCGCTTTTGAGTATTAATCATTTAAAGATTATGTATAATTCAGCTGCTACTGAGCACTGACTACTGCGTGCTCATCAAGACCTAGCAACTCTAATCATCTGTCAGCAGGTTCGTTTTGGTACTTTTCAAAGATTTGAAAGGGTGAGATAGGCAATTTAGTTCCATTACGGAAACAATATAGGAAGTGGTGAATCAATAGGGGAATATCGTGGTATTTATTTTAAAAAGCAGTTTATCCAAATTTTGATATGAAGATAAAATTTTTATTAAAAATTTGATTCGCCCTTCTCCCAAAATGCAAAATTTAGTACAGAGTAGTTCAACAAGTAGTTCGAATAAAGGATCATAAATAAACAATATAGACCAAGTAGAGTGTATCAAAGTTTTTACTGCAGACCCAGTAGATATTGTCAAGAACCGCCACTAACTGCGTCAAGTTGATCACCAAATTGATGGAAAGTAAATGTCTGGTATGGCACTCTAAAAAATAGCATAATTCTACCGTTTATTTTTAACCCTTCCTTAAACGTTTTTTGATTTCTTAGATGCAACCTGTATACTTAAGTATTTACTTCTGGGTCAAGCCAGATCGCCAGACCTTACAGTGTTAGATTTTATCTACGGGGGAGATTGAAAGAAATTTTTTATAAAACTAATCCCACTACTGGAGAAGATAATTAAAAGTTATATTGCCAATGGTGCCAACTTAATTTTAGCTTACATTATAAGTTTTTTGTCATGTTTAAGTTTTGTACTGTTCAATTTTGAAATATTTTTGCTTTTTGGTGTTCATTAGTGATATAGTGGTAATTAATATAAAAGAATCTCCATGTACTGCAAATTTAACTTAAAGTGGATTTCTGATCAATCAATTTAGTAATGAAATTGCAGCTGTTTCAGAATGATAACTCAGCCAAAAATAAAGAAAATAATTTTCGCTTTATGTTCTGGAACTTATAATCTTCTACCATCCCATTTAAAATTTACGAAAGAAAGAGCTTTCAGGTAAAACAATAATTTTTACAACACATTCTTTTACTAAAATACGAAATATAAACTGGTACAGCAATTATTTATTTATATCAATGACATACCCCCCCCCACACACACACACACGCACGCTCGCACTTTCACATTAATATTTTAGGAAATTTTTGTCACGTTTCAGATGCATTCGAATCTCAAAAATACAGTTACATTAATTTGGACATACCTTTAGGGGAGACCGAGGTGTTTTGAAACAGAGGTGATTTGAAACATAGCTAATTTCGCTGGACTTGGAACCGTTAGCGAGCTGGCAACATCAACCGCTTGCCAGTGCTCACGGGTCCCAAGTAACGCGTGCGCGGATCTAGGTGCGCGTTTGTGTGGTTCTCGGTTTACCCCGCGAAATTTGAAAGAAGTAAGTATTCAACGTTCTTTTTAATGTACCTATATTTGGAAAATGCGTTTGCATTTTGGTTTGAGTTATATATGATTTGAAAGCTCTTTAATGTCAAATTCAATTCTCAGCGTTAGTAAAGCAGATTTCTATTTGCCTTGTTCCTTGCTTTTGATGAAATAAACCTTGGGCGGATTTTTCATACCGAGGAGATTTGAAACAGACTGTTTCAACTCACCTCGTTCAAGAATGATTGTTTAAGGTTTGTAATACTTGGGTAACTATTAAGATTTTTTCAGTTCACTAAAAAATATCATTAAAATGTTAAGTTTCATCTATAAAAGTTTTATTTTAATAAATTCGTTTAAATTATATCGCCGCTTCTACCTTTCAACCAAAAATCATCTGTTTCAACTCACCTCAACCCCTGTTTCAACTTACCTCGGTATGAGGGGAGTTGAAACAGTATGACTTATTACGTTCAAGTCCATTTTTACCGCAGAATTCAAACTTGCACTTTCTTTATGTTAGTCGTCTGCAAGTGTAAGAAATTAACTATCGATTGGTACTAATTTCATACGATTTATGTTTATAGTATTTTGTGTATGATACAAAACGTCAAAATTGTTTCAATTCCCCTCGGTCTCCCCTACTTTAGGGTTTTACGCTAAATTCGCACATATAAGGTTCTGAAGACTTGATACACAGTTTTACTTTTATAGCATTACTTATCTAATCTTAATAGTGATCCGTGTACACTGCTAGTCTGTTTCCTTCATCCCCCCAACATTAGATGGTTTGGGAAAAATAAATAAAAGCTTAGTTTAACTTTTTCACTAAACTATCATTAAACGATCTACACATATTGTATAAAGACTAAATACATATGAGTGTATTACTTATTATATCCAGAACAAAACAAACCTATTAATTAGTATAAGTAATTCAGCCCTTTATAAAATATATTGTTTGTTCATAAGGTGGGAAAATATAAGCAATGATAAAAGTTACATTGTTTAGGCCTTAAACGATTTTTACAAGTGTTATAATAAAGGGAAAATCTTCTACCGCCATTCTTAAATGCCTTGAAGCTAATCGTTAAAGACGTACATGAATCAAAAGTGTATCTAACATGTTTATCACCATAAGCCCCAACTACACAAACAGGTGCGGCTCTAACTCAAAAGCATCAAGTCTCTTGAAAACGCCCACCCATTTCAGCGTTCCCGTGTTAATCCCAGAGAATATGTATGTCGACAAATAATGAATATCATAATCTGTCGGCTTACAGGGGTCAATGTTACCGAATGTTCGCAAATAATAGGAATGATGTAGACGGCGTGATCGAAGTACTGCGCCAATATGCTAATTGAGCAGACGAAGGAGAAAATAATGTTACCTAATAAAAGGTTGAACGAGATCGCGCGTTCTCTGAAAGGTAAGGTCAAGTTCAATGCTGTAAATCTTGGAAGAAAGCTGTTTGGTAATGCCCAGCGTAAACATAGATAATGAATGCCAGTCGAGTTCTGACACGCTACGATGTCTTCTTGGTGTGCAGTGATAATTTTTCTTTTGAATTTCGTAAACATGGTAGATGAATGCCGAATAACCTGCTGGTGTCGAAATTTTGTACGCTTCAGTGCTCTACTACAATGCTCACCTTTCTGTCAACAAAGTAACTGTCACATTAGCAGGATCGTACAAAAAGGAACAACAAAGATCTTAGAACATTTTTGACAAGCAAATTATAGCTAAGGAGTAGGTAGTAAATACTGATTCACTCATTACAACAAGATGAGCGATGCAAATTAAAGCAAAACTGACAGTATAAGTATCAATAAAGTTATTTCAATAATTATAAATCGATTTAATTAAGTAAAAGAAAATTCTTGAGTAGTCTCAGCGGGGACAATGCATATCTCTCATCTATACCATCAGTAAAGGTTAACCAATAAACAGTTCCTAGAAAGTGTAATATAAATTAAGATAATTTATTTTTCCTAACAGTTATTACCAACATCATAACTAATTAATATTACTTTTTATTAAGTAACAATTTGTAACCAGCGTTTCCAAAACTATTTAAAATTAGTGCATTTTACACCACCAAGTTGATTTTGAAATGCTGTCCAAATAATAACATGAATACAAAAAAATATTAGTAGGCTATTCGGGTTTATTTTGTTATCTGGATGGTATTTTAAGGTTAGCTGCTTGTCACAGGTGACATATTAGAAGAAACAAACTGAGACAAATTCAACGACTACTAGTTCTTACCGCACTTGTGGTTAATGGTGCTATTTTTTAAAATATTGTCTGTAAGAAGAAAAGTAGATTGTTATAATCCATGCCCGAAACGTAGTAAATTTCTGCTGCAACCTGTAGATATACAATATAAAAGTGCCTTCAAGATGTGCTTTACGTTTCTTAAAACTTATTAAAGGGGTTATAACAGAAAACTAAAATTACCTTTTTATATTAAGAAACTGCATGAGTTACCCAGATTTCTTTTTACATTTCAATATTTCAAGAGAGCTTCAATGGCTTTGCTTCCATWTAATTCTTGATGTATGTGTTACCATTWACAAAATCCCCATATTAGAGAACRTTGTCCAAGTGCATTWTAATTAATTTACAAAGTATCGATAGTTGTTTACTTRGACTAGAGCTGTAATTAAAATATCAAAATAATAAGTGGATTTTTATACCATTTAAATRATTATAATAACATCATACATATGTAATAATAATTGTTATCAATTAGAAATAATTGTGTAAGTTGCTCATGATTGAACCCAGTTAGAATAAGTCAAAAGTATGGAATAAATGGTTTATTTCTATAAAAATTTAAGTTCATGTTCATGAGCAAAATGTCTGAAAAAGTGTTTTGCTCATTATTGTTCACTTATTAATCTACTTCTTTTTTGGTAGGTACGTTAACACATTTCATGGCAGCGTTTGTAGTTTGTTCTGCTTTTTTATGAATGGTGTTCATTTTTCATGGTTCAATAAAAAAAAATTGTGAAACAAACGTTGTCAAAGCAGGTTCCATAGGTGTCAATACTGGTAATTATTCATTTGATGATAATACTACAAAAAGGTAAAGTAGCCTGTGGTTTTTTATTTTATCTGTCAGGTTGAAGTACACATTTCACTAAGTTAAAAGGTTTTTTAATGAATTAAAAAAAATTATTTAAGAGCAGCAGTTGGTTTGCAAACCTGGTGAAACTCGGTGAAACTGAACTAACTGAAATCCTAATACATACTAACGTTTATAACGAGATATTTGTGATTTATTTAAAAACGTTTACCCAGAGAGAAATTCGATTGCTTAATCCAATGTCCAAGTTCGTTAAAAAAATTAAAAGAGACTAAACTTGAAGAAGAAAATCAAGCTCTTAATATATCAGCAAATCGCTGCTTTGGACAGTCAATAGTTGGATGTTTAAATATTAAAACAGAACGAATACAAGCCCTTCTCCATGAGCTAAATTAATTAATGCAGTTTTATTCAATTATGATAGACATGATAAATTGTAATCCAAATTTTGCAAACAACATTTTATTTTGTTATACATCCAATTTTGCCTAAATGAGCTTGTAAAGACGCAACTGCTGCTACTGGTCTAGTGAAAATCGTCATTGTATGATAGAACCTCATCMAGGTGTATAATATATAACAACTTGCACAGTATCCTCATAAACCAAATGTGTCTATACTTCATAAATATAAATGTAGCAGCAGATATCTACCTCTACCATGTGTGTTAATATTGTATCTGACATTGTACATTTGTTTGGTCAATGGATAGCACATTGGATAACTATAAAATGACCTACTAGGTCGGCTTATTTAAGTCCATTTACTTTTTTGGAGTCATTTAAAAAGGCAGATCTATATACTAAGAAAAACTACGAAATTTGCAAGAGCTAGAAGCTAGCACTGGACACAAAATCCAAAAAATACCGCCTATAAATTGTTTGGGCCTGTTAAAAAAAACAAAATGAAGACTAAGAATAATAATAAGTTTGTTATGTGGTTGATGGTATTAGTAAAACCTAAATTTGAGTCTTGCGCTACATCGAATGTTGGCGTGAATCAAAGCGGCAAGAAACTTTTTGTTTTTGTTTACTGTCTGAGAGATCTGATCTCATTAGCTATACAGAGGAAAGGGAAAATCCAATTGCTTCCAGTTCTATCATTACATGCGATGATTGATGCATCTAATGGTTTTGGGAAGCAGTAATTTCCGAAGAATAACAGGCAGAACATTCTGATTTATAATTGATAAGATAACACTGTGGAATTTACAAGGATTATAATAATACCAGAAATATTTATTTTTGTGATGGAGTTTTTTAGCATCGAATGAATGTATCGGTATAGCAAAGATACGCCACTTTTATTGTTAAGAACGAAAAAGTCTATCCATATTCAATTAATAACTGAAAACTAAGTACCTATAACTTCTTTACTAATTGACTTCTGAATTTCACTCGCCCTACTCTTTGTTTGCAAAAACTTGAAACCATTAATACATTTTTACAATGCTAAACTAACGTAAAAAAACAATAATACTTCCTACCTGACAGTATCGATATACTTTAAAAGTATTATTGTATTGTTTTCAAACCTATGCGGTGGCATGACGAAGGTACAAAATATATTTCTAATTCTATAACCTATGAAAACTCTTGCTTCCCATCCAAATTCCCCAGGTTTAAATTTTAGTTTAAAGGAAGAATAGCTATTTMTGCATATTCTATTCAGTGTTATAAGTATTCAACGATGTTAAGAAGAACTGAGGCATTACAGCAAATAAATCCATTTAAGTATTACGTATTCTGACCCATGCACCATACCTATAAAGCCCCAGTGTTTGACAACAAGTTTTAATTTATTCAACGTATACCCGTATGAAACTTAAACACCATCCATATCATGCACATAATTAAAGCTTCCCGGTGTGGTGCAGAATTTCTGTCACAGATACCTCTAAGCTTACTATTTTAAATTTCCCTAATAATAACAGTTTATGAAGAACAGTCATCTTAGATTTGTTTGTCCGATAAGTCTTTTAAAAACAAATACTAACTAATAATTCTTCAAATTCACTTGGAAATTTAAGGTGAGATTAAATACCTTTAAATGATTATCTTGATAAACAACATCAGAATTCTTCAATGGCAATATCATTATTAAGTTTTTTTGGAATATCCTTGCTACTGGGAAAATCACAATTATCTATAGCTGATTTTAGAGGAATGTGCTTCTAATTATTCCGTGGGTTTACTTATCAGGGAGCCGTAAAAGCAATTAATTTAGAAATGGCAGTTTAGTGACCCCTACCAAAGGTATTTGCGCGTTAAAGACAGTGTTGATTAAGCAAAAGACAACACTCTAAGCACTACACAAACACCGTCCTCAGTTGTCCACGATATAAAAAATGATGTCGCGAAAGCAAATACAGCAGTTCGCCAGAAACAGATAATTCGAAACACCATAAATCCATGGAATAATCTTGATTTAATCAGTCAATCGTTAACACAAGCAACGGTAGTCGTTCAAAATATTTTTTGTGGTCTCTAATGGCTAACGATATCTAACAAATAACTCAAATCCTTTAGTAAACATTTATGGGAACACTCGTTATTGCCATCATTAGAAACGAATCAAGATAAAATTGAGGCATCTCGTAGTATGCACGCGTAACAGCGTCGTCCCATACGTGTGGTACTAAACGAAGAATAGCAGTCAGTTACGCTGTCTTTTTTGTATTATTACTAATATTGTACCCTCTAATTCTTATGAAACGTGATTTTTTTAACTTAAATTTGGATAGAAATGTAATTAATTAAAACAATTCCGCTGCCGATGTGGGGTTCCACAGGATTACATTTTGCGCCCCATATTATTTCGCACCTGTTTCAACAGCATTGATAAAATAATAGTTGGAATGCACAGACATGTTGTATGTAGATGATACCGCTCTAGTTATTTTAATTGTGGATTCTCTTTACATATTTATTGTTTATCATAACAGCAGAACTAGACCAATTACTTAGGCAATGGGGTTTTTTATTGAGCTAAGTACTTCTTGAACAGATTTCGTTATAACAGCATCTAATTTTGGTCCGGTTTCTTCAAAATTTTTGTATATCGCAATCGTCCGTGTTCTTCTATATGCAGGTACATATATATTTTTATCTGTCTAATATACAGTCTAGTAGTATGCTTCTGAATTACACATTCCACATTAATATTCTAATAACCAAGGAAAATAACGACATGCCTATTGTTAGCGATTTATTTTTAAATAGGCAAATTGGATTAATCTGACACAACATATACTTGAGCTATAGTTAAACTGTAAAACACTATGCAGAGGATGATTTACAATATTAAGTTGAACTTTCAAAGCAAGTGCTAATAAATCATTGTATAGTCATAAATTATCGCAAAAATAAGCTAAAGAGAATATTCATGAACTCTGTGGTCTGCGGTCTATTAGGTTAATGGTCGCCTGGCTGAGACTCGAGCCGGAGTGCCCCGGTGGTGTAATTGGTTAGCACACCATAGATTCGTTCTAGAGATCTCGGGTTCGACTCCCGATCAGAGCGAGTAAAACTTTTTCTGAGATAAATATTATGTATATGCCCCCTATAGAACAATTTATACACATTATTGCGCAATGGGCAAAAATACGGCTATTAATATGATTATTAGAAATGCTAAAGGAGCAGCACTCGAAAAAATTACTTGAAATATTCGGGATAAATGTATTAGAAGCTAACCAGGGACATGCAAAATGGACTCTTTTCAATAGTTTCTACATTCTATATTTGTACAGCAGCTAATTTCAGTACTTCCACATTAATTAATGAGTTTTCTCTATCTGGATTTTTAATAAATAGAAAAAATGATTCCAAATTCCAACCAAGTGAGTGGTTTTACATATTTTGTTAATTGCCACTGAAGACTGAGACTGTTTGAGCTCAAACTGCTGTTTGATAATGGCATGCATCATTTACTCTTCTTGGAAATTCATCCATTTTTTGCCGGGCCCTGTATTACTCGAAAAGGGAATTATCCACAAGAAGTGGTGAGATCCATTCAAAAACATAAAATGTATAAAAATCCAAGTCTCGTAACGTAGTCCTTCCACCGCAAAAAGTTCTGAAATCTCATGTAAAATCAATTCAGTTAGTTTAGTTAGTATGTATGGAAGCAGCTGTTCAACAACCTTGTCATAAAATGTTTCCTAATTGGTGACCTACCAACATTTATGGTGACCGTATCAATATTAGACAGCTTTATTTCCATTATAAATATGATGACTTGACAACTGCACGGAAACATAAACGCAAGAATAATCAAATACTTCAAATCTCCTAAATGAACAAATCAATAGTAGTGGTATATGTTAGTGTCCATAATTCCAGCTCAGTTTTAACTAGTCTTTTAACTGAAGGAGTTTATTGAAAGAAGATTGTAACGTTACAATCTTCTTACCAAGACTAGTATACTTCTTCATATGTATTAGTAGTAGTGGTAGTTGTATTAGCAGCAGCAACGTAAGCATGCAATTTGGATCTATATACACTATCAAAGTTGGTTGTATAGACAAAATAGAACCGATACTTTACACAATAATATTTTTGTTGAATTGCTCAAGMTCTATCTGTGAAGACATTTCAAACGCAGTGTAGCATACGATTKCTTGATACAGATGGATATGTGAAATCTATATCGCACTAAGATTACTTAGAGCATCTTCCTGATTCAACAACATCTATAATGTCGTCTCAGTTGTCAGTTCCGACTTATTCTTGATTGTATTGCATCCTATCTTATTACCAGACAGCAACCTCGCCGTTTTTTGTGTACAAAAAATGTTCAATTACTGCATAGTGTAACCATTTTTAATCAGTCCGCTGGCAGAAAACTAGCATGATATCCTAAAGGTTGGGCTCAAAATTGATATAATCCACTCTGGTATATGAAAAGCTTTTAATAGCTTATATCATCTGGTATAGGTTAGTAACTAGAAGTGGTGGAGCTTGATGGTAACTATTCTAAAAAAAATCCTAGTTGAAAAACTATATAAACATAGGCAAGGCTCTTGTATCTAAATTGTTAGGGTTGCCTTTGTTGAGGTGCAGATGAAGAGTTTTGTATTTTTGTACAAAATCATTAACTACTTGACCAGCCGTCTTGGTAGATACTATCCAAAATCAACTTTTAAGTGCCATCTTCACAAAAATATTTTGTTATTAAAAGTTAAGTAGTCTTACTCATTTTCTACAAAAATCGCCAAAACAACTGAAGCATTTGTCAGATCGTGACACAGGCTTTAGCTGCTCACTTCGAGCAACTGTGCCGCCAACTCGGTCAGTATATTTTGACAGCCTACTGTAATTGGTTTTAATTCTCAAAAATATAGAAATTACTGGTGTCAAGTCCGCACTATGCGATAAATGGTCGAGAATTTCACACCTGAATTGTTTTAAAAGATTGTCACATTGCCACAGTGCGGTGGCGCATTGTTGTGGGTCAAAACAGTAGCGAATAGTGGCGAACATGCTTCTTCGTTTATTCTACTCGACAATCGCAAAGTAATGTTTGACAATAAACCTTCATTGTTATCGTCGATCTTTGCTTCATGATTAAACAGATAACTTAAGCTTGCCACCTGTCCTTATTTGGCAAGGACAGTCCTTACTTTATCCCATATGTCCTTCCGTCCTTACTTTACCTAAGAATGTCCTTATACAGAGTTTCTATAAATGATTCATGCGACATGCACAAAACACTACAAAATATGTTTAAAATACACACTACCAGACGTTTTCTCATATTAAAATATATCAAATAATTCAAAAATCGACAGATGACAAGTATCTGTCACTTTCCTGAGAGGCGGCAAATTAATTTAATCGATAATTTCCATAAGCGCCCTGGATGCATAAATCGTTTATAGAAACCCTGTATTTGAATTTGACAAAAAAAAGTCGCTTGAGTACTAACTTAGAAAGTCATTTTGATTTTTCTCAGGAAGATTGGCTTGCTGTTGTTTCATATAAAAGCAGTAGCAGGRGGGCYCGATAAAGTTGGTCCGCGCATATCGCTAGGGTCTGACTTGGAAAATCATTTTGATTTTTCTCAGGAAAATTGGATTGCTCAAATTTCACAGCTAAATCTAACGACCATGTTCCCTACATACGACAATTTAGAAAAAGTTTTTTTCTAAAAATTGATATTCCTAATTTGAACATAAATATGGATTTATTGTTTAACGAAGTTTGTCTAAATTTAGAAAATTACAATATTAGTTTAGTTGAAAGATCTGATTTTTTAAATCTAAGTATTACTAATATATAAACATATATTTTCAATAAAGTTGGAATAGAAAAGTCAAAAAACATATTTTCTATTGTGCCTTTCCTTTTGATTATTCCAGCCAGCTCAGCATTCTCTGAAAGATGTTTCTCAGTAACGACCATAAAATGGAGGTATGAAAGGAACCGCTGTTCTGTAGACTTAATTTAATGAGAATTATTGATATATTTGAATTTTAAGGAGAGCTGTGCGGAATTTTATGAATATGCTAAAAATGAGAAAGACCATTTGACTGCAGCAAAATCTAGTGAAAAATATTCATTCGAACTTAAACTTGAATATACAATATAAATAAAAATATTAAATCTCAGATTTTTTCTTGTTACTTTACACACCTAACGAAATCCCCATTTTAACCACTTTTTTCGACACAGGTAATTTTCTACTTTTCATCTACGGCGCTTGACACGTGCAAAAATTTTCACGCTTTTTTCTTTTTGACTTTAAAAAGGTGGTAACCCTAAGGTAACTCTTTGCCACCAACTAAAAACCTCAGAAAATGTACTTGACCGAGTTGGCGGCATTGGCACAGTTCTTTGAAGAAGCCACCTAAAAACCTGTCGATTTTTTAGAGAAATGAGTAAGACTGCTCAACTTTTTATGTGGATGGGTCTTATATTTATAACTCATCGGATATTTTTGAATGTGTTATGTTAGTTCTAGTCATTAAATTCAAAAATAGCATAAAAACACTTCAGATAGTTGATAGTGAGCTTCTATACGATTTTGTCGTTTAAAAATTCATTATTCCTATAGACCACGTAGCATATAAATAAATAAATTAAGTAAGCTCCATCAAGTGCACTTCATTAATATACCCTGCTGCACACAAATTACGTAACTGGTACATGCATAATTTAGCATCCTCGAACAGAAGTCCACCGGCGACGCTGGCTCGGATGTTCCACCAAGTAGTGGATTCCATCGTTTATTTATGCTGCACATTGACGAGTTCATTAGTTTTTCACGATCGAGTTCAAGGTGATTCATTGCCATTTCATAATAAAACCGAGCCCGTTTCGAACGAGAGGGTTGAGTTCAGCCCCCGTCGGGCCCGAAAATTGCAGGAGGACCCGTCCGTCCTGGCCTCGTCGCGTATCTCTTATCGGCCGTCCTGCTCAATGCTATAAGAATCGAAGTTGGCCGTACGCGAAGCACTCGTCCGCGAGACCTTGGAGCATCTCTGAAAGCAGGCGAATTTTGGTGCTTTTTGACAGGTGCAGTGAAAGTGTTGCGCAACTCCGGACGCAGGAAGTGGCAGCTTATTTACAAGTAAGGATAACCTGCAGTGATAGAAATTGTTTGGTAAATGCGGTTTTGTACAAATAATTGTAGCAAGAAAGAAATTGAAATTGAAAATGCTAGGACAAATTTTGAAAGTGTCTAGTATAAAGTATAATGCAAATATTGACATTAATCTTAAAACCAATAATAATTGCGAAATTTTCAAATCGAATCCGTATATGCATTGTGATGGCAGCCTTTTAGAGGGTGAGTTTTTTCGATGACCAGTATAGGGAACTCGAAAACTAACAGAGCTAGAAAGAAGGTTAAATGGATAGATTTGCTGTTTTGTTGACCTAACTTCATGGCTTACTAGATATTTTGAAAAAATCCTTTTATCTCGTTTATTTTTGATTTACAAAAAATATACAAAAGTTGTAGATAATTTTACCCTTCATAAAGTAGTGTGCTCCAGCTTCTTATGTGTTTTGTCATATTTGAGATATGACATAAAATTAATTGTTTTTTAATAGAAACTACCTATAGTTGGCTATGGATTCATAAGTCGTGGATTTCTTTACCTATTCAACGAGAATAACACTCCCTATAAATATTTTGAAAAATACCAGAGTTATGGCCTTTTTTCTGTATTTTTATTGTTTGTTTTTAAATAGTTAGCCATGAAATACATTGTATTGTTTCATAAAACTTAAATATTTGAAATATTTTACAGTTGACATAACAAGAAAATGCAGAAACAACACAAAAAACTGAAATATGAATTACTACAAAAAGTGTCCAAAAACAATCCTTCATTATTTTGTGTGTATAAATTGCATCTTTTTTAAATGGAGATAGTTGCCTTCCTAATAGAACGTCTGTCAATTGTAGCAAAAGCTTGTAAGACGGCAGCTCTTGAGTCGTCAACTGTTTCATAGTTGCTTAGATACACTTTGTTTTTTTATTGTACCCCATAAAAAGAAATTTAAAACAGATAAATCTGGAAAGCGGGGCGGCCAGGCAACAGGTCCGTTTCTTCCTATCCACGTGTTTGCATACCAAATGGTCAAGATAATTCCTTACTTGCGCTGTATGATGACGAGGTGCTCGTGTTGGAACAACTCCATTGTTCTGTGCACCTCCAAGTTTAAATCTTGAATAATTTCGCCGAAATCATTTTATAAAAAATGAAGGTAACGTTCACCACTTAAAGAATGGTCAAAATGTACGGACCTGGAATGGTGGACCCAATAATACCGCACCAAACATTGAACCCAAATCTGATTTGAGGTCCTCTTTGCTGCACATTGCGAGGATCTTCTTGTGCCCAGATATGTTCATTATGTCTGTTAAACATACCTCAGTTTGCAAATTTTGTTTCGTCCGACCATATAATCTCAAAAAAAACTGGGTCTTCTGCGCACATATTTCTATACAAGTTACAAAACTCCAGAAGCCGATCTTCATCCCCAGCATGTAATATTTGCCTAACTGCAAGCTTGTAGGGATGAAATCTATGTTATTCAGTGTTTTAACAACAGTGCTTTGTGAAGTGCCAGTATTTAATAAAGCAATTTCACGGGTTGAACATGACGGATTTATGTTTACACTTGCTAAAATGTTTATTTGTGTAGCTTCATTTATACCCCTATACCCGATTTCTTGGTTTACAAAAACGGCCTTATTGTCCTAAGTTATCGTAAAGCCATTTAAATTACTTTAGAGAAGGCTGGTGTAAGTACTAGACTGGATTTACTTTGTGTTATTAATTTGATTTGTTAAAAATATACAGTAAGTTTGCATATATCCCTTACTTAATGATCACCCCATATTATATCTAGATATATCTTATGTTTATTGAAAACTTACGTACATGTCAAGCGTTCAATCTTATTTTGAAACATCAGCTTTAATTTTAGTAATAAGTAACAACAAACGTTATTATTTTTATACACTGATTGTTCAACGTATCCATCTTTCCTTTCGATGCAATTCTTAATTCTCTTGTTACGCTCCTACACAAAGAAGTAATTCCTTGAATTGTTTCCAAAATTGTTCTTTTTAAATAGTTCACATTTGCAAACGGTCTTTAAAGATAAACCTTTTGCTTCAAATAATCCTACACGAAAAAACGAGTAGGCTCAGATCTGGAGATCTAGCGGGGTAAAAAATTTCGTTAACTGTCCCATAATTTTATTTTTACAACTTCCACACTACACATGTTTTACATGCATATTGGCCGTTGATTTTCAGCGTAATATTGGGCTTCCTATTACTCCATCAATGGCAGTTTTGTGGAAAAGCTGTCATATTTGATGTACCTAAATATTGCTTCATATTGTTTGTAACACTTTATGGACATCACCATAGAATTCATAGCGAATAACGTGTGATTAAATGTCAGTTTATATAGCCGATATTTATTCTGTTTTAAAATTTTCAAACTATATCTTGCTTACATTCTTGGCAGCCAAGATGCTCTTTTACATAAKGATTATTTAGGATGCTCAATTGCGGATGACATTACTTCTAACTYCGTGTCAACATGTTTCTTACTAGAAACTTATTATCTACATTTCCAAAAGTTKTAAATCTGTTAAAAATTGACAAAAAATATTGATTTAACGTTTCGATTACACCTGTAATCTTTGCCAAAGAAGAGCACCTCAAAATTATAAGTAAATAAGCAAATCACCAAGGAAACGAGACGTCATAGAAACAAAACAACGTGCCACAAAATTATACAATAATTATACAAAGTTGAAGTTACACACGCTCTTTAACCTTTATCTCAAATATAATAATATTTTTATGGAATCTGAAAGTTAAACGATTGTACTACCAAATATTTTATTATGCATAATACTGTATATGTATAAAATAACTGGAAAGTCCAAATGTATTTAGATTTATTAGATTCAATTTCCGAGAAATGCTAATTCTGATTCACAACTTGCTGCAATAAAGATTACCAATATCACATATGACCTGCAAGAAAAATGCAATTGTATTCAAGGCATGTGATGGTGAATCACAGCGTAAATGTTTTTCAAACCTTTACGTCGATGAAAACACGAGGAGAAGATAGGTATTGAGATACAACTTTAGAGAGACATAACGGAAATCTGATATATTATAACATTTGTTGTAAAAATGAATCATTCTTTTCAAATGCGGCTTAAAATTATTTGCTGTTACGTAATAGGCTAATAAATATAAAAAGCTATTGACGCATAAGCTCCTTTGGTTTTAGCTTTCAAGCAAAAGGATTCTATACTTTTAATTTGAAGAAATTTTACACATAATTGCAATAGCCTTGCGAGAAACTTAATGATTAAAATCTTTCTCTAACAAGCATGTAGAATAGCACGACTTAAAAAGAAAAGTTATGTAAGTACCTATGACTAAAGGCAGATAAGCTTATTTACTAAATATACAGTGTACAGACTATTTTGTCTTGGCGAAATTGAAAATACACCAGCTTACAAATCACAGAATTTGGTAAATGGTTAATGTTAAAATCCAGACGCGAAAGAAATACGAGCAAATTTTGCTCTGAAACAAGTCGGCATAAAAATTTGCAGGGAGGCAAATTTAGTGCAAGATATTAAGACAAGCTTCAAAAAATCAGCTGTTCTTGTAAGCTACATTCCACACGATGCTTTTACATTCTGAAGTGCATCAAAAAACCTTTTAAAAGCAAAACTAATTGTAAATGATAAACAACTACAAAATATGTAGAAATCGCCTTAATGTTCATAAGTCATAAGTCTTTTACCAATAAAATTCACGTGCTTGAAATGTGAAGTGATAATTAATTATCAAGCTTTAAATTAAGTTAAGAAGTAAATTTTCCTGTTGCATTAACCCCAAACCCAAGTTTGTAATTTGAACCAGCTTTAATTTAAAAGTAGAGTAAAATTATATTTAATACCTCCATTAAAATATCAGTCTCACAGAGAACACAGCATAGAATTGACGGTAACTTTATCTGAAACATAATTTGAGAGTTATAACACCTAAAATTAGGAAAAGGTTGTAGTCCTAATAATGAAAAATTAGATATAATATGTAAAACAAAGCATAACCGTTTTCCTTGCTTAAGTTTTTTCTAGTACTTTGTTTTATTGCGAATATACCTTGTGTGCATCTGAAATATGACAAAATTTAGACGAATTGTAACAATTAATAGTTCACCTTCACCCGTATTAATATTCAGTGTGCTTCTTTACTCTTGATCACCTAAGACAACAATTTTTCTTTTCTTCATTGAGTTATTTCAGCATTTGCTCTATTACTTAATTACATTTTTAGCAATTTATTTGCCTAATTAATTATTTGGTCAATAAATTCTGACTGAATTCTTATTTCCATTTCCATATCTTTAAGCCCTTGGAGATTTTTCTAGTTTCTATTTGTTTTGATATGATCTTATGCGTTTTTTGCTACCCAACCTATTCATTTCTTCCATCACTTTTACTCTGATATTTATAGCATATTTTGCCAAAGGGGGGCAGGCAGGGGCAGCTGCCCCCCCCCCCCTGGAAGTCATACAAAAGAGGAAAAGTTAAAATGGCGAGTCAGACTGAGATTTATGTTGTGTATAGTTTTTATATTAATTTAGTATATTTAATGTATTAAATATTATTAAAATTATTACTGCATAATACAGCATTAAACCCAGGGGCGTTCGCCAACTTGACACCAAATATCCTCCAACAATAACTATAGCTACAGGTTCATTAGGTTTACTCTTCAATTTTGCATTACATTTTTATTCAGAGATATAAGTAAGCAAAAAATATATCGATATGTCTTTGTTTTAGGTAATTAAAATTTTAAATAAATAAAATGCGGCTAAACTACCGGCAAACGAAACTCTTTCATGCATTAAAAAAGATTTGTTTCTGATAAAGTAGAATGTTATAATAATGAGATTTCGAGTAAACATTTAAAATTAATTAAAGGCAGTTAAGGGTTTAACATATAATTGCATAAATGTACTACATAGTTTCTTTTATCTTTATTAAAGTTAGTAATACGTTTGAGAATAAAGCATGGGCACTTTATACACAAAATAATATCCAAATAATTCACAAATACATCAAATTCATAACCATCTAGATACAACTATAACCACTGGTATTTCAAGTAAGTTTATAGCAACCTCTATTTCTTTTCATAGCTTTAGGTATATTTCAAATAAAATTAAACATTCCATAAAGTTTTTTTCGTCTAGATAACTCTTCTTTTTAGACATTTTCTGCCGTATCATTTCATTATTGTTGTTATTTAATCTTGTACTTATCTAACATATGACTTTTTGATATTTCATTACTTATCATTTTATCTTCATTATAAGAATTTGCATTCCTTAACAAATACTGCAGCTGTTGGCAGCGGATTCTTAATTGTATATTTATATAAGTAATGTAATCAATATAAGAACTCCTGTTTAAAATTTATTGTTAAGTGAAATGTGGTTTACATATTTTTCATAACTTTACGGGGATGGCTTAGAAGACAAAGATTAGATATTAGCTAAGTAAATCCCTCCAATCTCCTAAACCTCCAAAATTTTATGAGATGTTATAAAGTGCTAAATCAGATAACCCCCGTATCGAAGTATCGTTTGTTGCATAAAATATATCGATGTTTTATTTAAGATATAACGATATATAAAATTTAGGCATTGTATTGTTTTTAATTGTACAATTACAAAAGCAGCTTTCCCCTCCCAGGTTGTTTTTTCCTGCCCCCCTCTAGCTTGTGAGCTGGCGACGCCCTTGATCATTTTCTACTTTTGTATTTACGCTGTTTATGTAAAGTCAAAGATAGCGAAGTTAAAGGAATAAGAATATATCGCCAATTTTTTTTATATAGTTAGAAAGCCATAAACTTTTTGAAAAATCCAAAACGTGTATTATATTAGACTCACAAAGTTGTAAATATTTCGCCATTTAACCTTCCTTCTATCTCCACTAGTTACTATGATCGAAATTCATTATTTCTAATCGTATTCATAGGACATTACTAGAAGGAAAGAATAAAAGAAAAAAATTACGTTTGCATGAAGCAAGCAATGTACTCTCATCAATGCCATTGCCATCAATGATGTTATGTGTACTTAACAGCCGAGGACTACAGAGGTTAACACTATGCGATTTGAATTCTAAATTCRCAGGCATTGTAGTCTAACATTTTTAAATTKGTCAGTGGCACTCACGTCTGTTGCACCCACATAAGAAGAAGCAGTCGAAGTACTTACACTGTGCACTTGTTGTTTCAGTATAATTAAGGGCAAATCCTGTGCAACGAGCATGGAAGCGTGGTGAAGAAGCGCTAAAGAACACAGCCAGCATGGAATCGCATTTTTACGTGAGTATTACTTTGTATCGTCGGTGAGATTCCCAAGTGCAATGATCTGACCACCCAAGGTAGAATTAGTTCAGTGTTTTTTCCTTCAAGAAAACCCGTTGACGCGAACTTGTCGAACAAAGCGATGTGATAGCAGAATGTATTATTAATGGTCTCGGCTTGTTTGTCACCACAGGACAGTCAATAACACCCGAGATCAGTTAAATTGTAAATGAGCTGGACTAAATTTTTGTTTGCCGTCAGAGCGCTGAAAATAAATGTGCTAAGTGGATTTAATGGCAGTGGTTTTTAAGTTTGGGGTAATGGTATATAAGCCACGGTTCCTCGAGCTTTTTTTGTTTATTTGATCAGTTGCCATTTGTGTTTTTGGGCAAAAAATTGTTGGGGTTATTCTTTAAAGAGAAACACAACATCCATTGCAAACATAATTCTTCTGTATAGTAATGTAACTCTCTTACCGTTTTTACAAGCCTGCAATACTATTTACTTTTCATTTACAGGCACGCGACCCCTCATAAATCAAACCCTTTCTTTGTATTTTGCGAATTTCCAGTGCCGGAGCCATTTTAAAACTCATTTTTTGTTTGTGCAGTGTATATTATTCTAAGCAATTTTTAATCATTCAGTTAATAAGAGGTTTTACATCGATCGTTTTTATTTACGTCTCAAAATGAATTATTGTACGTAGTTTTAGATGAGTAGCAACATTATTTTGCACAAGCAAAGTATATCTAGTTATAATGAAATTTGTAATCTATCTAGACAGCATGCACATCTGAGCATTTTTAATATGCAAAGAAAAATCTCGCATTCCTAAATATTTTTATTTTAATTTTTAACATTCCTCTAATATTTATATCCTGTGAATATGCTGAATGCTGTACTAGCCGAAAATTATAAACAATACATTTTATTATTTTGACAATCTTTTAATTATTGGAAACATGCGGTTAACGGTTAACATAACTAAATATGTAAATAAAAGAGAAGTATTTTAAAAGAAAATAATAAGAATATATATATTTTACCTAAGCTCTAAATACAAAAAAAAATAATTCCATACATCTATTATATTTTTACAAAAAAGTCTAACAAGTTTACACCGACATAACTTAAATATATTAATTATTATCATCATCACTACTGTCAAATTCTGAATCACTGCTAGCATCATCATTAGCATGTAATATAAAATTTTGAAAATTTGGGGATACATAGCTATTTCCAATTTCAATAACATGCTCAATACAGCTTTTCCACAGTTCTTTCGTTATACTACTTACCTCTCTACGCACTAAATCTATAATTCCCGAACTTAAACGCGGACATTGTTTCTTGGTATTCCTTTTTTAAGCGTACTCCACACTAATTTAATTGATTTTTGGGACGCAATAATACGGTGGCAAACGCATAACTATATGTCCATGTTCTTTCGCTAGTTCATCAACTCGATATTGTTTAGGTATGTTGAGATTTTTTATTATTGTCAACAGATCTTTTTTGGTAACTTTTCTGTCCGGAATTGTAATTTTATTCTTTTTCATGTAATCAATTATTTCTATTTTTTTGTAGCTGATGTTGGCGGCTTGTTATTTATTTTGAGTGATAACTCGCTTTATCCATGACTATAACAGATCGTGGTGGTAGCTCTGGCAGTAACTGATGCTGGTAGTCAGCATAACAATTTTGGATCTGTTTCGTTGACAGTAATAAGCCATTTTCTACCCATCCATCACTTCCTCCCGCATGAAGAATTATAATTCTTTTTCCTCCCGAAAGTGGTGCTTGTAGAACGCAGTTATTTGTCCCATCTATCAGACCTTTTTTTATCAAGTCGTGGGTGTCGTACCACATTTCATCCAAATGTACGATATTACGACTTTCTTGGCGGTGCCTTCTGATTTCGTTTATACAATCCCGTCTCATTCTTTTTAGTCGGGTTGATTCCATTATGGATAAACGTTGGTTTAATGTACTATAATTAAAACCGATGCTCCTCAAGTATTTTCTGAACCACTCTTCGCAATAACTTCAGACTTGCCGTAGTTGGAACTTTATTTTCCTTATACATTTGGTAAATCACTTATTTAATTTCTATCCCAAGCTCTTTGATATATTTAGAAATTTCTCCGAATTGCGTGATTTTCTTGAATTGCCTTTATTTTCAATGTTATCTGTCACAGTCATGTAGGGGACACCAACCATTTCACTTGTCACTTTTAACGCAGCACTGCACTCTTTTTTTATCAAAAGATTGTATACATTTTTTATGATTTCTTTGGCATCTTGGGTAAGGTAACGACGATTATTCTTGTTCTCTTCAATTTGCACTTCCATGTCAGCGTTAGCAACTTCATTCTGAGCGGTACTTGGAGCAGCTTTTTCCCAAGGACGGAACATTTTTCGCTTCTCTTGTCTCGCGCAGAGAAATACTAAAACTGAATGCTAGTTTTGGTTTGACCGGTAGTGAACTTTAAATAATCCGACCCTGCTTAACCATCTTCCGAAAATCGGACCTAAATTTATGGTAATCCGGTTATTTGCGGTAACTTGTGAGGGGMCGCCTGCTGTTCTAGATAAAAGATAAATTTTATTGCAGGGTTGTAATAACGGTAAGAGAGTTGCATTACTATACTAAAGTATTTTCTCATATACAATGTGGGACAGCTCGCTGTATTTGTAAAGTAAAAATGATGTAGGTGAAAGTCATTCGCAGTTAAGTGTTTTATCAGGATTTTTGTGCATATGTGGTACTTGATTCAGTGTAAATCCAAGCACACTTTATTATTTCTAATTAAATACTATGTACATAATTGCAAATTTAGATTCCTCTTTTTATTGAAGATGAGCTCATGTATGACTTGTAGTATTTAAAACGGACAGTTCTTTTCAAAGGAAAGGAGCTATTTTTGGGTATAGAACAGCAACAAACAAAGAACAATCTGTGACAGTTCTAACACAACCTTATAAAGTACAATTTAGACGAATCCATATTGCCTTGGGATTATGAAATACCTCTTCATTCCGTAAGATGGTTAGCAGTGCCACAGAACACAGCTACTTAACATAAGATAATGTGGTCAGATGAATGTTGATTTCGTAATAATGGAATAGTTAATAGGCATAAGTGGCACTACTGGTTCCAAGAGTATCACACTTTCAAAATGCCCGGCCAGGCAATGTAAGGTGCACTGAACAGGATAAATCTATGTAGATCGCCTAGAAGAGGCGCCCTCGAACATTAGGCGCAAAAAAGGATTGCAACAGCACAGCAAGAACTGTAACCGGTTATTTAAATACAGTTTAGCCTAGTAGATGGGTAGAAAATCGTAGTGAAATAGTTAAGTGCCCTTCTAGATCTCTAGTTCTTACACCGCTAGAACTTTTTCCTTCAATCTTATCTTAAATGAAAAATTTTCGTGCACCTCTAATTAAGCTCAAAGATCTCAAGAACAGAACTGGTGCAGTATCCGCTTCCTATGGTAATAGTTCTATGCAGGGTCACTTCTTATTGTGTTTTTTCTTTCTTAATACCAGTACGGGTGTTTGGGGATTTTACAAGCGTCTTTTGAAGTTGATGCGCAGCCTGGAGATCCACCGGATTCACTACTTCATTTAATAAACGCTCGACCTTATATAAGAAGCTTCTTCCCTGGCTAAACCCGTAGCACCGTTACAGTGAAGAAGTCATTAAATGACAAACTTCTTCTCAAAGCGTGAACTCATGGGGTGATAAGTAGCGAAGAGTTATGTTTGGGTCACTTTGAACACGTACTGGATTAATTATATTATTGCCCTTAGACTAATCTAAAGAAGCAGACTTCTTGTTGGGCTTCAATTAAAGTCTGAAGTTGGATTTCTGTAATCCTTATGTGATAGGGATCACATGACTTATTATTATCTTCTCATGTGTTGCTAGATTAGCTTCTCCCATTATTATCAAACCTTCATGTGTGATGAGTCTGATAATAAAATTTGCTTGATTTTTTCATTACCATTAAATTGTTGGTAAATTAGTTGATATCTATTTTACCACTGCCACAAAATTTGTAAGCATGCCTATTGTAATTTTATTGACGTAGCCTATCATAACTCTTCAGAGATATTGCATCTTTCTTCTATTACTTCCAAAATCCCTATTTTCTCCTGCTCTTCATAGCCGTACCCAATCTAAAAGAAAATTTGTTGAAATTAAAAGGTTCGCAAAAATATTTTTAAACGATGAAGTAGGAAGCACAAACTTTTAGTGTAGCACATAGTCATCCCCAT
This sequence comes from Rhyzopertha dominica, assembly GCA_025024175.1. Classification (NCBI taxonomy): domain Eukaryota; kingdom Metazoa; phylum Arthropoda; class Insecta; order Coleoptera; family Bostrichidae; genus Rhyzopertha; species Rhyzopertha dominica. Next base: position 14,241,722 of record QCXZ01000138.1, read on the forward strand.
ACTAAAGCACACTGTGTTTATCTGTATTGGTGCATTTGAATCATGGTAGCTTTTAATACAGTAAAATTATTACCAATATATAAATATGTATTTGTGCCTAAAGAAATAACAAAAGGACGAACTTTTTGTTTCCTACAGAACCTGAAAATATGACGCTTTTGAAATAATAATAAAATCTAGTCGTTACAAATACATTGCCAAGCATCCACCCTCATCTTCAGCTAAAAGATGTTGGAAAGGTGAAAGTTAGAAAAATATATCTTACCTAATAAAGTATAAGTAAGTTGAGTCATGATATTATATTAAAATAAGCACGACGGAAAGTATTATGGATTATCTTTCTTACTTCTCTTATTAATATTGATATCGGCTACACAACTATTGCTTGTTTATTGTATTCCCAGTTTCCTATTGTTATATGTCCTCAGTAAAAGATTTTAACTCCAATAATAAGGGATTGCTTACAACTTAAGGCCCCTTTAGCAGATACCTAACAGAGCTCTTAAATCATTCCCAAAGACGGTGAACAGACATTGCTTCAGAATCGGACTCGCACATTAAAATATTCCCACATGAAGAATAATTTTATAATTATTATTCTAAATCACTACCACAAATGTTTTCGAAAAATTCACTGTGACTGTCCGAATCAGAATTTAAACCAAAGAACAAATTGTTCACACTTGGAGACAGATGCAAGTTTTCAATGTCGATAACATGTTTTTCACAGTTTACCCAGCACTAATCTTATGAACCTCATTCCTAATAAGGTCCACCACACTAGCGCTTAAATTAGGAGTCTTCTGATTCCTCGTTTTAGATCACTGCAAATTAGTTCAATTGTATTGAGAACACAGTAGTAAGGAGGCAGTCTCAACACGGTCCTGTCCTTTCTTCGCGATTTCATCAATCCTGTATTGATCAGGAATATTAAGATTTTTAATTTTATTTAAAAAGTCTTTTGGTGGCCTTGTTAGGTACTTCGATATGATTTCTCGTCATATAATCGATCATGCCTTGTTTTCTCGTAGCTTGAAACGATTTCTTATTCAATTTCTTTGAATGATATTTTGCATTATCAGACAGCAGAACAATTTTTTATATTCCTTGCTGACAAAAGAAATCCGTTTTGGGCCCATCCATTACTTTTACCTGTGTGCAGAATAATAATTCTTTTGCCGCGGAAAGGGGGTGTATTTGAACAGCAATTTATTGCACCATCGGTAAGACCTTTTTTCACAACTTCAAGCAAATCCAACCACGTTTCGTCGAGATAAACTATGTTGCGCCCTTCATCTCGATATTCCTTTGTCTGAGTCACTTATTCAGATCTCAATTCTTTTAAACATGGTGATTACATAATGGCCATTCTTTTGTCAAGCGTTTTATAGTTAAAACCAATACTTCTTAAGTGTAACCTAAATGTTTCGTCATAACTTTCAATATCATATCCTGAATCATTTAATTTTTGTTTCAATATGGCTACCGTAGGAACCATATTTTCCTTATAGATATCGTATATTACCTTCTTCACTACTGTACCCAAACTTTCACTGAAATTCGTGACCTTTTTTGTCCACTTTTTTCTCTCGTAACTATCTTTTTTATAACGTTTTGAATGGATGTATAAGGTAATTTTGTTAAATCACTTCTAACTTTATCCGGGTTAGAAGATTTCATCTTGATCAAACCTTGATACACATTCATTACTATTTCTTCAACGTCTGTATGCAAATGACGTCTTTTTTTCTTTGACGGAAGTTCTTCGTTTTCGCTTGCTTCGTCTACCTCTTACGGCTCGTGGGAAGGGCCAACTTCACTCTCACGTAAGACGATCGGTTGTCAATTAAATAAATTTCTTTTGGAATGGCTCTACTTACTACCTGCTATCCGTTTTATTTAGAAAAGAATTAAATAAGATAATCCTTATTAAAGTAATAAGTTATTCGAAACTCAGCTATCCTTAATTTTAGAAACAAGTGATTATTTTTGTAGTGATGATCGAACTTGGATACGCCTATTCATTTTATTGAGGTTTAAGCGTTTTCTCATAAATTCTGGGTAAATCGTGATAAACAGGTACCTGTACAGGTAAGAAAGCAAACATGTCCACGCGAATGTTGTGCAAATTCATATCTAAAGCGGCTCTAAGGGGTGGGACATTTTCGATATCCAAATAGGATGATAAATATCAATACGGCTCTGGAACGGTTTGCAGGAGAAGAAAAGAAGTGTAAATTTATTGTCACGGCACGGGTCCGTCGTACACCCTTTTTGAAGCGATTGATTTCTACACATAAGGACCCTCCATATTACCATATTCCAATCGAAAAGGTATACTATATCCAAATGAAATGCCCTTCAGGTTCAAATACACCTTAACATGAATAAGACATACTTAGTCGTTGGTGGATTAAACCACATTTAGAAGATATTGCATTACTTCTGGCAGTCAGATTTCAAACTGCTGCCAGTTCTTGTAAACTCACAACAAGAGAGGTGCAGTTTAGCTGTCGCAGAATACCACTTGCAGAGAAAATAATTTGTCTTTTGAACTGATTCAGAAGCCTGACAATATATAATTTAATTTTAAAGTTTAGCTTGCTACTTAAAATTTTTCAACAATCGAATACACTCGCATTTACTTCAAAGATTTTTTTTATAATTGAAAAAACAAACTCGATGCTTCAAAGCTCCAAGAATCTAACATAAGGGCAGTGGAACCTAGTAATCTAAACCGAATTTAAATAAACAAAAGTGTAATGTGCTATTTTGGTTTATGTTTTCTACACATTAAAAAAAACTACCTTCTTATTTTGTATTTAACCGTAATAAGCGGACATTATTTTTAGCTGAGTGTCCTACTCCTGATAGTCCTTTGTTCAATATCAGAAGAGAGAAATCTAAGGATAAAAAGGAATGAGCACGTACCTCCTATCGATGCGCCTAGTTTTTTAAGAGATTCCGTTGAAAAACAACCACAGTGGCATGAAAATATTGACAAGAATGCCGCTTACACAAGCCTTCGACAATTTGGATCAAAGTCACTACCATTAAGGGCATCCGTGGAGAGTGTACCAGATCCGTAAGTATATACAACTGCTAAGAAATAATGTTTTTGTTAAATCAGAAATATCAAATTATTTATTTGACAAATTGAACCGCACCTCAATGTTAGCACAATATATTTTAGTAAGCAAAAATATGACATCATCACAATGAAATTTTTAATTCTCTTAATAATTTATACTTGTTCCGTCTTAGAATTAGAAATTTGCAACTATAAAAACAACTAAAGTGCTAATAAAACTCATATCCGCAAGTTGTATTGTATTGTGAACGAAATTAGAAAGAGTTTTGTATACCTGATTACAATTACACCACCTTGCAGCTATAACTTTTGAACTAAAAAAAGGAATCTAATAGTCCCGAAACCGTTTGAGTATAATTAAGGGGGAATCTAATCTTGACAAACTATTTGTTGTGTTAACTGCATAACGATTTCATGCTAGCTAGATCGTCTAGACTAGAGGGCGCTGCTCTTTTCCGCGTTCGATGTACTTTGTCACATTACTAAATGGAAATTCCGAATACGAATTTAATTGAGTTTCAGGAACTGAATCAAACACTTAATTGAACTACTCCTCCAGCAATGTAGGCACATAATTTCTTCACAAAAGTAAATTTGCGTTTGAAGCCTTTGGCTCTGTCAACGCATTCACTAGGATCGCAGACGCAGATGTAATTATTATATCACTTGGGATAAAACAAATCGGAACTTTGCAAATGATAATAACAACAACGGGTAGGTAACTCAGAGGCAAAGTAGTGGATGCATGAGGTCAAAGCTAAAATAAAAACAAGTTCATCAAATAAACATTTCCACAACATCTATTTTACATCAGCTCAATAGGCTCACAGCTACAGGAGCTCGCAAAATATTTAGCGAAACAACTCCAACTGTATGCGGGAATCTCACGTGAATGAAGCAASCCGAGCGAATAAGAGACAACGCTAGAACCAGGGCTTCGATGTCGTCTCACTGTTTACCAAAGTTCTTGTCGCCGAAGCCATCGCGATAATTCAGAAGAAACACCAGCCAGGGAAGGATGTCATAGAACTCTCCAAACGCTTGCTGAAGAACACCTACTTCAGGTACAAGGAGCAAAAATACAAACAAATCGATGGAGCACCGATAATATCGAACTTATTCATGCAAGATCTGGAGGAGAAAGCAATCAAAACAGCACCCTGGAAACCAAGATTATGATTAAGCTACGTGAACGACACCTTCGATATCTGGAGCCACAGAGATGAGAAACACAAAGAATTCATGAATCGCCTGAACGAAATCCAGAACAACATAACTTTTACATTGGAGGTCAAAAACAATAACCAACTACCATTCCCGGACTTTCTAATAACCAAGAAGAAGGACAAGTTAGGGTATACAGTGTATTAGTGTCCGACCGAACTTTCGGTTTCGGCCAAAAAACGCGTTTCGGTTTCGGTTGCCACCGAAACTAAATTCGATAATGGATAATAATAACAAAATCTTATTAATTTCTTTAATATAACATAATAAGTTCGTTTTCGTACGTTACGTAGGTAGGTACTGACTGCATAGGTTAGGTATTATCTGTGTATTCATTTTTCTTTCCTTGACCCTTGATCTTATATGGAAGTTTCTGTTTCTGTTTCGGCGGAAACTGAGACCGAAGCCGAAATTCGGTTTCGGTTACGGCTGTAAAATGTAGTTTCGGTCGGACTCTACAGTGTACCGAAAACCTACACACACGAACCGGTACCTGAATAGTCACCAGATCGGAACGCTTAACGGATACAGAAAACAGACCTACAGAAACGAAGATTTTCCAAAAACAGATATCAAAACGTACGTCGACAGAGGGACCCAGCAGAGGATGAACTTTGAGGCCACGTTTGTCACATCTAGAAAGATAAGCCAGGTGGTTCCGATTGTCAAGACAAAGATAGAACTAGAAGCACAAGGACTCTACGAAATCTCATGTAAAGACTGTGAAGGCAGCTACATGGGGCAAACCAGCAGGAGGATCAACATACGCCGCGAAGAGCACCAAAATGTTGTCAGGAAAATGGAAACATGGTGATCTTTAGCAGAACACGTGAGAAGTACTTTCCATCAGATGGACTTCGATAACACCAAAACACACAAACGTATCATCAGAGAAGCCATCGAGATCGAGAGAAGACCAAACAGCTTAAATGCAAGAGATAACACTAACCTGGTAAACAGCCCTCAATACAAAACTCAGGATACGGAACAAAGCTTCCAACAACCGTCCAAACAGAATAACCAGTCAAGGGGAAAACCAACCAAACGCGACGAAGTGTGACATCCGACAGGTATATATACCACCAGCACCAGCACTACGGAAGAGAAGACCTGAATATATTGCGCCAGAAGACCGTGCCAAAACGTCGTCAGTTCAACGATCCATTTTTGAGGATCAACATTTGACAACGCGAAGCAGAGCCTCCATTATACCGCCCACAGAAGTCGGAAACAAAACATCAGTAGTTCCTGAAACTGAACTAAATGCTTATTCGGAATTCCCATTCAGTAATGTAATAAAATACAACTCCGAAAAAAAGCTAATATACCCTAACCTATTTAGCTAATATGAAATTGTTATGCAATTAACGCTACCTACCGATAGTTTCCCTAGATTTGCTAAAACTCGCCCCCTTTTTGTTCTCGCTGTGAAGCTGAACTGAAATCACCATTTCCACGAATTTTCATCATTGGCATCTTTAGTTAACGAAATAGTTGTTGGTTTAGCTTAGTGATCAACAATGGAGCTCGTTGTAAACATACTACATGCACATATAATCTGGCTAAGTATTAGAAGATAATAAAGTACTAAATAAAGCAATATAACGATTTATGCAATACATTGAAATTGAAAGGCATGTGTTTCACGACCACATAAGCATTTGCAAAATATACACAGGCATAATATGAATGAGACATTATCCAGGGCTTATTGGTTTTCTTTCTCGAACTAAATTTAATATCAAACCAACAATTATTCAGGTATATGCTCTCTTGAAAGAGATCTATATTTTTTTGCGATGTGGTACTCTTGCGACTTACTATAACTTCAATTTTGCCAGAGTTGCTACTTCAAAAAGAGTTCCTTTACGTGACGCCATCGAAAGGCGACCACCTCCGGACGATGCTCTAGAGACCTTTGATGAACCCATAGAGGACACCAACAACCAGCTTGACGACGAGAAGCCTACATTAACTCCACCTGCTTCGACTTTTCCCAGCTTGATATGGCAACCAGGATTTTCCTTCTTCCAAACACAGCATGGGGGATACTTTGTACAAACGCCGCAGAGGACGTTCTTTTCACCTCTGCAGCTTTACAGAACCACCATGTTAAACAGCAACCTGCCAGCGAGAGCTAGGGCGCTGTTTTATCCAAGCAGTCCATTTTTACTTGGACAAGAAAGTAAGTATATACCCACTAGTGTCCGCAAGATATAAAATTACGAAAGTAATAAATGTTTGGCGCTGTTGAATGGTCAACCAATGTAGAAGTGTAGAAAAAAGTTCGTTAGTAAACAACTGCTTGTTTCTTGTACAATGCGCATTTAAAGCCCTCCTATGTCAAATAAGAGGTAAGGTCAATGGAAATACCCTTCTTTGTCAAGTGATATTTGTTCTCAAAGTCCAAGATGGTCACACAGTCGCTCTTGACATGATCAGATTTAGAAAGTCATGAGAATTTCATACGCAAAACGCTGTCACATTTACCAGAAATGGATCGAGTATCTGTGATCTTGAAGACAGCATGCAACACTCGGCAATCAAGCTTGCCGGTACAGTGGAACATGCGCTTATGTGTGTAATCGCCGAAGTCAGTTGTCCATGTCAGTTATTCTGACCGTTGTATTGCGCTTTTATGCTGTTTTCTTATTACCTAGTACTTTGTTACTATATTGTTAAGTATTCCTATTTCTATTACTTTATTCATTCAAAATGGTTCGACTACTAATAAGAAAATTGGCGAAATTGTTGTGAAGCGGAACAAACCTTCAATGAGAACGTGTCCGGTCTGTCAAAAATACCAGAGAAAACACCGCGCGCTACCTATAAGATCATACGTATTGCTTCATTCACTGCAAAGTAACACTGAAGCCTTTTCAGGTTGAAATTCTCATGGATCATACGATTGCAATTTTCTATAAAAGTGGTAAGGAAAGATATATTCGAGATAGCGCAGTGGCACCTGTTGCAGAGACTGTGGTGTCACCCCAAGAATGAAAAGTGTAAAAATTATTAAAAATCCGCTGTTCATAGAATACGCTTTTTTAATTAAAAAAAAATACAAATGAGAGTCATATATCAAMGCAAATATAAACAAATACTTCAAAATTAAAATTTTGTGTCGTGTTCWATAGTTAATATCCCAAAGCCGTTGACTCTCAAATTATCAGTTATTGTTTCCCGAAACTAATTTTTAATTAATTTTAGTTTGTTGAAAYTCTTTTCACATGAAACAACTGATGCACAAATTTGCATAAAATAAGTTTAGTGCAATCATAAAATTTGGAAGAGATTCTGTAAAATCCCATTCTATAATGAATTTAAAAAGGTCTATACATAAAATCAATTAGACACTATCACATTGGTCGTTTTTAAACATCTTTTCAAACTTGCTATCTCTAAAAGGAGTTCTGCAGTTCTGTTTCTGATACCTAAAAAACACTAGATGTCCTCTTTTGAAGTGAAGCTGCTCAGAGTTAACGTTAGAAAGAGACACACCTATTTTTACAAAACAGCCCCACTTAAAAGCTGCAGAATATTAATTTGGAGATAAATGAATGCTGATCTAAAAGAGAAAAGATTCAACTAAACCCTAGGGTATTTTTCAAACAAATATAAGMACCTAATATTTTTGCTACAATAATTTTACCTTACAAATTATTTTTAGCTTACACTTTTAGGAATTTCAGTTATTGCACCACTTAGTTTGCACAGGATACTATTACATGAAAAATGTCGATCACGAATTTTGAAATAAGATCTTTTTCAAACACATCGGTGTAGTAATTATCGAGTGATGTTTTGTAAAAAAAAGCTCTCATTCTCTTTCCGTCATTATCTCGGATGGATCTTTTCTCTCTTTTCCCTTTCTTTCATAGCCTTAAAATTTTCGATTTAGCAGGGTCTTGGAATTTAAGAAAAACATGTCACTTGTTAAAGGTCTTTTGTACAATCTTACCATCTTTTACCGAGCCTTCAAACTTAAAGCATTCAGAAGTTAAAGAAAGAGACTTTACACACGCTGTGGAATATGCAACTACTCGTTGCAAAAAAGTTTTTCACTATGATTATTGTGCATTTTACCATTTTAAACTTGTCAGCTAACAGCATCATATCAAAATGTGTTATGTGTATGTCGTATCAAAAAACAATAAATTAGTTAAAGMTTATCCAAAKGTATATCGTGTTTACTCTTTTTTATTATGTATTTTTTTATTACGCATGCATCATAATCAACAATTATCGCACGCTGCAGCGTGTGTAAAATGATGATTATGATGCGCCTACTTTTTTATTACCTAGATATTTACCTGCCGTTTAAATTACTAGGTATACCTTTTGTACCCATATCAAAATGAACGAACACTTTTAAAAACAACATTTCTTTATTCTAAGTAACTATAATACTCTTACTTTAAATAAACATTGATTGTACAATTTGTATTTTTAGATATTTCATTTTATGATTTAAGCCTACTAAAAATAACTACAAAATTGTAAAAGAGAATGTTTAATGTTTAAAACATTTTTGAGCTTATGATGCATTCGTAATAAAAAATAGCGTATGATACGCGTGTATAAGAGGGCCTTTAAAGCCCTTGCGACTTACAAAACACTCCGCTGCGCGTCGTGTTTTGAAATATGTCGCGCGTGCTTTAAAGGCCCTCTTATACACTTGTATCATAATATACTATTATATCTACACTATGCTCATTACATGTTTATCGACAGTTATTTAACACAGAAATTAATTAATATTCAAAACAACCCCTTATTTTTTACAATCATTTTAATACACAAATAAAAAAAGTCTTAAACTATAAAAAATTTTATTTTCCAGAACAATTCCAATGGGAGAGGGAAAGAGACCAAAAACGCATTGTATGTTACGTAGAAGGAGTGGCTTTCTATCGCAAGGAACCCTACGTCTTTACTCCGCAGGACTTAGACCCCTACGCATGTACCCATGTCATTTATGCATTTGCGTCTATAGACCCACACACTTATAGAGTTGAACCACGTGATGAAGAATATGATATAGTTCAAGGTAGGAAGACTTAAGTATGGTTAGTAGAGTATTCCCAGTTCCATAACATCATAATTATTGCCCCAGTAAACTACGGATATTTTGGTAACTTACTGTCCTGACGCAACAAATCAAGTCTGCCATGAAAACTAAAGATAATCTTTGTAATTTGTTTCATGATTAGCATCACAGGGTATAGTCATTATTATAGTTTAATTTTTCTATTTTTATCATAATATATCCAAGCGAATAAGCAAAATATCAAACTTTGCTCTCATTTAAGTAACTTTTTATCTTTACCGTTTTCTAAATGCCAATGGTGAACATCGAATTTGTAACACCCTGTATATTATAATAATATAATATGAGTCTGTTTCAAAAAAGCTGGTGTTAACTACTATATCCAAGCTTTGATTCGTATATTGAATTTTGCAAAATTTTTTCGCTAATAGTTGTTTGAACGAATAAGGCACTTACTGGGAAACTGGGAATACTATAATTTTAGTAGCAGATATGTTTATTTAAAGCTAATTACTTTTAGGAGGTTACCGTTCAGTAATTGGCTTGAAACGGCAAAATCCCCGTTTAAAGGTATTGATCTCAGTAGGAGGTATTAGAGAAGAAAGTTCTTACCGCTTCAGCAATTTAGTCAGCAGTGCCTCTAAACGCAGAGATTTTATTCGTTCCCTGTCAAATTTCATAAAGAAACATGGATTTGATGGAGTTGATCTGCACTGGCAATATCCCGGAGCAGAAGAACTGGGTGGAAGAGTCACTGATAAGGAGCATTACTCGATGCTACTCGAAGAAATGTCAGATATCTTTAAGCCTTACGGGTGGCTAATCAGTGTCTCAGTTCCTGCATCGAGATTCAAGATTGATGACGGTTTTGAACCAGAAGTTTTAAACCAAGTAGCAGATTTTATTAATGTGCAAGCGTACGATTTCAGTAAGGAAAGAGAATTTATAACAAGTCATCACGCAAATCTGTATAGTTATCCTACAGAAAACGGAATCGATACGTACTTCAGTGGGGTAAGTTACAAATTCACATCGTTCTGAAACTAGCATAAATTTTGTTGAAAATTTCAGGATTATGCCATAAGGTATTGGATAAGGAGGGGTATTCCGGCATCGAAGCTCGTTTTTGGAATTCCATTCTTTGGGAGATCTTTCACTTTACAGTATGAAAACAGAACTGATATCGGTGCTCCTATTATAAATGTTGGTAGGGAGGGAATGTACACGCAGCATCCTGGACTATTAGCGTATTTCGAAATATGTGATTTGGTACTAAGTGGTGGGTGGAAGCAGTATACTGATAAATATGGTTTTCCTTACATTGTCAAGGATGATCAGTGGGTGGGATATGATGACGAGCAAAGTATCCAACAAAAGGTATGTTTAATAATGCAGGTATCTTAGCAATATTCTGAAAAGTTGGTTTTGCAAGACTGAACTGTTTTATAAACAACTGTCATATAATCTAGTAAACTTCAGGAAATATTACTACTTAACGTGTCATCGAAAAAGGCAAAGTAAAACACATGAATAAAAGAAGCTCATACCTCAAGCATCAAATAGTATTATATAAGTATATATAAACAGCATTACCTCAACTCATCTGGACTAGCACTAGCTCGAATGCAACGTTCTTTAGTACAAATAAACCAGCTTTGCTAAGACGAAGAAAGTCTTCTTCTCAATTAAATAATAATAATAATACACTTTATTAATTAGCACAAGGCTAGTATTTGATACATTGGAAAATCACATTTATTAATTTATTTAATGGTCAACATGAATACACAAAACAAACAACCCAAAACAAATTAAACAATATTGGCACGCTACCCAGTGCCCGTAATATAAACCAACAACTGTGATTTGAAGCATCTAAGAGATTTAGCAGATCTAACATGAAATGGCAATGAATTGTATTTTATAAAACCCTTAAAGAAATAGAGATTTAGAGGCAGTTGCGTAAGTTCTATTCACAAAAATATCACCAGCATTTCGAGTTTCATACTGATGAACACCATGTGCCCTAACTATCATTTTTGTTAGGTAAGGTGGCATGTTATTATTTATTATTTTATATATAAAGACCATCGTAAGATACAGCACCCTATCCACAATATTCAACCACTGTAGAGCAATCAACATAGTCCTAATCAGCGTGAGCCTGGTACACTTTAAAATAATTCTCATTTCACGATTTTGAAGTTTTTGCAAGCAAGACGTCTTGTTAAGGTTGAACTGGAACACTATCGACGCACAGTATTCAAAATGAGGTTGTATAATAGTTTTATATACTCTAATGGTCGTTTCCATGGAGAGGAATTTACCCACTCTTAATAAAAAGAACAACTTTTTAGATATTTTGTTTTGCATGTAGTTAAAGTCATCAAACGATAACAAGCAGTCAATTGTGAGACCTAGGTATTTATATATCCTTACAATATCAATTCTACAATTGCAAATATGCAAATCTATTTTATCTAAATCTAAAAATTTATATTTGTATTAAGTAGTCACAATCATACCCTTAGTCTTTGATACATTAAGCTTTAATCTATTAATCTATTAAAGTTAAATTGGTGTGATGCATTTTCAACTATCACCTAACCTACTGGAAGCATGTTTAGTAATGCCATAATTCTCTCAGGATAGATGAGTCTGCAAATGCTTCTCCGATTCTTCACCAAGCTCTTCGTTTGCCTTTGTATACTTTGCCACAGGTTTGGAGGCCCTGTACACTCCAAAGCTGGAAAGAGAATCTCATCTATCCTTCACGAATGTCAGCACATTCTAAATTCAAAAGTCTGAAAATAGTAACAATAACAATGGTGTGAGGATATAATAACTGCAACATTTATGTCATGGCTATTGCCCTGCTTACAGTTAAAAGTTGGCAGCGAGCGGATCTATCACCATCAGTTTTAAACTGCACTTGTAGTAATTTAAACCAATCAAAATCGTCCGACTTGCCTTCCATCGAATGCACTTACCAAAACTTGCACAAGGAACTCAACAACCGATTTTGCGATATTTCTAACAACAATTATATATTCCAAAAATTAATGATAAAATAGTAAACAAATTATAACAGAGACAAATCGAAATCATGAAATCAAATATTCAAAATATCTTTTACATAATTATAATTCAAAAGGCGAGAATATGACTTTGAACCCTAATTTGATGACAATTTAGACCTACATGCGAGTCACGCATGTCTAAATTGTCCAAAACTACCTATACCTTTTATCGGAATTATGGTGACAACTAACACTTTCAAATTTACTTATTACGAACGATTTAATTAAATTACTTTATAAAAACATCAGACGTCGGTTACTTCACCTTGGCTAATGCTGGTCTCCCGATAATTATACCATTTCCAAAAATACGGGGAACCTGACTGGCCCGAAATTTGTGTGAACTGCATCAAAACGAATGTGCGAATCTACATAATCAGCACAACATCCAATTTTACGTTAAAACTGCATCACATGTTACCCGACATATGAAAGCTAAAACGAGACTAAAACTTTGGATGATCGACAAATGTTTCTAATCCTGCTAGACTTTTTGCCCAAACAAATGAAAGTGGCATGTACACCAGTATTTTATGAACTATTTGGTGAGATAAATTTTCAAATTTCTTCGTGAAGGTATTAGAAACCGTATGCTAATAAAACTAATTATTAAGCCAATTTAATATAAATCACCTATATACAAAATTGCAAGGAAGCCAGCTCAGCAGGTTATATAATAACATCAAAATTACCACTTTTTTAATAAATACTGTTTTTTACTTACGATCATAAGTGTCTTAATTTGTTATTTTTAACTTCATTGCTCTCGTATTTTTCAGCTCAGATTCAGAAACTTTAGTTTTTCCATAAAAAAAAACGTAGTCCTGCCCTATATCGCTAAGATCACCAGTAAGGAGGCGAAACGATGTGTACTACATTAAAACACAATTAAGTATTTGTTTAATTTACCTGAAAAACAAGAATACCATGATTTCAGAGAATGTATCATTGAATAAAACGAAACTACAAATAATCAATCACACTGCAAATTAAATCAGTTATTTAGAGCAGAGATACATACAATAGCAAAAATTAACAATACCAAATTACAAGGATTTAGGTGACGAGACCTTACTGGCCGGGAGGCTGGTCATCCTCTTTCAATGCAATGGTCCTCATTACCGATATTAAGAAACCATAAAGATTGCCTAATCTTTAAAGGACTATCATCTAAAAAATCTAGCAATCAAGAAATTCTACAGGTTCAAGTAGATTATTGCCAACCACATCTATCCCAGTATTAATACTAAACCTGTAAGCTATAAATATGACTAAAAAAATCAGCCTTTTTTTCTCGAAACTGATGTTTCTTAGCTACATAGAAATAAAACATCCATTACCCAATGGGGTGGAGAAGCTTATGATTATGATTATAAAATCGCAATTATATAATAATCAGATTCCTTTTTTTACCCGTAGAGTGTAAAGGTATGCAGTGTCTCTCACTCGTTTACTTTCTTTTGTACTATTTTCTTCCACTTAGTCCTGTCCTTTGCTATTCCTCAAGCTTCGTCCCAGGTGAGGTTTCTCTTCCTCAAGGCCTCGGCCACTGTCATATTCCATGTCTTCTGGGGCCTCCCTCTTCTTTTCTTTCCTTGTACTTTTGCCTCCCACACTAGTTTTGCTGGTCTTTCCTCGTTCATTCTCACCAAGTGCCCGAACCACTTTAATTTATTCTCTTCAATAGTTTGTTTAATCTACTCTATTTCTAGGTCTTCTCTGATTCTGTCGTTTCTTATTCTGTCCATTCTAGTCACCCCTTTAACACGTCTCAAGTATTTCATCTCTGTTGCCTGCAGTCTAGTTAAAAGTCTATCACTTAACACCCAACTTTCACTACCATATGTCAATATTGGTCTATAAATGGTCTTGTATACCGTCATTTTTGTCTTCTCACTTATTTCCTTTTTACTCGCAATTACGGGATAAAATTTGATGTTATTGAATAATGTGCCCAGCTTACTCCCTATGGATAAGCGCGTTTTAAAAATACGAGGGTGAATGCTTTCAGCGTCCATAATATAAGATAATATTTTGTCGGATAGATCGCTGTCTCTTGAAAACAGTGACAAAAAGTTAATAGTCTGGCGTTTTGAAGATATTCGGAAAACATTTTTTGCTGGGAACCACTTTGGGGCTATAAATCCCGTATGGGTATAAAGGGGTGATTTATATTAAATCGAGTTAAAGTCATMTGTATAGTACTAWACCTATATAATATATATAAACTTAGTTTAATGAGTGCCTTGTTCTTATAATCCTTTTAMCCAGTATGTTTATGAATGTTTCATACTAAAAAGTGATCTATTACTTTCATTTTCAATCAATGCAGGTGTATCAATCAATATACACGGAATAATTTACGAAAGAAAGACAGGATCGTGGAAATAGCTATTTATGTAACAAGGAAGTAAAGTGGCACTTTATCGAACGAGTTTGGAGTTTGAGAGCCGAGACGAAGACGAGTCGAGCAACCAGACGAGTTTGAAAAAGACACTTTACTGCCATTTTCAGCATCCTGTCGAATGTAGTAGCCGAAAAAAATATTTTTCTGTATAAATATTGCGTCTTTCGTTGTATAGCTGCGAAGAGCTGTTTCCTCCACGAACGTTTGTTCCCACTTTCAATATTAAATATTTTGATTACTCTAATGAACTGCAAACTGTTTTGAGCTAATTCACAAAAATATTTCAGCTCTATTTTGTCAACAAACTGAACTTGGGAGGTGTTTCCATCTGGGCAGCAGATCTGGATGATTTCAAGGGTATTTGTGGCCCAAAATATCCTCTACTATCCACTATCCGAAAATATATTAAAGGTAGAAACATTGGAATAGTTTTATGAGACAATTAATAAACGACTACATTTTTTATAAAGAAAACCAACCAACAACGGAACAACCCCCACCAGTCGCTTCATGCGATTCAACTGGACTTTACAGTGATCCAAAGGATTGTGCATCTTACTACATGTGCCGTAATGGTGCCTTGGTCCACATGAGGTGCGTCGCCCACATGATGTTTGATCCCAGCAACGGTGAATGTGGATACATAGACCCCAGCAGGTGCAGACCTGGGCAATCCATCCACATCCCAAATGTTTTCAAAGAAGTTAGCAATCTGCCTGTAGTAGCTAGTGCTGAATTAAAGGACAACAAACCAAAGGTAATCGCGTATACAGAACGTAACACAGGTGTTTTATGTTTCTCATAATATGCAGGTTGTATGCTACGTTACAAATTGGTCGTTCTACCGCAAGGCTGAAGGGAAGTTTGTGCCAGAGAATTTGGACGGACGCTTGTGCACACATGTGGTCTACGCTTTCGCTACTTTGGATCCGGAGAAGCTTATCATGAAAGAATTCGACCCATGGGCTGATTTAGATAATAGTAAGTACTTTATTATTTGATATTTATAAGTATATAGCTTTTAACAATAAGCTCGACGAAAGAAATACAATTTTCAGAGTGAAGATATCATTGTAGTGTAGTTGAATTAGAGCGACAAAGTCGCTAAATTTGATGAAGATTAATTATTTGGATCAATCAGCATACTTAATGTACTCCTAACTTTTTGAAGCAATCTGCCATAAGCAAGAATTCTGTAAAATCGACAGCGTTGTATTTTAGAAACTAATTTTCGATATGTGCATACTCATTGCACCCACTGTTTTATTTTAGGATTACTTTTAAACAATCAAAACCATTAAACAGGGTAGTGAGGCACTGCGAATCAAAAAATTTTGGATGCATTATTTTTCTTCCTTAAAACTTTGAATTTTGTACAACGGCATTGACACACATGTTCTCAATACAGTAGGTTCTAAGTTAGACCGTTTGATTCTACTCACTAATCCTTGAAATAGGACTAGTTTTTAACTTTACATCCATCCAGTTTTCCATAGGTGGGAGTGGTTAAGACTAAAAACTTCAAATCGACATCTTCCAATAATTAAAAATGCCATCTGACGCATAACATTTTATTTCATTCTGTCTGTGTTTCTTTGCAAGTTTTCTTGTTTTTAAAGTTCTTGCCAAAAATGAGATTCCGCACAGCGATAGATTCTATGCGGCACCTACCACAAGAGGAATTTCTCATAATGTGTGAAACGATATATTTTATCTACTGGTTCTGTTTATTATTCCATGACAAGTGCAACTGAATAATGATTGTGTCTTTGATGGTCTTGACTATTTATTCTTTCAAATTCTGGATCATTTCTATATGATCTTTAATTACTTATTTTACAAAAACACTTAAGACACCATAAGAAATGCAACAGCTATACGCAGTTTTTATTTAAAGGCTATTATTATGCCAGTAATTAGGGGGTTCAAATCGGGACATTTTACAGGTAGCGTTGCTTTATCGATAACTTTTCCTGTGCTGGAGAGACTTGATTTAAACAACCTCGATCTGCAAAACTTTTTCACTACACAGTAAAACTTCATTTAATTATTACCAGAAAAAATTATTATAATGGAAAAACTTACTTTACTGTTAAATTCTGATCCTTTAACAAATTACATGCACATACATTCATAGGTTCCAAATATATGATTCGCAAAAATTTTTTTTATCAATTTCTACAAGAAGTCACTTCTTTGGCTTCATTTTATTGTAGGTAACTAAAAATCGGTTTTATTTATTTAGGTCTTTATGAAAGAATAGCAGCAGTCAAAGGTCCTAAGGTTCTCATCTCTCTTGGAGGCTGGACTGACTCTGCTGGAGATAAATACTCCAGACTTGTCAGCAACGGTTCTGCCAGAAGAAAATTTGTCGTTGCCGCTATCAGTTTCTTAAGGAAGCACGGTTTCAATGGATTACATTTCGACTGGAATTATCCAGTATGCTGGCAAAGTAATTGCAATAAGGGATCTAATTCAGACAAACCCAATTTCACTAAATTGCTACAGGTGAATTGCAAGCACCACATTTCCAATTCCATCATAAATCTTAAAATTCTCATGATCCTTTCCAGGAGCTTCGTGCGGAGTTTAACAAAGAAGATCCACCTCTTCTATTGGCAGCTTCTATTTCCGGATACAAAGAAGTCATCGAAGTTGCATATGATCTTTCTGCAATAGGACAAGTCTTAGATTTCATGTCGGTCATGACATACGATTACCATGGCGCTTGGGAAAGAAAAACTGGTCATGTCAGCCCCTTATATTCAACTGCTGGTGAAAAGTATCCGCAATACACAACTGTAAGCTTGCCTTTATCATTTTATTACTTCACTACTGAACCGTTCTCTTTCAGAACTACACAATGGAATATTTGGTCTCGAGAGGTGCACCAAGAGAAAAATTATTAGTAGGCGTTCCATTTTATGGGCAGACTTTCACACTTGGAGCAACTGGTGATACAAGTGTCGGTGCTGATGCTGGTGGACCAGGGGAACCTGGAGAATACACTAAACAACCTGGAATGCTGGCATATTATGAAATCTGTCATCGGGTGAAAAATCAGAGGTGGATTGTGAAAAGAGACAACTCTGGTAGAATGGGTCCTTATGCGTACAACCGTAATCAATGGGTGAGCTACGAAGATCCGGATTCAATAAAAGTAAAGGTGAGTAGAAGAAATTAAAATCAAAAATATGAGTAATAAGGAAATATTGTTATTAGTGATTATTAATGATATCACGAAAAACTTTGTTACGAAAACGTCCCAAGTGATTTTTAACAATCTTTTAGTCTTAAGTGCTGGCGTTTAAAGCGAGTAGCTTGAAAACAAAGAAATGTTCAAATAATTGCTCTGATACACAATAAAAACTAAAATTATTCAGCCTGACTGTCAAATAAACTGAAAACTCGCAAATACAATTACAATTCATTAAAATGCAAATGCAATAGTACACACAAAATAATAGGACCAATCAATATGGTTCGAATTTTTCTTTATTTGCATAGATTCTGAACCGAACATGCTTTTTATAATCGTGCAAAAACCTTCTATTCGAATTATGCCTTCGGTATGTCTTTCATATATGCTCAGTCTTAGGTAGCGAATTCTGAACCACAACATTGTTTTGGTCCCCACTAGCAAGCTTATTTTACTCATATCATTTCAAAGACTTTTTTACAAGTATCTTATTATTTACAGAATTTGTTTCACGTTTAATAAATCATATAAGATAAACCTACTCGTAGTCAGACTACGGGCCCGTTTCACAAAGCGTGACTTTTTTGACGTGCTACTGCTGGGCCATCAAAAATACAATAACAAATCCCTGTTGTTAGAGTTTCATTAGTGATAAACTTTGTAAAGTCTCTAGATTTATAGAGTACAACAATTGTCACCATTTACACTCTAAAAAGAGTAGGAAATTTGAATGTGACAGGACCGGGGTGTTTGGATGTTATTAGAAAATTATAAGAATAAAACATTATCTTTATATTCATTTCCAAACGTGAGCTGTAGGGGGAAGAGCCTCCCTTCTAACAACAAAAAACTATTGCAACGATCATTCTTCTTTCACCAAAGAATTTGAAACTAATCATACCGCTTTAAAGTAAACGAAGTAAGTACCACTGAACCTGTAAACACCAAAATATTGTAATTTTTTTTTAATTGAGCAATCAATATAGGCGACTAAAATTATGAGTTTAGAGCAAAAAAGGCTTTGAATGCCTTGATGTTGATTCTTGACAGTCAGACTTGTTTATTTTTTGTATAACTTTATATGATAAAGAATTCAACTTTTCAATACTTATTTTTTAACAAGGTTAAACATTACTCTGAAGTGACAAGTAGGATGTGAGGTGTAGCCTTTGCTTCAAGTGAACATTTCTTCCCCAAGGTAAAGAACTGTAGACCAGAATTCAACAAAAAATTCTTGTAATTTTTTAAGAAAGGAATTTAACGGGCACTAAATTATAATACGAACTTTGTTACCTTTACCTTTAGTAGAGAGTTAACTTTAATCATAATATATGTTAATTTTGGTGAAGCCTGAGAAAAATATACTGAAGGTACCCTCTTTGATTAAAACTATCTTGTATCAAATTTATTAAGGTAAGGTACCTTATTTAATATACAAACAGACATCTCATATTTTTTGTCATCCACAATATTTTTTAGGTCTGATAAATAAATATACCTATATCTGTCCCTTCAATTATTAATCATCTTAATATTCGAATAGAGTTCACATTTAATGGTTGGCAACCACAACACTTTTTGATTCTGAATATAAAATTTCTGCAGTGCCATTTATCTAGTCAGCCACTTTGATTGATTATTCCTGGATGGCAATGATAGTATACCTAAATAACTGATCTTACTTAATTCCATGGTTTTCATTATCTGAAGCTACACATATTTGTCATGTATTTTTAGAAACAGTTGTTGAAAACTTACAATACACTTTTTGTACATTTTTCCATCTAACATAAAATACTCTTTTTCTTCCTAAAAAAATTATCAGTTGAACTATGCTTTTAGCCCCTACCTCTCAATGAATCACTTATACATTGTTTCATAAAATAAGAAATAAATAATTATGTTCTATCTTTGGTTATTATTCTATAGTCTATATTCAAAGAAGGTGTGGATTTTCTTCAATATTATCCTTCATAATTTTAGTTTCAAGCATCAATTATATTAACTTGCAGGCAGAATACATAAAATCCTCTGGTTTTGGAGGAGCAGTCGCATGGACCGTAGACCTCGACGACTTCTCAAACAAATGCTGCCAAGGTCGTTTCCCCCTTCTGGCATCTCTCAACCGAGAACTGGGTCTAATATCGGACCCACCAGTGAGGAACGACTGCAGCAAGCCCCCCGAACCCGTAACTCCTCCGGCACCAACTTTAACCACCGGGGTTGATACAGGTGCAGATTATTCACCTACCACCGAGCATGAACATCACCATCATCCCAGTACTACCAAGGCAACGACAACCAGCCCCTGGTGGACAACTACACCCAGTACAACGGAGAAGACCACCACTAAGCCATGGTGGATCACGACTCCAAGCAAGAAACCTTCCACGGCATCGACGACTTCTAGTCCTTGGTGGACAGAATCAACTACAAGAACGACTACAAGGAAGCCTACTACAACTCCGTCTTGGGAACAACCATGTAAGAATTTCAATTTAATTTAGACTAATTTTGTAAAACTGCTAAAATTTCTTTTAAAATATACTACTGTCAAACAGGGCTGGGTCAACTGTTAAATTCTAATGTGCAGACTGCATGTTCTTGACTTGTATGGGGCCATTGAGTAACAGGATGATTAATGTTTAGAATGCTGTGAAGAACTTTGGTGCAAGGACATACTTTTGAATGCATGTCTGTCTGTGGGTCTGAGGAGTATATGAGTAATAAGAGGTGTAGCCTAGTCATTCAGACAATATAATATATTAGGAAAGACTTTTTTTAAATTATATGGTCATATGAGTATGAACTTTTTAAACTATAATTAACAAATTGTGGTTTAAAATGAATCAGCTGCAAAACAAAATATAATGAGCCTGTGTCTATTCATTATTCTTTCCAAAAGCTTTTATTTTATTGTTTATGTGTTAGACTTTTTTGGTATTATTGTGGCTGAATTTAAGTTTTTACCATTTGTTATTCTTTCAAATGTCTTTTATTATAGTCCTTATTGGAGTTAGCTCAAATGAGGGTTTTCTTTTTAAACATGTGTTCTTTATTTGCTGTAAAATTTTTATTTTGTTGAACGATATTTTATTTTTTTTCTAACTGATTCACTTTGCACAGTATTAGTCTAAAATGAAAAAAGCACTAATGTAATTGGTGATTTTCATTACTACCCCACAATGGTGGGTAAAGTGCATCAATTACACTCTGACAAAAAAGAGAAGCTCTTCAAAAATTTTTAAATGCATAAATTGAAATATATTGACAATTACACCCAGGAAAACATACATATTTTTTTAGCTTTATTGTTGCAAATATATCTTAGAAAAACTCCTTTTTTTGATTCACTTAGCCCCATTTGATGGTATGTTTGGAGCTCATTAACTGCTAATTATGGGTATCCAGCAAAGACACTTAATTAAAAGTATCTGGAATAATAAAAATTAGAAGATTTTGAAAGTTTAGTCAATTTTGAACTCCAAACACCTTTCTTATCTCAAATAGAATCATATGAAATTTTTTTATTGTATTGATGCAAAATTTAATTCTGCATACCTACATTATATTTGTTTTCCTATACCTACTTATTGTCAGCCATTTGAAAGTTGTAAGCCGTTTTTAAGTTGGTACCAATTTGTTTGTACCAATTGTGTGCTAGGGAAACAATGTATTTTGCAAAAGTGCTAATATGTAATTGTTCCTAACTAATAAAATGAATTCATACCAAAGATAAATAATACTGGGATATTTTGCAACTGATCTCACAGCGTCACTAAATCAGGTAGTACAAAATTAGAATATTACAAAAGGGACAGCGTACAATATTTTAAAGAAGCACTGCTTTAGGCCTTTTTATACCAGCAAATTCAAGATTTAAAACCCATAGATTTTATACAACACCATGTATTTTGCTAATTTATAACAGTAAAAAAAACTAAAAGATTACTTTTATTTCTGGCTAATATTAGTTGGACCAGTAAGGCAATATTTTCTATAAGTGAAGATTATAACAGACGAAATAGTCACTACTAGGCTAATGAAAATCTTAATGAAACAAGATGTCATTTTCAGGATCGTTGGTAATTTAATGTTTATTGTAATAATGGAGATACTGTTGCAAAAGGTTTAGAAGAAAGGTTTGATGGCAAAGTGAATGGCAAACAATGGACCTCACCATAGCCCTCCACATTTCCCTCATTTAACTCTAATGGATTTCTTCATTTGAGGTTATATAAAAACAGAGTTTATTTCCACTCCCCTACCATAAAAGAAAAAATAATTGACCAAATAATAGGCAGGCTGCACACACTGCTATTAGATAGAAGATAGAGGCATGCTTACAACAGGAGTGAAACATTATTGAACATAATTTAATTTTTGATAAATCCATTACGTTTTCATCTTTTTAAGTTGCAATTTTTGTTCATGTTTTTATTAAATAATATATAAATTGATAAAAATTCATTTATTTTATAGTCAATGCAGACAGAATTTGAACTTCTGATTGTGTTAATTAACATTAGTTCACCAACAGTTTTGATACTATAGTTAAATGTCTTGGACTAATAAAAGAAATAGAAAATAATATTTGATAGAAACTGTTTTCTGGCTACATTTTCCACACTTGCCATAAATTAACACTACGCAAATTTAAAAAAAAATCATCATGGAAAAATTTTAAATTTAAATATTATGGAATAATTATTGTTACAGAACCGGTTTGGCAGCAGCAAGAATTTTATTAAAACAACGGTGATGGTTTCTATGACATACTATCAGTCCACATTTTACTGATTTTAACATGAAATTGATACATATTTTGAGAAAATTGCTTATAACTTTAAACAGCATTAATTAAATTTTGCATCACTGCAATAGAAAATTTATATTTGGTTCTTTTTAAAATAATGAAAATATTTTGAGTTCCAACTAGACTAAAAATGAGCAATTCTGACCACTCTATAGATATTTTCGACAAATTACAAGGGTACTGATAAATTGTACATTAATAGCTATTTCTGAAAGCCAAATTTTTTTTTCAGTGCTTAGGAATTTGAAGTTACTGAATTTTAAAGTAATTGACACAGAACTATTTTTTTACAAAAATCAAGTTATCTCATGAACAATTAATTTTAGATATAGATAAATTTAAACAAACTCACCCTTAAATTAATTGAGAATCCAAAAGTATGAAAAAATACTGGGTGTTCCATTTAAAATGAGTAAATTACTGGCTACTTCCAGTATAACCGGAAGTTGTAGCAGGTTGTGGCACAATTAGTTAACATGCCAACTTTCAATACCTTCCGATCACTCTGTATGAGTATCTCAAACTATTTTTATTCCCAACAGCTACTACCATTCCGCCACCTGCTGTAGTTATGCCTGAAGTAGATGAATTTCCTGGTGCTTCAAAGCCATGTGAAGCCGGGTCTTACTACCCTGACCCGATGAACTGTAACGCATATTACCGTTGCATACTGGGAGAACTTCGTAAGCAATACTGTGCAGGTGGACTGCACTGGAATCGAGAGAGGAATGTTTGTGATTGGCCCATTATTGCCAAATGCAAAGAGCAAAAACGTAAGAATTAGTAGTAGCTAGATTATTGGTATACTGCTGAAGGGGTAAATATATTCATGGACATAAAAAACTTAWAATGATAATACAAAAGAGTGTGTAGTAATTTTAATGATATCTTGCAGCTGGAAACAGCCCTACAACCACAAAAAGACCAATAACTATCCAAATAACTGAGTCTAAACCAACTACAGTCAAACCCATCACAACCAAAAAGCCTGTCACTTCTGAATTTGGCGAAAAATGCCAAACCGGACAATATTATCCACACGAACAATGCAACAAATTCTACATTTGTGTTAATGGAATATTGGTAACACAAAGTTGTGCACCCGGACTGAGTTGGAATGTTGACAAGTCGATGTRCGACTGGAATCATAGAATTCGATGTCTAGGACGCATTGCAAATGGTGACTACTTTGGAARGCTAACTGATGGTMGTTTTGTTGTTTTGAAATTCTTTTTTTCAAWTGATTATGTTTGGTATATTTTAGATACAAATGCAGACTTATATTCTAATTGTGAATCGGGAAGCTTTACAGCATATAGTGGAGATTGCMCTCAGTATCTTCACTGCCTGTTTGGGAAATATCAAGTGTTCCAGTGTGYACCTGGGCTTCACTGGAATAATGTAAGTATTCAATGACTTTTTTTTTCAATCATACAGATTTGACTTATAAGTGAATCGACCTTATTATAAATTGATGACTTCAGTCATTAGAAATGTTGCAGCTGTAACATTCTACAAAATTTTCAAGAATTTATTTGAATGCTTCACGGACTACTGATGAACTTGTAAGGTCAGATTTTACTAACTGTTTTGCATCCTTGAAATTACATAACATACCTACAGTCCATCCAACTCATTCATTTCTTGTCTTAAAGCTCTTGACAGCCAGAGTATGCTTATAACTGGTGTTACAAAAAAACATATGTTTAGATCCTAATCTACAATTAAGGATTTAAAATGCCTTATTTAATAATACATGCACAAAACACACACCACTACGAACTGCATTATTTTAAATATTAGTTCAATTTAAACCAATAAAACCACGAAAACCTATTCTGGAAGTTCTTCGGTGTAGCTTCGTGAACTAAATGGAGACCATATCATCTTGAGGGACTTTTTGCATAATTTTGATCTACTATAATAGATATGGAAGCATGTTTTCGGAAAAACAATTTTTTTATTTTCTTGAAGACTCTTCCTAGCTACTTGCAATGAGAGTAACTTTTATGTTCACTTTTTATTGCTCTTTTTAAAAATACTGAACTGCTTTTTTAAGTTTTACGTATATTTTTTTCAAGAAAAAATAACCTGCTGTCCCTCCTACAATGCCACCCTGCTTTAGATACAAAGCACTATTTTATGTCAAATTATTGGCTGTCTATTATAACAGCCTTCCAAAATTGCTAATCACGAGAAAACCATTTTTTCAAAAACGGAGAAATATTCTTTTGTAGAAATGAAACATTTCTGGACTTACATAAGCTTCTCTTCAGGAACATGCATCAGTATTTATAACATTGAATTTTCGTAACTCCCTGTATATGAAGCTGTTTCTATTTTGGGATGAGCCGCAGTAATATCAAAGATAAAAAGATGTTTTCAATAATAAATGCTGTGCATTAGTTTCTACAGAACTACAAACTGTGTAAAAGCCACATCCTATTACAATGATGACATTCAGCATTCATCTAGTAGAAGAGATTTGAGTTGTTGTGCTACAGATTTTCTTTGTAACTGTAATGATTTTCTGTTGATTCTATTACAGCAATACAGTTTGTTTCCCGAATTAGAATTATGACACAAAGTTTATATAAACGTAAGACCGGAAATGCTTCCTTTCTGATATACAGGGTGTTGAAGATTCAAAAAAATCTAATTTTTCTGTATTTGTAAAAAACTTTTTCTTTTTCAAGCTTTCACATTTTTGGAAGGTTGTTATAGCAGATAATGTAGTAATAGTAATAGTAATTTGCATAAAGTAGCATTTGATACCTAAAGCAGAGTAATAGTCGATAGGACGAATTGCTTTTGTAAAAGAACACATATTAAAACAAAATGGGCAAAAAATTACTGTTCTACAAAAACTGAACTTCAATTTTTAGATTGTTTCAAATTACATTGTAGTAGTTCATGGTAAATTATCAGCCATACGATAAGTAATCTTTGACTGTTATTTATTAAAATACACGCTGCGTATATTTGATGTTATAGTGCAGTTTAGAACAGAATTTTTTAACTTTATCAAAAATAGCTAGTTTTAGCACTATAGGGAGTGATTTTATTGTATTTTTACTGATCTTTTTAAATACTACAACAGTTTGAAAAAATTGAACATACATTTTTTTATTAATAAAAACCCCTGTGCTCCTAACTGTTACAGTTGTAGATTTTTTATTAAAAAACATTATTGAAAAATCAGTCTTACATGTTAATAGGGATCATTAGACAGCATAAAACATGTACGAAAACACGTAAAATATTAAAAATATATATAAGTTGTCGCTGAAGCAAAATGCTTGTGTGTGACGTCCTTTTCCAACTATTTTATCTGTTATATACTAACATAAATACTCTCCATATAACTTTTAAATATTTAAGTATTCTAAGATTTATAAGTACTTTATATTTCTGGTACAAAATCAGTTTTTATTTATTTATTTATTTAAATTGGTATTTACAACATCTTATATATTTCACAACCCTGCACTAGCAGACATTTTTTGTTCTTTTTCTCGAACTTGAACACCACATAAGCTTGCAAAAGTTCTTGGTTTCTGGATGACAGTGTACTTTTTCCCACTATATATCATTCTAACACTAGCTTTACACTCTTTACGGGTAGCCTCTGTATTGCAATGGGGTTCATAATGCAGCTATACAAAAACTACAGATGCAAGTAAGACAAAAAGCATGAGATTGCATCCTTAAAAATATTTATTTTTCAAAATTATTTTTTAGCCCATGTAAAGGCAGACACACAGAAGTTATTTATTTTATTGCGAAAAAATTAGGCTGGACTCTACAGACGGGCAATATTTAAGGTGGGCCACCTACCTGCACAAATTGAGGCATTAAACACATACATGATGTGTATTTGTTCCTAAAAAAGTTTTTACCTTATTGTGTGTACCCTTCACTTTAAAATATCAGAATTTGGTAAAGGTTGATTTTTAAAAAGACAAAAACATCAACTTATGCATGATTTGTTTGGGAACATTTTATGTTTTGATGGGGTTTTAATTACTATTTTTGTCATTAAGTAGGTTCTGAAACAGTTTGGTTGAAAACACTACAAACTGAGCTTCATTTTTTTGTTTGTGTTTTATTGCCAAATCTGAACACTGGAAGCACAGAACTGCAAAAGTTGAGTAACATATTAAACTAAATTGATATTGGCACTGACATAATATCCAACTATTCCAGTTTGTTTGATACATATTTTATGTCATCATCAAAAACTGTTCCAGTGCAATTCCAAGACAGTTAATATAACTCTGAAAACCAACTGATTAAAAGTTCTCTTGTTCTCGAACATTGCATATTATTTATGTTTTAAATTTTATTTGTTTATTTTAATTTTAATTACAAAAGATCAATTACAAAAAAATATATATAATATCTTAATACATCCTTGCTTTCCTAATAAAACTACTTAAACTAATCTTCAAGTCACAAGTTGTAATTATTCTATTATTTACACACATAATTCATTAAATTTATTAAAAATAATAATCTCAAAATAACATTAAGTCAAAATTCACTAAAAAAATAAAATTTCTTCTTTCTCTAGCATAATATAAATAAGTATACATGCAGGGCACAATGTATCAAGTAGGCTGTATCTAGCCAGCACAGCTTTTAAGAAGACGTTCTCCCAGGAACTTCCATTCTGTATGTATCATCTGTGTAGCATAAAGTTTTATTCGCATCATCTATCTGAAGAAGAACATTCATATAAACAATAAACAAAACTGGATCCAAAACTGTACCCTGAGGTACACCAAATTGAATCTTCCAGGGCAAACTAGTTTTTTTCCGTTCTAACAGAGTTAATTTATCTAAAGCGATGTTCTAGGCAAAATTAACAAGTTTTTTGTTTACAATCTTCTTCCAATTTGCAACTACTATCACTCTCTGTATAGCACAACAATTCTTTTACTTTTAGGAAAGAAAAATCTGTGACTGGCCCATAAATGCTCGTTGCACGGAAGGAGGAGACAATTCGGTGCTCCCACCAATTGATGAAGAAGAGGTTCCACAAGTTGTACCTATAAATAAACCCACTACTTCAATACCAGAATGGCAACCACCTACTACAACACGAAAACCTACCACTACACCAGAACCATTAGCTGAGCCTCTCCAACCGAATTCTGGATATTTCAAAATCGTTTGCTATTTTACCAACTGGGCATGGTATAGAAGGGGGATTGGCAAGTATATGCCTGAAGATATAGATCCCAACCTGTGTACGCACATTGTTTATGGGTTCGCTGTTTTAGACTATGAGAATTTGATTGTAAAGGCTCATGATTCCTGGGCAGATTTTGACAACAGTAAGTTAAAAACAACTAGAATAAGAAAAGGGAATTGAGGCAGGTTTAAAAAAAGCAGCGTAAATCCTAATTTAATAAAATTGAGTTAGTGGCACCTTCTTGTACAAAAAAGTATTTTTTTAATACCGCCAAATAAGATTCTTTATTTATTTATTTATTTGTTTAATAGGTTACCCCCAGTGCATCCAAATACAGTAAATAATTACATATAATTAAAATAGGTGGTGATAAATAACAAAAGTATCTCATTAACTGCAATTATTTTCTACATTTTGGCAAATTCATACTTACTTGCTAATCAATATTTAAGTGAGCATCAAAATATGCACCTAAAACTTTAAATCAGGTACTAATCTTTTAAATACATTGTCGTTGTTTAATCTTAAGCTTCTAACAATTGAAGCGTGCATACCTTAATTAGTGTTAGAGACAGGCACACCAAATATCCTCTTAGATCTTAATTGCTGACCAGGTATGTGGAAGCCAATATTACCCAGTACTTCCGAACAAGTAATGTGTCCATTTAGTAACTTATAAATAAAACAGAGATCAACATAGCTACTCCTGTTTCTCAATGACCTAACACCCATCACATTACGAATTTGAGTATAGTTGTGGTCATATTCCAAAACAGAAACAACCAGTGCTTGATACACAGTCTTTACAGCATCCACTTTAAAATCACTGCAGTTACGGAGAACACATTCCAAGATCCTAGAAACCTTTAGAGACTTACAGGAAATTTGAGATTATGCAATTATTATGATATTGTTTTCTGAATTTGTATTATCCTGGTATTTAACAAAAATGAATGAAAAATGTAACATATTTTTGTAATTCAAATTCTGTCAAATTCAAATTCAAAACAATTTCAAGACTACAAATCAATACTACCAATACCACTACTTCCTAGAAATTTCATTTATATGTCGCATGAAATTTAAGCATTCATCAAAGGCAACTCCCAAATCTCTTATGCTAAATGTATACCTAGCAGCACAGTTATCAATACACTATGTAGCTTTCACTACTACAAATGATGTAGCATTTACCAATGTTAAGAACATTTTACTAGATGGACACCAGGCAAAAAGGTTAGATCGCCTTACAAAAGTATCTGATCACTAGTTGATTTAATTTTCATGAACAGTTTCAAGTCATCTGCAAAATATAAATTTAGAATTTTGGAAACGAACACCTATATCATTTACAAACAAATTAAAATATAATGGAGACAAGCGTGATCCCTGTGTAACACCAAATGTTATAAGACAAGGTTCAGATATAGTAAACCCTATCCTCAATTTCTGTTTGTTTGTCAAAAAAGCTAGAAATCCAGGATACCAACCATTACTAAAGCCCAACATATCAAGCTTTGCAAGAAAAATACCATGATCAACCCTATTGAAGGCCTTATAGAAGTCCGTATAAATGGAAACCAATTGACACTTGCTTGAAAATGTGCTCAATATTTCTGTCTCATACACCAATAAATTTGTTACTGTTGATTTCTGCCGGGTAAAACCATGTTTATTAGGAGGTACAAACTCCTTACAAGTAAAACTAAGAAAGTCATTAACAAGGCTCTCAAACAATTTGGGTATAGAGTAGTGTTTGCAAACCATACGATAATTCCTCACATCCATCTTATTACCCGACTTTAGACTCCGGAATCACATAACTCTCATTCCATAATTCAGGAAACATTGAACACTTGAGAAACATATTATGCAAAAATTCAGTGGAGTGCTCAAAGAAAATGTACACTGTTTTAATAATACATTTGGCACACCATCAGGAGCAATTGTTACTCTGCTCGAAACAGAGAGTATATTATTAAAAACTACCTCTAATGAAATACCAAGGCAAGCAATACAATCCTGGCCACCACCTGACTGATCAGGAATCCACAAATCAACATACACTGCAGAACACTGATCCAAGAAGAGATTACAAATTTCAGTCTCGAGTATTGCCTCCCTATCATCTAAGTACATGGTTCCAGGCCAATATAACACTTCTTAAAGTCGTTTATATAAGACCAAAAAGTTTTGTGATTTTCCCTTTGCTTTGTTGTACTGTTTGCTGGACTTATGTTGTTTTAGTAATAAAACACTCCCCAATTATAATATAAAACAAAGACAAGGCAAATAACTCACCCTGATTTGTGTTTTATAAATCCTTGCCACTCAAAACTTTGATGACATTATACATATATGGATCTTTTTGTCCACAGAATTTTATGAACGAGTAACAGCATATAAAGCTAAGGGTTTGAAAGTTTCTTTGGCTCTTGGAGGATGGAATGATTCTCAAGGGGACAAATATTCTCGCCTTGTGAATAGTCCTGCTGCCAGGGCAAGGTTCATTAAGCATGTATTGGAGTTCCTGGAAAAATACAACTTTGATGGTTTGGATTTGGATTGGGAATACCCAAAATGTTGGCAGGTAAGGAAAAGGTATTACATCTAATGGCTTAGAATTTCAAATAAAACAAAGATCGTTCATACTACTATTTAAACGTCTTCCAGATATTTCTTTCTGTATTCTACATACTGCATGTTTAAATCTTCAGGTTGACTGCAAAAAAGGTCCAGATTCCGACAAAGCAGCCTTTGCAGCTTGGGTAAGGGAATTAAAGGCTGCCTTTAGACCAAAAGGTTACTTGCTCTCAGCGGCTGTTTCACCTAGTAAAACTGTGATTGATGCTGGTTATGATGTCAAAACTTTAGGAGAGAATTTAGACTGGGTAGCTGTTATGACTTACGACTTCCATGGCCAGTGGGATAAACAAACAGGACACGTCGCTCCTCTTTACCTACACCCGGATGATGAAGTTGTATTCTTCAATTCCGTAAGTAGAAGTCAAAAGTTACAAATTGCAGAATTGTAAATTTTTTTAACACCCTTGCAAAGTCTTGGGATAGTGAGGCCAAGCATGGCTGACATCCTACTAAGAGCCAAGGCCCTCACGTGAGAGTTCCAAAGAAAATTGTTAAGATCAGAACTCCTTAAATGAAGAACTGGTCATATAACGTTCCATACCAATCAATTTTTATTAATACGGGTACTAACAAATAAAGGCAGTCAAGGATAAGTCATGCTTATACATAAATGTCAGTAGTTTTAGTTTAATGTATTTTGTATTTGTAACAATACAAATATAAATTCAAATTTTGCTTCTCTTCATTGTACGGGGTGCTAATATTGATAGCTTTTTCATTATTTACATTAGCTCTGTTGATTTAAATAAAATTTGTACACTGATGTGGTTTCTGCAGAACAGAGAGGGTGCTAGTGATGCCAACTTTTTCACATTAGATGTTTAATTATGAGGTTTTAATATCATTATTATTAAACTACAGTTAGTTATAAACAAACAAGTTATACATTCTAAAAGTCGAAGAACTCATGCATGGTTGCCAATGAAGCATCTTTTGAATTTTTTTTTAAGTTAATGCTATGAACTCATTAACCTAGCCCTCATATTAGTAATCCTGCTTTTCTAAGCCTTCCTATCAGCTCATGCAATACTTCAATAAACTAAATGTGGTTTACCTCAAAAATGGCTGTATTTCAACTTTAACAACAAAATTACTTAGAATTAAATGTAGTGTAACAATATTATCATAAAAAAGTCTTAACTATGGGGACAAAGAGCTAAATTAATGTAAAGAAGTTGGCCTAACCAGCGCCCTCTGTGTACTGGCACAAAGTAGATGTAAACATTGCCCTTTTTGAGATGCTGGCAATTATGGAAAGAAATTAATTCAACATTAATGCACTGTGCAATAAATAAAGAGCAACATTCATATAATATACAGGGTGATCAATTAAGGCTGGACAGCGGCTGTATCTTGGAAACTAAGCGTGCCAGAATCTTGCGGTAATTTTTTTTTGAACAAACGTGGCCACCCAGATTTCATTTAAAATATTTTAAAGTACGTAACTTTGCCGCTAGGTGGCGCATTTAATATGCATGTCAAAGAATCGTTGCTTTCTCCAAAAAGTTGCAATACAATGTTGGTCTAAAATGAACTCATTGCAATCTATATTTATTTCTTAATAAATTTTGTTTGAATTTTTTTTGTAGTTGCTATGGCAACGACAATAGGAGGGATAGAAGTCTCAAATCTTCAAAATAACATAACTCAAGTATGGTTCAACCGAATTTAACGAGCGATGGCTAGTTTTAAAGTAAATTTTATGGTTTTCAATATAATCATAAATAACTTATAATTTATTGCAACTGTTTGACAATAGGGGGCGTTAATTGTAAAATTTTTATATTTGTTCAAATATCTTTAAAAAATCAAATGCAACCCTATAGACTTTTTTGTTGGTTGTTATAGCTTATTAATCAAGAAAGATAAATTTGAAAACCGGAGGTCGATATCTTTTTCCGTTTCTTGGTTATATTAAAAAAACTTCAAATTTGTCGTTTGGTTCAGCTATTTTTTTAATTGAAATAAAATTAGGTTATATTAAACAAAGGTCACGTGTTTACTCATAAATAACGACTTTTCTCTGGTGTTTCCAATATAAAAAATATAGTAACAAATTTTTACTGACACTAGCTGACGGTTAGGTACTGAATTTATAAAGATAGTTAATAGAGTACGGTGACCATGAGTTTTTCTTGTTTTTTTTTAACAAGTAGTAAAAATGAAACATACATGATAATGACACAAATTAAAGAAGACAAAAATTGGCATCCAGCAAGTGTAAAGCAATATTTATTATACGAGGTAAGATAAAAGAACAACAAAAAACACTTTATTTGTGAAATATCATCTGCAAATATTTTTTGGACACTCACTATGCCATATTTAAAGAGTTAAAAAAGACCTTCAATTTGACATTTCGCTTAAGGCTATAACTAATAAATAAAGAAAATACGAGTCTTAGGAGTTTTAGGTGGCGAAAAATAATTATTGATCCTCAAAATGTCCACCGCTGCTGGCAAATCACCGTCTAACCTAACCTAATAAGTCGTAATTTATGAGTAAAAGTCTTTTTTTTTAATGTAACCTCATTTTATTCCAATGAAAAAAATAGCTGAACCCAAAGACGGATTCGTAGTTTTTTTACTAAAACCAATAAAAAAAAAAGATATCGACTTCCAGTTTTCAAATTTATCTTGCTTTATTAATGAGCTATGACAGCTAGTAAAAAAGTCTATAGGGTTGCATTTGTTTTTTTTTTAGATATTTGAACAAATATAAAAAATTGTCAAACAGTTGCAATAAATTATAAGTTATTTATGATTGTATTGAAATACATAAAATTCACTTTAAAACTAACCATCACTCGTTAAATTCGGTTGAACCATACTTGAGTTATGCCATTTTGAAGATTTGAAACTTCTATCCCTCCTATCGTCGATGCCATAGCAACTAGAAAAAAAATGTCCGAACAAAATTTATTATCAAATAAACATAGATTGCAATGAGTTTATTTTAGACCAACATTGTATTGCAACTTTTTGGAGAAAGAAACGATTCTTTGATGTCATATTAAATGCGCCACCTAGCGGCACAGTTACGCACTTCAAAATATTTTAAATGAAATCTGGGTGGCCACAATTGTACAAAAAAATTTTACCGGAAGATTCTAGCACGATTAGTTTCCAAGATACAGCCGCTGTCCAGCCTTAATTGATCACCCTGTATATTGTACATGATTGTCTATCATGAACTCTGCTCTCTGTTAGTGTACACACATTGAACAAATAATACTAACACTGTTTTTACATGCATAAGAGTGACAGTGCTTTATATATGATGCTGTAAAATCCTAAAAAGAATGTTAACTGAAAATGTCAAATGTATGAATGATTTGCTAAAGCCTGCTCTACAAGAAAAGGACAAGTGTGTATTTTTTTTTGCATAATTGAAAATTAAAGAATGCATAAAAATGTCATTAATAAGTTATTAATCATTTCATTGTCTCCAAATAAATACTACCAAAAATTTTCGGTAGGGTAATATTTACCTAGATATCGCTAAATCCAATAGAATCTTTATCAAAGTTATTATTTGGCTCAACTAATAATTCTTATGCTTTCACGCCACTCTTATCTGGTTGCCTAAAGCACTGAAGATGCCACCATTTCAAGTGGCGAAACATCTGTCATAATAGCGAAGACCACGACATACCAGCCCGGAAACTTTAACAAGTTCATTTGACTAGACTATTTCAGTTTTGTCCAGAGGGCCTTTGGCCCTATGGGAAGTGTCCGTTGGCCCAGTGGGCCAGCACACGTTTTTAAAATATAAAGTAGAATAGGAAATTACAACCTCTAGAAGCCCAAATCTAAATCTATTTAATATTTCCAGAACTTTTCCATCAACTATTGGATCTCAGAAGGTGTACCACGCAGGAAGATAGTCATGGGTATGCCTCTGTACGGTCAGTCGTTCCAACTAGAAAACGCCAAAAACAATGGACTAAATGCGCCTGCACCTGGACCTGGGCAAGCTGGTGAATTCACCAAGGCTGCAGGCTTCCTGGCTTACTACGAGATATGCGACAAGGTGAAAAACAAAGGATGGACGGTTGTTCAAGATCCCAAGAGACGAATGGGACCTTATGCTTATAAGGGCAACCAGTGGGTTTCATATGATGACCAAGAAATGATTAGGTTGAAGTCTGAGTACATCAGAAAGATGGATTTGGGCGGTGGAATGATATGGGCGCTAGATTTGGATGACTTTAAGAACAGGTATGATATATACACTTTTAAAAATATTTTTGTTCTATGAAGATTCTTTCACCAAATGCTATGTTAAATTTTGGAAGTTTGAAGATTTTTAGCTTTTCACATACTAGTAACTTCCTTTGTGACTGCTAGCAGCATTCATACATGCTAAACCTGCTGTTTTCCTTCTAGCAACTATTTTGTAAGTGACAGAACATACATCTTATCTTCCTGTATAAACCTAACTCGTCCGCAGTATAAATTTATTCCAAATTAAGTTTTGTTATTCTTTTTTAATATTTTTTTATTTTATTTTAGTTCAGGTTTCTTCCTAATATACACGTTTTTCCTTTTGTTGCAAAAAATACTTATAAAGGACTTATTCCGTTTTTCGGTAATCTAACATTTGTAATGGTTTCCTTTCTTCATCAGCAAGCTGAGTGCTTAAGGGAAATTTATGTTTTTGTATGAACATGAATTATTAACTGTATGAATTAAAGTATACAAGTAATTTGTGTAATATTATGGGGCTAACACATATTTATTTTTATGTTAACTGCAGTGGGTTGTCCACTACTATTTGTCCTTCTATTAAGTTAGCAAGGAATAAAATTTGTGTTTATGATTTCTCAGAAAAACTCACTATTTACAAAAAAAGGTTTTGCTTATTATAAAACTAAAATCTAACATTAATTGTTTTTATATACATATTTCTAGACTTACGTAAGAACGTTAAGTATTGAATTTGACATTGAAATGTAAGTAGGTACGACACTGGTAGTCAGTGACAGTTCTTGAGATTGAGATAGTACAGAAGTAGAACAAAACAGAAATTCTATAAAAATTAACAGAAAATTACAAAAATTATACTCAAGATAAAATAGTTAATTAAAACAACACAATATATAACTAAGAATTACTTATTTACCATTTAATAAAAACACTACCCTTAGAACACAGTTCAACTCCTATCCTGAATTCCTGTATTTCCGCAAATTTGTTTTTTTGACAATGACTGCAATATTTTGTTCCTCAGACACTCCTCGTTATGCTCCAGGGTTTCAGAATAAACAAAAGTTGTTTCCAGATAAATACAAATCTAAAACTGATAGATCTTGGCTCTGTGGTATCCATCTGTTCCTAGGCATTTATTTCAAACTTAGAAGTCACCAAAGGTTCTAAAACTGTGAGCTGGACTACCATAATTCTGAAAGTATGCAGAATTTACATAGATCAATGGTAGCTTATCAAAATATGTCACTAGAATAATTTTGCAACATTTTCAAATAAGTATTTTGATTTTATAAGTAGTAATTTTGTCTCCTTACCCAGTTTATAGCCCTTCAAAGTTATTTAACTTTATTTTGTTTTGTTACAGTGGTAAATTTAATACGTCCAAGTAAGATATGAATGCTCAAGATGCACCTTTATTATGTATTTTAAGATCATTTGTTTAGTATGGAAGGATAAATTTAAATTGATTTTTGTCTGCAATGGCTTATTTTATCAACACACAAGTATACCTTTTTCAAAGTAACTCCAATAATTTAAAAAAATATCAATATATTTTATAATTATTTATTCTGCAAAATAAAATAATAAAGAAGTTAATAATTAAATTGAATATACCATCTCCCAAATCTGAATATTTTGAAAAACAAAACAGCAATTGAGAAAAAAATTAAATAAAGAAAAGGGAAGAAGGGGTTTTAACGTGGTAAGTAGACAAAATTACTCCAAAGTAAGGTGGTTTATTTTGACTTATTTTAACTTGAACTGTATTTCTATCAATGAAAATAGTATCCTGGTATTCCATTGTGGATTTCTATCTCTCCAGTACCTGCAGTGCTGTGAAGCTATAAAACCATTAGTGAACTTCTGAAATTCTCTGTTCACAGAAAATTTAACCCTAATCCAAAAACAAAAATCTAAAGTTTATCCTCGTCCCCGGCTTCTAGTTTGTCTAAATTGTGGTTTGAGTGGAATAATTCTGTTACGCTTAAAAATCCCTTGGATATGAGATTTGCTTGTTCCAGTATGTAAAGCCCTGCTCTTAAGAGATAATTTTGGAGTCGCTTTTGCAGATTCCAATACTAAAACGAGAGCAGTATCGTCCTTGTATCTACTAAACATAAAGTTAAAAAATTTGCACTAATTTCCAAGCAGCAACATGTGAAATGTTGATTGCAGGAAACTACTGTCGAAACCTTTCTATTACTAATGTTTAAGGCACTCAATAGGTATAATTGTTTAAAGAAAAAACAGAGTAATATTGTATAACACTATTAATTTAATGCCAAATTAAATTCTTTATATTGTTACATAAGTCCAGAAACACATAAGAAATTAATTTCGTTTGAGTTGTACTGGCTACACACAATGTTATGGTAGATTTTAGGGTTTAAGAATAGCAAAACTTTTTGTAGAGTGAATTTTTCTCAGAAATCAAAAATGAAAACGTTTTTTCCCTTTCAAACCCAGCAGGGGACATACTATATACATAGTATGTTTACTATATTGAGATTCCATACTAGACATATGAAATTACATGATCCAATTGCAACAATAACAGTGGTATGAGTTTCATTTGCTACTAGTTCTGACCTCTGGATTTTATGTGATTAATTTGAAAAATCCAAAACTAATTTGCATAAGTTAAATAGGACGGGGACCTAGAAAATTATTGTTTGTAAAAGTATCTGTTTCTGTAGTAAATTAAATCCTGTCATACTGTACAACTTTGATATGACTATTACCCCCTTTTATCCAGATGTGGTGAAGGAAGGCATCCCTTGTTATCAACTATAAGGAATGTACTGGCAGCACCTGGTAGTGGAATTCAGGTAATCACACCACCACCTGAAGACACAGACCAACCGGAACCTGAAGAAACAGACTTGGATACAGACAAATACCCTCTACTTCCTTCAGTAGACGTACCAAGTGTGATACCCATTAAACCAGAAACCACTACAGCTGAGCCACTGGTCGATCCAAATTCTGAATTCAAAGTAGTGTGCTACTTCACTAACTGGGCCTGGTACCGGCAAGGTATCGGAAAATATCTGCCATCAGATATAGACCCTAACTTATGCACGCATATCGTTTATGGGTTTGCTGTACTGAATGGGGATCAGCTGATCATCAAGCCTCATGACAGTTGGGCTGATTTTGATAACAGTAAGTGTTGGATTGTAAATGATTGGCACATAGTGATTGTTGAAAACTTTTTCAGAATTCTACGAGAAGGTTACAGCTTATAAAGCTAAAGGCATCAAGGTGTTGATTGCTATTGGTGGTTGGAATGATTCCGCTGGTGACAAGTACTCCAGGCTCGTAAATAGCCCAAGTGCAAGAAGGAGATTTATCGAAAATGTTATTTCCTTTATAGAAGCTAACAACTTTGATGGTCTAGATTTGGACTGGGAATATCCTAAATGCTGGCAGGTAACTATACTTTAACTATAAAAATAAGAAGACCTATGTGAAGTATAATTAGTACTTACAAGTATAATTATCCTACGAGAAACTCTACTTGACACGAGACTTTGATTTAAAGTCTTTGGTGTGGTTAAGTGTGGTGATGGAACTGGCTCTTAATGTAAGTTTTTTTATGAACCGATCAATTTAAAATTTTGGAATCAATCAAGATTGGCCTGTCTTCTAACAGACACTTTGTCAGATATGCCTCACAAATTTCATTTTTGTCTCATAACGTTTTAACGCCAAGTCATTCAACCTTCTTTTGTAATAAACTTATATATTAATTGAAAAATACCAAAGAATCCATAATAAACATAGGTATTTTGTAAATCTATTCATTTATTCCAATGCTGTAAATTGGTTTTAATAGGTACCTAATAATATTATTACATGAGTTGTATGTACAGGGTGTTTCACCTAATACAGGACATAATGTAGTTCAGTTAATATTAGAAATTGTTTAAAAAACGTGAACTTATTTCTAAAACATACTGAGTTAGCTGTACAGCTAATAACAAATATGACATTTTGTCAGCTTACTACTTGTAAGAAATATTTTAAAAGCACAAGAGATCAAAACATTAAAACGCTAACTAACTAATGTTTGAGTATGTTGATAAAAAACAAATACAATTATAAATTGACAATCGTTAGGCATGTTTAGCTGATATTCAATAAAAAACGCACACATTTCAATTTTTCAAAAACGAATGACATGCCTACAACCTTATATCAACAAAAAGGTAATTTTAATGATGTAAAATAAATATAAAGTTCTATTTAAAAAAATCAAGTTATTTCTTATAGAAAACTCTCTTATTGGGAGAACTTTTCAGTAAATCTAAAATGTTTAGTACAACAGTTTTTGTTTCTTATTAGAAAATGTAAACCACATCTTTTTGTCTGTTTTACTTCTAGACATTTTTATTTATTTATTTATGCAGTCTAAATATACAAAACTCTTGTGATGCGATGATCCTCTCTAAGCTTTCTTAATCATAACTTGTGCTTGCTTTCTCCAGTGCACTGCATTATATCAAAATTTTCAATGACTTCCAAATGGCTGAAACTGTAAAAAATAGGATATGCACATATTATATTATTAACAAAGTTAGGTTTTATTTTTAGCAAGAAATTCAAAAATAAACTGAGTGTTCCATTTAAAATAAATATAGTTTGGTAATGTGCACCAAAAATGTAACACCTATACAATGCAAAATAATTTTTCTTATATTTCAAAATTATTAATATTAGCTGAACTAAAGTCCATTGCGTAGTAGGAAACATCCTGCATACTAATACAATTAATCTTTTAAATTTATAACTTCATAAAAATCAAATTTAATATATTTTCTTTAATTTGAGTGGTTTTATATGTCACTAGTATGATTTACTTATTTATTT
Source organism: Rhyzopertha dominica (assembly GCA_025024175.1). Classification (NCBI taxonomy): domain Eukaryota; kingdom Metazoa; phylum Arthropoda; class Insecta; order Coleoptera; family Bostrichidae; genus Rhyzopertha; species Rhyzopertha dominica. Next base: position 14,281,515 of record QCXZ01000138.1, read on the forward strand.
AACTTTAATTGATAATTATATATGTTGTATTAATAGGAAGGTTTTATTGTGACTTGGGGATTCAATTTAGCTTCAGCGTTTTACAATTTTCAAGCAGGGTTGTTAACATTATTACACTTCTTGATATTATATTGATGCCACATAGAATATTTGTTAACAATATAATTTTCCCAGTTATTGGCATACTTACATTTTATATAATCTAGTTATATTTTTAATTTGTGTAAAAATTTATTCTTGAACAGTGTTGTTAAGGAATTAATTACAATTACTTGAAAAAGTAATTGAATTACTTTAGTTGTAATTGAAGCAGTAATTCATTACTTGCTCTACAATTGTAATTCATTTGTAATTGAATTACCCATTCTGTTACAATTACAATTACATTCAACAGGATATTTTCGATCTGTGGAAAGTTTAGTAGATTGACAAAAGCTCTGTGGTGAAGATGAAATTTTCAATTTGACTGTTTCAACTATCCTCACTTAAAAAAACACTTGGTTTTGATTTGTGGTGCAATCAAAGCAACTAAACTTAAATCAGTTAAATTATGTTTTTTGCAAGAATATTCGATAGTTATGAAACCATAGGCTACTGCTGTCGATACTCTCCAGGAAAAAAACAGTTATATCTGAGATACGCTTTGCCAACTATTTTTTAATTAATCCAAAGATAATGAACAAAAAATTGAAAACTGGAAGTTGGAGATTCATGAGTGAAGTCCAAGAACACTTTTTGCATGCAAGCGATAATAAACAAACTCCTTGCGATTTACCTCTAGAATTATATATTGTCAATTTTTTGATTATATGGATATTCCAGAGCCGGATGATATTAGCGAAAAAGTGTCACATGGAATTTTTAGCTTATTTGAAAGTAAAAAATTACTATGTGTAAGACTATCCTGCAATATTTAAGATTTTCAAAAAATGTAATGTCATATTACCCTCATCCGCTGCTATTGAGCATATGTTTAGTTCTGGTTGTCAAATTTTCAAACCTAGACGAAACCGTTGTCTGAATAATATTATTCAGACAACGATGAAACAGTTGGCCAGATGAACCATTTGGAAAACTATTATTTTTAAGGCATAACGATAGTTTGTAATCTACATTAATAAAATTAATAAGTAATATAAGTTAATTGTTAGTTATTAGTTAGAGTTGTAATTTTGCATATTAAATAATTAGGATAATTAGTCCTGACTCAGTTAGATGTTTTTGAGTTTTGTTCTTTGTAATATAAATGATAATAATAATACTGCTTTATTTGTTTATTGACAAAATTGTACATGTCTTAGCATCGTCAAAAAAAGAAAGATTGGTCTACGAAAGTAGAAATTCATTTATGTGGTAAGGGCACAGATCTATTAGTAAAGTGTGTATGGCTGTTTTATGTGATATGATAATGTTTTGTCAAAACAACTAGGTATGAGCGAGGATATGAGTAAGATTTATTGTTTTAAAACTTTTTCCAACTTTCAACCTTATCCTATCCAAAAAGTAGATGTAATTGATTATTTAAAATTACATTGAAGCATGAAATTAATTGTAAGTAATTACATTATCATAAGACATTTTGTAATTTCAGCTGTAACTAATTACAAATTTACCCAAAGTAATTGTAATTAATTATGCAAGATTCTCAAGAAGATATATATATATATCTTGTATTTAATTTTACTTTAGGCAACTTTTAAACTAAACATACTCTTCCACAGGTTGACTGCACAAAAGGACCATCTTCAGACAAAGAGGCATTTGCAGCATTTGTTAAAGAACTACATGAAGCATTCCAACCAAAAGGATGGCTCCTATCAGCCGCAGTATCTCCCAGTAAGAGGGTTGTAGATGCCGGTTATGATGTGCCTGCGCTCTCACGCTACCTCGACTGGATAGCTGTGATGTGCTACGACTACCACGGTCAATGGGACAAAATCACTGGTCATGTCGCTCCTATGTATGCACATCCAGAGGATGTTGATGTCACATTCAATACAGTAAGTTACCCAAGTGAATACAGTAAAATCGTTTTCCTAAGAACTCATAAAAGTTTATGATGGAATAATTTATTTATTCCATAAAAAAGCATAATTGGAAAAGAATAAGGAAAAGCATTCACATTTTGTAGATTAAATTACATTATGAAAATATTATGTAAATAAAAGAAAGTAAGAATTCATAATGAACCGTAATATATCAGCATATGATTAATCTACGATTTTGTTCACGTTTTTGTTGTGACTTCATTTCTGGGTCTGCATCGTTAACATTTATTATAATCAGGTCTGGTCAACATTTTATATGTGAATAATACACTGAGCAATTTTACAGGTCCTCGATACTTCTCTTATTATATTAGTTTGTCACTGGTTTCTGGATGGTCATTACATTTGTAAAATTTATTTTAAGGTGATAATCTGAAATCTATTTAACGTTACCATTTTATCGGCAAAATATTTTTTAAGCATTAATCTTTCACCAAATTCAATATTGAACGTTTTTCGTTTGGTGAAGATTATGTATTTGAAAAAAAATTGGATATTCAGCTTTCTGTGTGATTGAGCATAATCAAGCACGATGACAAAGATCTTGCAGAAGATTTAAAAAAAGCTTGTTTCAAACTGTTGCTTTGTTTCTTTGCATACTGTTATGTCAGTCTTGAGAAGTCCTCTTTCTTTTATTACATAGAGTGATTTGAGAAGAATTTTATAAAGTGCTACCATTCTTTAGAATGGGATGGATATTTGTTCTTCTTTCTATTCTGAAAAAAATTGTTCAATGTCTTCATACACTGAAATGTTTTAAAAATTAACTGGAACTATTCAACCATACAGACATTGTATTTAATTAACAATTTTTTAAGAGAGCTCTGAACAAACGAGAAATATTATCCTTTTTTCTGTGATTCCCCAAATTTCTTAGACTTTGCTATTTGTGGTTGGTTAACTTTTACTTAACGTTAGAATGGTACAGTATTAACATTTTTGGGATCTTAGCAAAACGAGTTTACTACAATAGTTCAATTCATAAGTGTATCTACAGTATGCACTGTTCCTTAGAACTTTACAATACACTACTGGATCGAACAAGGTGCAGACAGAAAGAAGATAGTTATGGGCATGCCCATGTATGGTCAGTCTTTCTCTTTGGCCGATAATCAACAAAATGGATTAAACGCTCCAACTTATGGTGGTGGTGAAGCAGGTGAAGAAACCAGAGCTCGTGGTTTTCTTGCATATTATGAGATTTGTCAAAACATCAAAAACAAAGGCTGGATGGTAGTGAGGGACAAGAAAAACCGAATGGGCCCATACGCTTACCTTCGTGACCAGTGGGTATCATTCGATGACATCGACATGATCAGACAAAAATCAGAATTTATAAAGTCTATGGGCTTAGGAGGTGGAATGATTTGGGCATTAGACTTGGACGATTTCAAAAACGTTTGTGGCTGTGAAAACTACCCACTATTGAGAACAATCAATAGAGTACTCCGGAATTATGCAAACCCTGCACCAAAATGTGTTCTGGGGAGTGACAAGCAAAAACCTGCTAGAAGACCCATAGATTTGCCCGAGCTTGTACCGGTAACTTCTGAAGAACCGACTCTCATATCAACACTGCCTTGTATGGGTCGACTATTCGTACCCCATAAAGAAAATTGCAATCAATACTATTTCTGTATACAAGGACAACTAGAGCTGCAATCTTGTCCCAATGGGTTGTATTGGAATAAGGACCACTGTGACTGGCCAGAGAATACACAGTGCCATCCTGACAGTACCACCTCCACGCAAGGAGTGTCGTCAACAACCGAGATCTACAGGCCTGAACCTGAGGATGAAGAACACGAGTTCGTCATTATAGAAAGCACTCCAAGGCCTTCAGTTCCTGGTACTTCAGTGGAGCAGCCCGTGGATGGTCAGTATAAAGTGATTTGCTACTTCACCAACTGGGCTTGGTACAGGTAAGAAGTTACCATGCAAACAAACAAAGAACAAACATTGACATTTGAATTTGTTTTAGACAAGGAGATGGCAAATACACTCCAGAAGATATAGATCCGCGCCTCTGCAGTCATATCAACTACGGTTTTGCCGTTCTTGATTCGGAAACTTTAACTATCAGACCACACGATTCTTGGGCAGATATAGACAACAAATTTTACACCAGAGTGACGGCATATAGATCCAAGGGCATCAAGGTTCTAGTAGCAATAGGAGGATGGAATGATTCTGCGGGAGACAAATACTCACGCCTAGTAAACGATCCTGGTGCTAGGGCAAGATTCGTAGAGCACGTCGTTGAATTTATAGAGAAATGGGGATTTGATGGGTTGGACTTGGACTGGGAATACCCCAAATGCTGGCAGGTAAGTGAAGAAATAAAAAATTGCACATTTCGATGTTTAACAACACCATGGAAACCTTTATTCAGATTTTAACAAAATTTATTTACTTTACGTTATTTTATTTTAAATTCGAGTATAAAAATGCACACATTATAATAAGTGCACATCTAAATATTTCCACTGATTTTCTGAAATACAGATGATATTCTAATTGCATAAAATTCTTCAACCTACAAATAAAAACATTTAAACCTTTATATTCCAGTAACAACCTATTTCATAGAAAACATGCCAAAGGCAATATAGTTATGTCAATTGGAAGACTATTATAAAATAAAAAACCTTAGTAATTTATAACCATTTTATAAAATATTGTAAACTGGTCCATTTACTCAAAACTGATTTTTAGTTACGTTACTTTTTAAAGATTTAACTGCACCAAGTCTAACTTTTTTCGCTTTATTTATAACCAAATCGGCAAAGCACTTTCAGCGCTACTACTAGCCATTGTCAGTGTCTTAGAAAAAGGGAATTACAAAAACAAATATATAAGCAATCTTTACTTCCAACAAAAAGTAGCCTCCATGTTAAAATCGCAAACGTGAATTCATTGATCAAATAAAGAAGTTAAAATAGGGCAACTAAAATTACAAAAAAAAATGTTGTTTGCAGATTTTTAAAAATATAATTTTGTTAGTTACAAAAATGTAAAGAATTTAAATTATTTAAAGAGGCAATGTGTTTAAATGTCAATAAATGATTTGCTAACCAAGAATTTATAGTAACTATATCAGTATTTCTGATATTGTTTCAAATGTTTATTGCCTCTAATTGAAAATGATCTTCCCATTTGACCAACATAAACAGAATTACAATCGTTACAAGAAAAACTATATACTTCCGAATGATTCCAAACTGTAGTTTTGCCATTATTGCGAACAAAACGGGAAAACACTGCCTAATGTAAAAAATCCAACACTTATCCCATGAGAGGAAAACAATTTAGAAAAACCTAAGAAAATGCCAAATTTTGGCTTCTTCAATATGAATGGTGTTAAAAGAAAACTTAAATTTTGTTAAATATTTAAACTATAATTTTTGTAATAAATGATTTGGAAAGTTATTATTAAAAGCAATTTGAAGAATTATACTGTTCTTTTTCAAAAATGTTTAAAGAAAGAAGTAACTTAAAAAGTCTTTAAAAAAAAATGAAATACGGACATTTTGTGTGTATAAGGGTGTCAAGAAAAATAATTAATAATGTTGTCCGTAATTTCGAAAATTATTTTCCTATTAATAATTCAATTTACTTGACAAATAAACTTCAGGATTTCAAAATTCCCCGAGACTCTTTCCTTGTCTCTTTTGATGCCAATAACTTATTTCTTTCAATTCCTCCAAAAGACTGTCTAAAAACGTAATGAAACAGGGAACAGTAGACAGTTAATAATACGTCAGTGGATACTTAATTTATTTGATTTCTTAAAAGATAAATAACTGCACAATTTCACAAACAAGTTATTAATTCCCAGGTTTTCCAAGTTATGAGTACAGAAAATTGTATTGGATCTTTTATTTTAATTTAGCTTTAGTTTATTACCACTGAACAAGTATGTGGCAGCCAACCGCATTGGTTCTTTACTTTCTGTAATATTATTACTTGCAGTTATCCATGTAGTGTCATCAGCAAAGCAAGTAGTCTTGTAGATTAGACAGTATGGTCAGGATTGCAGGTAATTTATGTAGTATAAAAAAATAGAGGACCTACTACCCAGCCCTGAGGAACTCCAGAGCACAATCTTTTGCACTGCAGAAAATTTATTATTATATATAATCATAACCCTTTCTAGTCCTAAGTGGGTATGGTCTCTCTCTTCTAGCTCTCCTTTATAAACCTTTATCACTCTTTGCTGTTTCCCGGCTAGGTTCTCATCTCTGTGAATGTCTCTCTTCCTTTTCAAGATCTTGCTGATTTCTGCCACTTGTTTTCTTGTTAGTACCCGACTTTCAGATCCGAACAACAGTAATGGGGTACTTTATATATTATTATTTTGGTGTTTCTTAAAACTTTTCTTCTCTGTAGGAAATTATTGTTTAGGGAGTAAAACAATTTTACTGTTTTGTTGATCCCACTTCCTACTTCTTTCTCGTTTTTTTTCCTGTTCTGTCGATGAGTACTCCAAGCTATTTAAATATGTCTGCTCTCTCAATTTCTGTACCATTTATTGTTAAGTTTTTGTACTTTCCTTTGCATCCTACAATTAAATGTTTTGTGTTCTCAATGTTAATTTTCATGTTTCTGGTCTTTAGAGCATTGCATCATATATTTAAATTTTGTTGTGTTTCTTTCTCCGACTTGCCACATATTACTACATCATTGGTGAATTGCACCAATGATCTATTAAATTTAATATTAAAATAAGTAATTTGTTGCCTGTTACTGAATAACTCGACAACAACTGCAGGGATTTATCAACTAGACCGAAGTGTAATAATTTGTTAACTAATTTATTTTTTGCAAAATTAAGAGCGGACTTCTTGGTCAGGTCACAGAAGCTCTCTCCAATGTATGTATTTTCTCCATGGCAGTTTGTATAAATTGTACTAAGTACTACCTGGAGTGAAACTATATTGTATAGCCGTAAATATGATATAATCGCTGAAGGTGGATGCAAAAATTAGGATTATTAAAATTGATCAGTAATTTGATGAATCTTTGGCTTTCTCCTGTTTATAGATTGGATAAACCTCTGATAATTTTAAACAATCCAGAATTGTACCTTTCTCAAAGGAGGTAATTGGTTAATTTTATATTTTGTATTATTTTGATGTTATTTTATCCCTCATGGTATTGTCAATGATTTCGACAAAATTAAGCCTTTTGGTGTTGTTTTTCATTTAAGCAGCAATTTGTGCTTGCTTAAAGAATACTTAAATCATGTTTACTCACTTTTATCCTAAAGATATAACACATAAGAGCAAACTATTTCCTTTACTTAAAGATACATTTTTTTACTCCTTAGGTTGACTGCAGCAAGGGCCCTGATTCTGATAAGGCAGGATTTGCAGCCTTGGTAGCGGAGCTCAGTGCAGTATTTAAACCGAAAAATTTGCTTCTGTCTGCAGCAGTTTCCCCAAGTAAAACCGTTATAGATGCAGGGTACGATGTGCCAGCACTTAGTCAGTATCTTGACTGGATTGCAGTTATGACATACGATTACCATGGACACTGGGATAAACAGACTGGCCATGTGGCGCCACTGTATTATTACCCTGGAGATGTGTATGACTACTTCAATGCTGTAAGTGTTTTTTAAAAAGAAGTGCTTCAGCTTGTTGATACTTAAAAGAATAATTGGTAAATACTTATAATTTCGTTTTATAGAACTTCACACTTCATTATTGGATTGAAAAAGGAGCTGAACCCAGTAAGTTAATCATGGGCATGCCACTGTATGGCCAATCGTTCACCCTTGCGGACAGTGCCCATAGAGGTCTAAACGCTAAAACATATGGCCCCGGAGAAGCTGGGGAATTCACGAGAGCTGGAGGTTTCCTAGCATTCTATGAGGTAGGAAGATTTCTATGAATATTAATTTAAAAAAGACTTTTTATTTATTTATTGATATACACGGACAGCGCCATTTTTACATTAAGTATTACAGACGTGCAGAATGCAAAATATAAAACATCAAAAGCTAAATTTAACATAACAACCCAACCTGAAGCCAAAATAACAGCATAAACAATTTATCATGCAAATCAATAGCGATATGAATGCAATATGTGTCTCTTTAAAGCATTAAGACTACACCTAAACAAATCTAAATCACAATCATTACCCAGTCTCTGGATTCTGGACATAGGGCTATTTAAGCCATAATTTGTACTAGAAAATGGAGCAATAAACAGCCGTCATGTTCGGGCTCTTATACCAGCATTGAAACAGCTTCGAAATTAAAAATTCACAACTTACTCTACCATGAATGAGTCCATGCAAGAAGCACAGATCAGCTGCTGCTCTGCGGTGCTGAAGACTTACGATATTTAATTCTCTCATAAGCACTGGGTAATGCAAATTACCAACTCCCCATATGATCTGTATCCCCAATTACGAACAAATGCCCTCTGAACACTCTCAATCCTGTCGACATGAATGCAATAGTGCGGGCTCCATACCGAAGACGCATACTCGAGGATGGGTCGCACCAGGGAGCAGTAGAGAAGCCTGTACGTACTGGGAGTAAAATCCTTACTAAATCTATTTATAAATCCCAGAACCTTAAAAGCATTTGCCAATATATTACCAATGTGATTAGTAAATGTCAGCTTGCTGTCAAATGTCACCCCTAAATCTTTAATCTCTCCCACAGACTTCAATTTCATAAAGTTTATACTGTAAGGGTATATTAGACTGTTTCTGTTTCGTGAAAAACTGATCACAAAGCACTTATCAATGTTCATCGCCAGCCTGTTCTCCACTGACCACCGGTGCAACACATTCAAATCTCGCTGAAGATCAAGTTGGTCCTGCAAACACTGGACTTTTTTATACATTTTTAAGTCATCTGCGAAAAGTAGACAACTCGAAGATAACTTGCCAGCAATGTCATCTACAAACAAACTGAAAAGCAGCGGCCCACAGTGTGAGCCCTGCGGGACCCCTGAAGTAACAGATACTTCATCTGAAATGTGGTTACCTATCCTAACTGACTGGACCCGCCTGCTAATAAAACTTTGAATCCAGCAACATATCGCATCACCGAACCCCAAAATTCGCAACTTCTCAACCAACAGTACATGATTAACCCTATCGAAGGCTTTTGAAAAATCTGTGTAGATAGAGTCCACCTGCACTCCCTTCTCAAAAGCATCAAGAACATCTAACTGATATGACAAGAGATTTGTTGTAGTCGATTTTCCATCACAAAAACCATGCTGTTCAGGACCAACTACATGCTTACAGGACCATTTCAATTGTGAGGCCACAAGTCTGTCCAACAATTTGGGTATAACGGATTGAATACAAACCCCACGATAGTTTGTGATATCTTCTTTGTTGCCAGACTTATGAATCGGTGTTATAAAACTCTTCTTCCAATGAGTAAGAAACACACCACTTGACAAAGACAGTTTAAAAAGTAAATAGATGGGTTTAGTAATTCCACCCAAACAGTTTTTCAACAGGACACTAGGAATCCCATCAGGACCACAGGAATTGCTACTCTTTAATGAACTAATTCCCTCATATACATCCGCAAGACCCACACTAAACACATTCATATCGATCATCGAGCACTCCGAAGACGGTAATTTAGTAGGTAGGTAATTTAATCAACAAGATCATTCCCCGAATAGACAGAAGAAAAATATTTGCTAAAGTTGTTCACCACGTTATTACCCCCATCACAAATGACATCACCATAAAACATTGTGTTCGGATAATTACTGCACATTCTCACATTCCTAACATGTTTCCAAAATGCAGAAGAATTACTGGCAATATTACTTTCCATGCCCCTTACATACCCTGAATAACACTCCTTACTTAATTGTTTGCACTCGTACCTTAAATATGAAAAACATTCATAGTCACAAATATTTCCACTTTGTTTATAAGCTAAGTGTGCATTTTTTTTCCGTAACACTAAGTGTTTCAATTGTGGTGAAAACCAAGGAGGAAAATTGGAACTTTTTAACAACTTTTTAGGAACAAAATTATTCAAAGCCGAATTGAGTAACTCATAAAATCTATCTACTGCAATATTAATATTCTGGGTATTTAACACTGATTCCCAGTCTATAGAAGCCAGACAGCTGTTTATCTCCAGATAATTAGCATTTTTAAAATCAAAAACAAATTGTCTATGATCTATAAACTTAATTTCATGACACAATGATGATGTACACTCTCATTCAATAATTTATCATCCGACTGATTTACTCTAGTAGAACAATCATGACAAAAAACAAGATCAAGAAACTGATTATTGCTATTAGGCAGATTATTAACCTGATACAAGTTTATATAGCTAAACCAATCATTTACAATAATTGCTGGCAAGTTGTAGTCCCCACACAAGGTCAAACGATGTCCTTCCAGAGATTGAACTACCTCCTGAACCTCAACACAGTGACTGAGATACTCATCCTCAGTAGTATTTGGAGGTAGATAGACTGAACCAAACACAAGGTTGTCCGAACCAGTTCTCAACGTAACGAACAAGTGTTCAATGTTTTTTATGTGTCGCTATTAGAGCACCCCCGCCTCGATGATAACTGCTGGTAATCACACTTCTATCATTTCTATAAATGTTATAATTTGCAAGGCCAAGTTCACTATCAGCAAAGTTGTTATTCAACCATGTTTCAACAAGAATAATTACATCATAAGTACACACAGCAACATTGTCCCTAAATTCACTCAACTTTGTTCGAATTCCACCCGCATTCTGGAAATAAGACTGCAAAAATGGCTTATTTATTAGTTTTTTTTATTTGACATTTTACTGTTGACAATCTTGGGAATGCCGTTCACATATCTCATTACAAGATTTTGTTCACCTTTGAATAACTTAAATGTGAAGAGCATTTACTAATACCACACAATAAGAAATATTCTAATGCTATGAAAAAATCTCATTCAGGCAGAAGTTATTTATCATACAGAGGAATTTTTTTTATTATTTTATTTTGCTATAGAAGATTAGCGAAAAGTATGGAATACACAGTTTTTTTTTGTAACTTTGAACTTTATTGCAAAATGTCTGTAACAATGGTTTTTTGCAGATTATTTCCTTCCTGTCAATTTTGACCAATCAGTGACAAGAATTTGTTGGTTATATTTAATTTTCAAGTGGGAAATTAGTTTAACATTAGCTGTCAGCAAATCAGATAAATATCGTCCAGGTTTGACAAGGTTTGGTATTTTTATCTAACTCAGGAAATATCTTACCAAATATTCCTACTGCATCTAATTTTTTCTATGGAAAAATTTGAAAAAAACTCGTTTCTAAACCATTTGTTTAGCAAGTAGCACTCATGCTATTTAATTGTTAAACAAATACCATAGAAACTGCTTTATCGAAAAAAATTTGATGCGCTAGGGATATTACTTGTGATTATTTTTCTTTTATTAGCCCACTTTTTATTATTAATAGATCTAAAAACCCAAATGGGTTATACCAGGTTAACAAAAATAAAACAAAACTTCTATTCAACTAACAGACAAAACAATATAATCTGTCGACAAATAAAGGAAAATGTGAAGAAAAAACAATCCAGGATGAAGCGTAACCATAAGCCTAAGTTCTACTTTTCACAATGTATTGTCCTATCTGTTTCTGAAAAGCACTAATATTTACATTTTGCAAAATTTCTTATGGGAGGGCCTTGTAATGTATAACTGCTCGATGAGTAAGTCTGTGTCGAGCCAAGTTGTAAGTATTCATGGTTAAATGCATGTTGTATCTCTGTCTGGTATTGTGAGAGTGCACATCGGCGTTTGTGCTTAGTACAATGTCGGTATTAATGTGTCCATTCATTATTCGATGTATTAGTATGAGTGTTTCGTCTAATTTATTTTTTTTATTTGTCTGATTATAGACTTATCAGAGGGTGTCCAAAAATTGATATTATATAAATATTTTACTACACGGTTTCATGTCCTTTTGTAGCCTGTCTATATCTATCTTTTTACCTAGTCCCCAAAAAGGACACAAATACGTTAGATGTGATTTTATATATGCATTACATAGAACTTCTAGTATTAGCATGGGCCCAATACACTTAAATTGGGTTATTAAAAACCTTATTTTGGAATTTATTCTATTTACATGTTCAGTAAAAGTATATTTATGGTCCAAAATAATACCCAAATATTTAACATGATTTACAGTTTAACAAGGAATTATCCCATAACAATGTTTTCTACTGCATTTTGGTTGACATTATTTCCTATTACCTACTATGCACTGGCACCTTTGTTCATTTAGGAATATCCTGTTACTACTTTGTTATTCGGTTTATGTCACTTTTCACCATGTCCAAAGCTTCTGCTTGCCCTCCCGCACAGAACACTGCCGCATCGTCGGCATACAACTGGTTACTGGCAGTTAAAAAACACCATTGCATTTAACGTGTCACTCATTTTTTTCTCTTGTTACCTGAGGTCTGTAAATTTAAACAAACGGTAGTAACAAGCATATTTTTAGATATGTGAAAGGACAAGAAGCAGAGGCTGGACTGTAACCCGTGATCCTCAAGGCCGCATAGGACCATATGCTGTCATGAGTTCTCAGTGGGTATCATACGATGATATTGCAGAAATTAAACGAAAGGTAAGACGGTTTCTACCGGTAAAGAAACATTTTCAAAATTAACTTAATTTTTCAGTCGGAGTTCTTGAAGAGCCTTGGTTTAGGAGGTGGCATGATTTGGGCACTGGACTTGGATGACTTCAGGAACCGTTGCGGATGTGGAAAACATCCATTACTGAAAACCTTGAATCAGGAATTACGAGGAGTGCCATCTGACATAGTTGTTGAGAACTGCACATAGGTTATTTGAGATGTGATGTTTCTAGATTAAGTTAAATTGTATGTCTTTCTTCTTCTAATGTTTTCAGCTTAACATTGAGAAGGATATGAAACATACTTCGCAAAAGATATATTGTAAGCTAGTATTAAGACAATACGCTTAGATATGTATGAATTTTTCCACAAGGCGATTAATAAAGTTTTTATTTTCTCTAAAATGTTTTTGCAACATCTTTCTTAGCAAAAAACGACGACTATTGTCATTTAATAAAAAATTTATATGGGCAGGTATGTATGAACAAATATATAGTGTTCCATAGAAAAAAAAATGCAATTTGCAGTCACCACCATCATCAAACACCCTGTATAAAGAACAATTCTACTAATAAATTTTTTATAAGAGTAAGAATATTCCGGTTCGTTGTTTGTCTTTAATATCTCAGCTAAAGGAGATATACTATATGCCAGCCTGTATGAAAATCAATAGTATACAGGCTGTATCATATATAAAAAACCGCTGCAAATCAATACTTCCACATCCAATACCCTACTTACCCCAAAAACAATAGGTCGCTTTGGGTAGTTGAGATTTATATGTATGCCATATTTCAAGTTTATATGTTAAGTCTTTTGAMAATTATCGTGTTCACAAACAGACCGACAGACACACACGAAATTTTTTTGCTCAAATTTTGTTTTTGAGCATTTTAAAGTGATTAAGCAAATAAAAAATTATTTAATTTTTTTTTGCGATATACAATGTTACACCGAACGCCTTGTATAAAAAGTTTTGCATAAAAGCAAAGGCCATCATTTCTCAAATAAATTCCTGCAAACATCCTGTCCAAATCCCTAATAAAATTTTTATAGAACAAGACTTGTCTTGTTTGTCATTTTTATTTAACAACGTAGTTGCCAGCTATAGGGCAAATATTTTACCATGTTAAAGGTGTAAACCACACTAAACAAATCTGTGTCATATTCAGTTACATTCATTTAACGCACAAAAGGAAGAGTAAGACAGTTACCAGGTAAAGTAATTTGTAAAAAATTGTACAATCAGTGTTATCTATGTATATGAATCACAAATGATCTTGAAATTTACATACAAAATTGATTTTATAAAGAAATTTGTAGATATTATACTTTCTAATCCTGAAAATGGAGACGCGGAAATTTTAGAGGTTTTTAATAATCTTAATGAACATACAAAATTTACAATCAAAAAAGAAAGAAACTCCTCTGTTCCATTTTTAGGCAGTAGTTACAAAAACAAATCAAAATATAATGAAAATAGATTGGTAGAGAAAACAAAGATCTTCTGGTAGATATATTAATTATAATTCTCATCATAAAATGTCAAGTAAAATAAATTTTAAAAATGAAATGGAGCATAGGATTGAAAAGATATGTCATGAAAATTATTTAATTAAAAATTTGGAAGTACTTGAAAACTTTTATCCTAAATCAATGATTCGTAAAAAACTATACAATTAATTTAGAGATTCAAGGGAATTTAATAACACTATTGCAATAAATCAAAATAATAAAGACAGTACACAAAATTTAATGCATTATGCAAGCTTACCTTATTATTCAAAATATCTGACAAAATAATTAAAAATATTAAAGGAGAAAACAGTAAAAAATATAGAAAAACTATTTAGTAAATTAAAAGTTAAAACGAAAATAATGAGTAATTCAAATGTTATATATGAAATTAAATGTTCCACATGTGAAAAAGTATATTTAGGACATACTTCACAACATTTCAAAAATCGTATTTCATTACATAAAAGTGACATTAAATGTAAGAAGCAGAGATGTGCACTTACTTGCCATGTAACAAATAATCCAACACACAAAATAGATCTTGATATTAAAATTTTATATAAGGGACATAATTTATCTTTTCTTGAAATGGTATATATTTATAAAAAACAAAATAATATTAACAAAAAAAAACAGACATTAAAAATTTAAGTGTAATTTATTCGTATTTATTATCATCTACTAGACATAAAGGTCCTTTGGTTAAATAAATTTAGTTGTATATAAAAATATCAGTTTGTTTATTAAAAAAATTTTACTTTGTCAACTTTCAATTTTATGTCAAATTGAAAAATTAGTGTTCTAGTGCTTGTGTAATATTGTCAAACGGATAATATTTTACAAATTCACTCCTATCCAATTCAATTATAATTCTAAATTGGTTTCATTGTTAACGTCAGTATAAGCATTTCTATATTCAATGCACTTCCCATGCACGGTGGATTATGCGCTAGTTCAGCAGTTTACGTGACGTATGCGCTTATTCTAATATAAATAGTGCTAATAATCAATCATAAATCAGTCTAATACTTAGAGTCAAAGACCCCCAGGCAGGAACTGACCCTCAAGCAACATTTGCTCAAACAGTTTTGTCTTTATTTATGTTTTATTACTTTCTTTATGTACCTGTATTTGTTTACAGATTTAATTTTATATTCTTAATAAATTCTTATGTTAAAGTGACCTAAGTCGTATCAAGTTGTGCCAAGTTCTGCTTCAGGTTCTAATCTTCGACAACGCAAACAGCTTGCACCCTAAATCCCAGGGTGCGACATTATTTTTAAACTATTAAGTACTGTTACTAGTTTATTTAGAAAAAAAACGGGCATACAAAATTTAAAAATAATATACTTACCATCTAACCTACTACCTGTACTAGGTACCTGTGTTCCTGTGCACTTATGCAMCATTGTAAACTTAAGTTGATAATGTTTTGCCAAGTACTGTTGAGTTAGCAATGTAAAAAACATACTGTACAAKCAGTGAMGATAGTTTGAATATTATTGACTAAAAATTCTGTATTTGAAGAGTAGTCTTTATTAAGCTCCCTTGGTTGAATTCTTCTGAATTTATATATAACTATATTATTGTGATATTTATGACACTTTTTTGCAAAACCATTTTGCTCAATAGGGCACTCACTAGAAGCAAATTTAGTTGCCACACCCAAATATTACTTATTACTCATTACTTAAAACACAAGTATGTAGATTAACACCGGGAGAGGCGTATTTATTTCATTCTCAATAACAACCATCACTATAATACACTTGCGTAGGTATACAACTGTCACATTTTAAAGCTAAGGATTCAAGATGTATACATTTTATACAATTAGCATTTAATGAATCAGTAACCAACTTACATAACTCCTTTTTGCTAGACCTGAAACATTTTGTACTCTATGACTAATTTTCCAGTAYAATCGGTTCTAATCAGTTCACCAAATTTTGTATTGAATATAGCAAAAAGAATTTCAGTTAATTTGAAGATTAACACTTTTTTGAAAGTAATACGAGTATATTAGAGAATTAATTCTCTTTCACAAAAAAGAACTCCTTGAATGCACTTTATGAAATCATAAATGTAAGGTAGTAAATATAAACAAAACTTTTATAAATAAGTAGAATTTATTGATAAACAAAAAAGAATATAATAATAAAACACTTGTCTAAGATCTTACTTCCAAAGTTTAATTTTTGGCAAAGCTAAATGCTAGCATTTCATCTGCCAAGAGGCCTTCAGCTTAACAAGTATAATGTAATTAAAACATTTAAACATATAAATATAAATACATAGTGTTGTGTGGTGTAACAAAAGAATTTGCTTGCATTGCTGCATTTCATGTATCAGAAATGATTTAATTCAAAAATTTTGTCAAGTGAAAACGTACTTAGCACGTCTACCATGAGTGGATAATGAATCAGATGAAATAGATGATGAATATATGGATTTTTGCAGTGACACATATAATGTAGAGCAAGAAATTCCTTTTTTTAGTTGACATATTATTCACTGTAGTTTTACATGGAATTCAATTCAAACCACCTGCTAAATATCGATCTCTTTCGCTTAAATAACCCACTTATCTCAATAGTAAAGTAAAAATGTAACAATAGCATATACTTTTCGCACACCATACAAGACTGTAGCTAACTATATATATGATATGTTTAAATGTTTTTACTGTTTTAGTTTAGTTATAAAAGTTGAACCACCAGCAGTTAAAATGCTGGCATTTGGCTTTGCCAAAAATAAATAATTTGAAAGTCGGATCTTAGACAATTGTTTTAGTATCGTTAAGAAATTAAACATAAATCTCCATGCACATAAGCGAAGTATTACAGAGTTACAAGATATCGAACTAAATATTTTTTTACAGTATTTCCGTACTTTAAGTTGTATTTCTATCACAGAACAAAACAAATGTGGCCATAAACCACGAAACAGGTAAAAAGGAAAAAGAAAATGTACACATAATATAAATAATGAATCGAAACGTAATCAAACTAACCCATCATTTCTTCAGAAACCTACTCACTTGTTCTGCTCTGTCAACGCTAGACTGTTGCGGTGAACTGGACGCTTGTAAGTTTGAGGCATTCTGCACCGTAACGGCAACTATAGGTGTACCACTCGCGGTTTGCAGCCTTACAGGACTGCCTTGCCGAACACCAACATTCTGACTTTGCAAGGCCGCGGACACTTGTGATAATAATGTTTGTTGTGCTTGTGAACTGGAGGCACCTTGGACTTTAATGTTGGCAAGAGCTCCAGCCAGGGATGAGGATACCTGCGGGCGGATAGCTGTTGTTATACCCTGTGAAGTGGCTGCTACAACCTATAAATAAAAATGACATAATGAACCTGCTAAACTCACCAGCATATATTATGCTTAAAAATAATACTGTAATAAACGGATATAATAAAATATAAATAAAACGAAGCTAGCATTGTTTTGGAAATATACGAGAGATCTTTTATATTATCTACCTAGTGATGATTGCAAATTTTTGCTGTCAAGTTGCTGTGGCATTTTGATGCTTATCAAATTTGATTCACATCCAAAAAGTTTGTTTTTGTGGTGCCTTAACCACAAAAAATGAGTTAAACTCGGCAGAATATAGAAGCATAATAAAATTCTTGACGAAGGTAGAAATGGACCCAAAGATATTTGCCAAAGAAACGTGTATGGAAAAGATGTGCAGTCTTATTTTACAATAAAATTTTGGTCCAACCAATTTAAATGACCAAGCATTGAAGCTGTTGAAGCAAGATAAAAAAAAAACATCAAGAAAGTTGAGGTTTTAGTCCTAGCAGATAGAAGAGAAAGAGTTGCAATGATTGCTACTGAAGTGTGGCAATCAATTTGTAAAGAAAACTTGAATGCTTTGGCAGGAATTGGGTATTTGCGATGTATTTGTATTTTATGAAATTGCATATTAATAGGTAGCATTTAATCCATAAAGCAGCTGTCACAGCTTATAAATTCGAAAAAATGGATCGTAAGGTGTATTTTTAATATTAAAAATGTGAATATTTAAAGGGACCGCCAAAACGCGAACATATTGGCCGTGACGTCAGGTGTCTTGTAAATGGCCGCTTGTTTACATCTGGGGTCAGCGCGTCACGCTTCACCCTCAGCCTGTCAATTTATCAGTTTGTTGTTTGCGTTCATTTTGTGACAATCGAATTAAAATACGCCAAGAAAAAGTGAAATACTTATGAGTTATGACTTCTGAAGGCATGTTCATTGTTATGGAATATGTATACAGCGACGAGCGAGTCTACGCGGTGGAAATGAGGAACGTAAAAGCAACAGCGTAAGTGAACTTTTTATCAAATTAACGTAGCATTGATAATTTGACCACAGTGGGTTGCTGGAAACATACTATTTGTAAACATAAAAATGTAAAAATCAAAATGTACCCTAAACTTGACATTTATTTTAGAGGTCAGAATAAACATAAATTGCCATTTATTTTCGGGGTTCTTGCGGCTTGTTTCCGGTCTGGCTAAAAGTCGAATATATGGGTAACAACGTCGTTCTATATTATAACATTTCCCTCTATCAACGTAAAACGTCAAGCTATAACAAATGGAAACTGAATGGTAAACACTTAAAACCCCAAAAAGAATAATAAAACTAACAGTAAAAATTAAGATGATCTTCACAACAGAAAAACAAACTTTGCCATTTAGGCATATCACGTCTAGGGGCCTTTAACAACTTTCTCATACGTTGATAATCTCGAGAAACGGTTACAAAAATTTTGTTAGCTGTACTGACTGAAGTACTTTTATAACTATGTACAAAACAACACTTGTTCTGTTTTCCATACATAATAGATGCTTGTAAAACTACACAAATCACGTTTTGTTGCGACCTCTTACATCGTCCTTTCAATAAACTCCACTCAAAAACTTTTCCAATACAAGAATGATGCTACACCATTAAACAGCACGCTCCTCGGTAATGTTTACATGACACTTGACGTCACGAGTTGAATAACTTTGGATAGAAGCGTTTTGGCGGTGACTCCTAAGATTCGAATTTCGGACCTGAAATTCTCTACCTACAAATATTTATTTTGTTTTTTCTAACATGGCGTACGATATATATGCACTTCAAGATTCATTTTACGTAATTTTCAAAAAAAGTTATAGTACCCAATTGAAGATTTTTTTCAAAAATCAAAACAGATGATTAAACATGGGTAAATCACTGGAATTCACCGACAAAATATGAATCCATGCTACTGCACTGGTTCACAGAATTCATCCGAAAAGCTGAGGACGATAGTGTTTTGGGATATGGAAGGATTCTTACTGACTGAATATATGAAAAAAGGTTCCACAAACACAAGAGGGGTTTATAAAATACAATCAGAAAGTTGAAAAATGCCATAAAAAAAGCTCAACAACTGCAATCAAAGGATTATGCTCACCAATTCTGTTGATGTAATTGACAAATGCAGTTTTGCAGTGTCAAACTATTGTCAAACACTGCTATTGCTTTCCCAAATTGAAAAAAACCTGAAGGAAGCGGTGGAGGAGTTTTTTAAGGACTTATCAAAAAAGATTTTTTTGGAAGGCATAACCTTATTGGAAAAACCTTGCTTGCAGATATGTATTTTGTGTATGGATATTTTAATAGCAGCGCATGGGTAGCCAAACACCAATACCAAAGATTTCCAAACAAACAGAAACCTGTTTGTAAAGCAGAGATGTGCACTTACTAGCCACATAACAGATAATAATCCTCCGCAAATTTTAAATAAAGACCATAATTTATATAAAAGATCTTTTCTTGAAATGGTATAAATTTATAGAAAACAATAATATTAACAAAAAAAAACAGACTTTCAACATTTAAGTGTAATTTATTCATATTTATTATCATGCACTCCACATAAACGTCCTTTGGTTAAATAAATTAATTGTATATAAAAATATCACAATTTGCTTAAAAAAGTTTATAACTTTGTTAACTTTCAATTTTATACATAGATAAAGACAAACCAAATAGATTGGAATCTCTCAGTGGGAGGGGGTGACCATACGGATTAGTTTGGCCTAGTGACACGGCAGATTCTTGGCGCTAGCATCTGCTTACAATACAGTGACTTCATAAAGTCACTGTACTAACAGTTGACAGTTTTGTTATTTTATATCAGCAGGTAAAAATTTAATATGTAATCATTTGTTGATAACAATCACATTTAGCCTGCATAAGATATTCTTGGACTGCTGGATGTGGAAACAGTTATTATTAATTATTATAATTTAGTGAGGAGATGAGTTCTAGTAGTTTTTGTAGAAATATATCTCCATAACCGCAGGGAAGTTACTACAATATACTTGTTTCCCGATAAAGTAGTTCACACTTTAAATGATGTAGGTACACTTGGTGCTTCAAAAGCTTATTATGAATTCTTAACATGTTTAAATGTTCATTTACAGCCTTTAAGCAATGTAATTATATCCACCCAGATGCAAATTGGCTCACTTAAATATATGTAACGGCAGTAGAGTCCTACTAAATAGTAGCGTCCTGATGATATATATTGCTGGGGCCATAAAGTTATTTATTATATCTGAGTAAATTATGATACCTTTAATCCACATGCATTATACTATCACAGCAGCAGCACTGATGTGAAGATGTTTAATAGCTTGTTTTACTTCTAGACAAGGACCAGGACGTAAACACAATCAATCTCGAAAAAATATCTCATACCAAAATCAACATTAACTTGACAACAATTCAAGATACTTTAACTTTTATTGAATGATACATCGTACAGTATACCAGAAATTTTTATTAATAACCAGATTAATGGCCCGGTTGCACAAACGTGGATCAAATTTGATCCGGGTGTAATCCGCAGTCGTTGCTATAGCAACACCAATCAGAACACCGGATTCATGACGTTGCTAGACAACGACCACGGATTAAAGCCGGATTAACTTTGATCCACATTTGTGCAACTGGCCCAAAGACTTTTAAGGGAAATCAATGTTTACCGTTAAATTTTAAGCTATAATAAAATACAATGTATTAGCCAAAATTATCAGTATACTAATTAAGACTGACTGGTATCAGCCGATAACCTAGTGTTAAGCATTTCTGTTCTTGGCGTTTATTGAAATTTAATGTAGTGTACAGTGGCCTTCATAAGTAATGTCGTACGGGACGGTGGCGAAAATAACGATGCGCCTATTTCACTGCAACCCGATATGCAGTTGCGGACGACGTAGATGTCGCAAAAGAAGAGATACATACTGCTCCTTTCTTTAATCCTCAAGTGGTATACTCAAACAAGTTTTAGTATTTCATGTAATATTAAAACTGTACTGGAGAGAAAGCGCGACTGTCTACTTGAATGTAAAGAGTAGACTAAGCGGGCTTAGCAGTTATTAAAGCTCAAGTTAACTCTTTCAATCCTGATGAAGGAAAAGAAATAAATTCCGAAACTTGAGACTAGTGTGTTTAACATCTTATGCTTTATTGATTGCTAAGCCCGCTTAGTTTATCCTTACATGCATACAATTTTTAATGTAATCAGAAAGAAAAGAGAAAAAACAATTTTTAATAAAAAGCGTAAAATTTACATTTGTAAGAATATCTTATATGATATCTGTCACCTTGGTAAAAAAGCAATGCTTGTTGCAACCACATATATATGATTTCTTTTATTAAAATTATTTAATTTTTCATGTTTATTGCTTTGCTAATTTCTATTTTTTAACAAATACCTATTTAATTTAAATATATTCTAGCTTTTAACTACTAACGAAATAACTGCAATATTTTTAATAAAAGCTATATAGTTTAGGTATTCGTTAATTTTACAGTCAATAGCAGTTATACATAATAATTGCTAGAAAATTTATCAAGTTAATTTTTAACATAAATTAGTCTTTATTTATAACTATAACAAAAACCATTGTTTATCAACCTTACTACACTAATACTACTAAAAAAAAGATGTGAAAAATAACTAATGTATATGCAGCTTTCCATTTCCATTCTTTAGACTGATTATTCAGCTTTTGCATCTCACTCAATCCTTATCTTATTACATCTCTAAATTATAATGACGAGCAACTTATTTCTTGTTTTCTTATTAAGAGCGTTCATTATCAACAGTGTTGAAATGTACAGAATTTTGTTCGCCTGTCAGTTTCTCCCGAACCTGAAGTGAGTAAAAATTCAAACAAAGTAACCGCATGCAAATGAGGGTCGATTTATGGGTTTATGACGACGGGTGCACTCCACCACCAGTGCAAAAATAATCCCACCATGAAATCCCAAACAGCAGCCTTACGCGGCCAAGCATTTCAGGTAAATGTTATCGGTATCTCCGGCGACGATTGCAAATAATTTAGGAAAGAAATGCAACCAGGACTATGGCACGATCTACACACAACAAAATAAGTGTTTGCCAACATTTTTGCATTTGAAAAATTGTAGAGGTATTTTTGCAGAATCACATTAAATTATATACACGGGAAATGTAGAACGGAAAATCGCTGTCACTAATCTAACACGATTAATATTAGCTAATTGTTTTGGTATCAAAATCACCAACAGGGACTTGACGTTACACAGATTTCAAATCATTCGGATCCGTCTGTGCCCGATATGAGAAAACATTAAGTCAAAGCCTTTGCCGTTACATTTTGATCTCTCGTGTTTTCTTTATCTGTTTTCACCAATTTGTCCATAAAATCATTAACTTCTTTATATATTCCCTCATTCATGCCCGGGCGATGACAATTTTCACCATAATAATTTCCATCACTCTTTTGTAAATTACTTCGCAAATACATTTGTCACTGATTTCTTCTTGTCCGATTTTGTCTTTTTTAATAGATATAGTCGTCTTACCTCTACTTTTCCATAACTACCATATTATTTTGAATTACTATGAAGTATTTTGGTACTGTGAGATATTACAGCTGCAGCACATCTTGCTTCATACGAATTTTTCAAAGCATAATTAATTTGTTTTCCGCCAATAAAATTAAATTCTTCAACAATACTGATGGCGGCGTCAATCAAAAAACTTCTTGCGGTGTTTGCGATAAACAAATAGCTAGGTTTTTGCCATAGGCACAAATTTCTTATAATTGAGCAAAGATATATTGAAAGTCAACAATCCTGTTTTCACCCATCACATCTACCTCAATAATTGCAAAAACATTGTCTATTACTAAATATTTCTAAAATATGTGTAGTTATTTACCATCGAATTATGGCTAGATGAGCTGTCCTGCATATAATCTGCTCTACCGGGATTCAGTTTTGATGCGACATTGATGTTACCCCAATTATTATTTATACTTGTTTCGTCCTATAAATAAAAAAAAACAACAATCAAGTAATTTCTGTACCGTGAAAGAAAAATACCGAGACTGAACCAAAGTAAAAAGCCAACTCCTTACATTTGCACTTTCGGTTGTTTACTTGGGGTTGCTAATTTGCAAGCCATAAATAATACTGAACAGGGTTGTAAATCTTAGATTATTTTGCTTTGTATCTAAAAAGCAGAAATCATTGTGCCATTATAAGTTTCTTATTTGTCAATATTTTTCTTCTTGTTTTAAAATATTGGAAAAGTAAGATATACACTATAAAATGACGGGGACAAGAATTCTTTTTTCCGTCTTACCTCCAAAAATCGGAATTTTTTCCTAGGCATTTTGTAGAATTATATTAACGTAGATTTACACTCAAACAATTGTTTTGAATGAGATGTTGAACGTTTATGTTGCATCTCCCATAATAAAATTGTTTAACTGTAAATTTAATTGCATGTTTGATAAATATTGATATTTATCTGCATTCGTCGACCTAACAGTAAACCACGTTACTCCAAAATTGCAAATTTTCCTCTCTATCTTCAGTTATAAACGTTTTTTGTTTAAAGTAAGAAAAAATTATCTACACTTACATAATATTATTTCTTAAGTAAAAATTATATTATATAATTATAAAAAGAAATAAGTTACTCGTTATCATTATTTAGAGAGGCAATGAAATAATGATGAGCGTTTTTGGAATGATACGCGTATGCTGAAAAATACGTCCAAAATCTATGGAAACATTTTGCTTAAAGATTAATTTCACCTAGAGTACTAGTGTCTAAGTTGATTGACAATGTTTTCTTGTTAGTTAGTTGTTACTTATATTTATAAACAAAAACTAATTTACGTTGAAAATAAATTTGGTGAAGTTTTATAGCAGTTTGTCTATATATCTAATATTTGCCGTAAAATTAACAAATACATAAGTTCAATACATAGTTCTTATAAAAAATATTGCAGATAATTTGTTAGTAGTTAAACCCTAGAATAAGTTAAATTAAATGGGTTTTTGTTGAAAAAATAGAAATTATCAAAGCAATGAACACTGTAAACTAAATGATTTTTAATGCGAGAAATCATATACATATATGGTTGCAACATGTACTGTTCTGTACTAAATGAATTTATTACAATTTTGTTAATGTATTATTTTATAAAGAAGACAGATATCACATGAACATAACCTCATTTTAAATTTTTAGGAGGTGGAATGGTAGAACAGAAAATATGAATTTTATTAAAAACTACTGTTTTCTGGCCACATTAAAATTTTTTTCCTTTAGTACTTAATATTGCATGTAAAGGGTAAACTAAACGGGCTTCCTTCACCAGAATTTAAAGAGTTAACTTGTGCTTTAATAACTGCTAAGCCCGCTTAGTCTTCTTCTTTACATTCAAATAGACAGTCGAGCTTCCTCTTCAATACAGTCTTAAACTTGTTTGAGTATACCACTTGAGGATTAAAGAAAGGAGCAGCATGTATCTCTTCTTTTGCGACATCTACGTCGTCCGCAACTGAATATCGGGTTGCAGCGAAACGGGCGCATCGTTATTTTCGCCACCGTCCCGTACGACAT
Organism: Rhyzopertha dominica; assembly: GCA_025024175.1. Classification (NCBI taxonomy): domain Eukaryota; kingdom Metazoa; phylum Arthropoda; class Insecta; order Coleoptera; family Bostrichidae; genus Rhyzopertha; species Rhyzopertha dominica. The sequence continues at coordinate 14,306,687 of QCXZ01000138.1, forward strand.
TACTTATGAAGGCCACTGTACCTACCATCCCACCAAACTAGTCCCTTTGGGAAATCTTGCTTAAATACCACCCCTTATTTGTCACATACTATTATATAAAATAACAATATAGGCTCTTTGGAAAAAAAATTTTATTTACAATGAAGGTCTGTTTAAAAAATGGATACTTGTTTCAGATGTACCAAACATGACTGAAACGCATTAAACACTACAAAATAGTTTTGATAAAAAGACGCTATCTGGTTTATCACAACCACTTTGATGAGTTATTTTGACTACCTGGAGAAAAAAGACAAACGAAGTTGTCTACCATACTTGTTTTAATGATATATTTATAAATTGTACATTTATGATCATTATAATTATTTGTGAATACCAAACAGCTTTTATTTTTTTTATCATCATTTAATTGCAAATTATTCGTACATAATCTCTTATCTAATTTGCAGGTAGTTTATTCCATCGCCATTTGAAGTTATCTGACAAGTAACTCCAAAAAGGTAGTATTGGTATAAACAGTTTCCTATGTTATCGACTTTGCTTATTCATGTGTAGTTTAGCCCATGATACTATAAGACTAACAAGATATGCTCACTAGGCGAACACATTCTTGCCTGGTTGACACATGACGTCATGCTGTGACTACTCCCTATTTTGTAAAATGTCAAAAAATGTAGTCACCTAGGATGATACTTTATCAGTTATCTCCCTAGTCATGAATTGACGTCAGTCCGCTCACGAGCATATTTTGTTAATCTTAGTATCATGGCTTAGCCGAGTCACACTACAGGCGCTTTATATGAACCTACCCCCACCGTTAGAGTTTCCTATCTATTTATCTTGCCTTTGTCTATGATTTTATGACAAATTCAAAAATTAGTATTCTAGTTCTTGTGTAATATTTTTAAACTATGTAAGTACTGTTACAATTTTATATTTACTTGCATGTTAGAGTTTGTAACACATGTAGAAGATTTGGAAATATAGCAGTTGGAAATATTGAGTAATCATTTATGTCGAAACATAATAATCAACTCAAAATAAATTTATTGGTTTATTTAATCTCCTTCCTCTGTTTAACTAAAAGTTAGCAACCTAGTTGTACCATATAACACAATTACTAAAATAACCTAAACAGAAGTGACCCAGGAATTACACTCACCTGTATTGTCTGCTTTGTACCCTGGGCAGTATTGACCGGTATGACCCTCGGAGTTCCTTTGGCCAAAACGACTGGTCCCTGTGGAACCGTCAAGGGTGACCTGATCACCTGCTGGAACTGTTGCATCGTGATGGCATTCGAAAGCGGTTTTGTCGAACCCACAATGACTTGTGTAGCCACCCCTCCCTTACCAGTGACCTGAGCGATGCCTGTTATCTTCTGATTGACGAGTTTTTTCTGTGCCAGCAGCTGCTGCTGTATCTGGAGCTGCCTAATTTGCTGTGGTGTACTTGTCTTTAAGCTGGGTGCCAAGGCTTTCACTGGAGTTCCTAGTGTGACGCCGGTAACGGGAATCGACACAGCTTGGCCCCCTTCATAAGTATAAAAATATTTCATGAAAATACAATTGTTTCTTCTCTCATTCATTCTGAATTTGCAAGGTATGGTAATATAAAGTATTGTCAAATAATGAGTTTACCCTAAATTCAGTTTACTAGACTGTTCCACATTCTAGAGCAGAAGACTGTGATTGTGTTTGCTAATTGTGTCAGCATTTTTGTGCCATTACACTTCCTGCTAGCACTGAGTAGAATGCTAGCTAATAAGTGACATATTAGCTAGCAGATATGTGGATAAATCAATTGTAAAAGACAGGGGAATAACTTGAAATACTGCACAATGTAAAATTGTGTTCCTCTGGCAGGTGCTAGCCCTCCTAGCACTATGTAAGTAACAGGTACTTTTGTTTTACAGATGTCTGTATTAATAGATACTTGATGAGAACCGAAGTTCGTATCTCTCCTGCTTCACCCTAGTTCTTTGTTTCAGGTAATCTCTAACACAAGGGCGCACAACTTAAGACCGAGAGTTGTGACAGTATGGTCTTAATTGTAATCCTCTCTAAATAATCCAGTATGAGAACTAGTGATAATACAAAAATTAAATTTCTGACAAAATAAAATGTGTTGATATATAATAATAATAATATGGTTTATTGAACTACATAACATAGTACATAGTACAATAAACAAGGAAATAATAAACAACAAGTTCTGTTGTGAATAAAAAATATAACCCACTTAAGCTTGGCTTGTGTGTGGGGTGAGCACAGAAAAAAAATAAATAAGTAAACAATAACAACCAGACTTAATCTGACAAAAGTAAAAAGAAAAGAATTGACTGCTAGAAAGCTTAGAAGACAAAAATCGAATAACAAAGGGAGTTAATTAAAAGACTTTACTCCTGTACGTAAAAGACTATTGCACAATCATCATCCCACGGGAGCATCAATTAGTCTATGGACACTAAGCCTGTCGGTCTCACTCAGGTATGCTTCCACTTGTTTCTTGAAAGACCTTAAAGTTTTTGTGCTTCTGACGACACCAGGGAGCGAATTCCACAAATAGGGGCCCATGTATGCTGGACTTCTGCGGCCAACGTTCTTATGTATTTTTGGTAGTGGCAGTTTTCCACTTAGCCTGTCTCTCGTTGAGCATGGGTGATCAATTGGTGTTGAAGATCGGTCAGCCACACACCGGTACTGGTACACAACAATAGATTTAGCGTACAGTTGCCTGATGTCAAACAATTTGCTCTCCACATAGACCAGCTGAGTGGGATACAGACAGTGTTTTCTAAGTATCACCTTAATAATCCTTTTTTGTACAGTTTCAAGAGAAACTAGATAGGTTTTCATGGCAGATCCCCAACCAGCAATTCCATATAGAAGGAGTGATTCACAGATGGCATGGTATACAGTTTTTAGCTGCTGAAAGTTGAGGATCGGTGTTATTTGTTTGAATTTGTAGAGGCACTGTCTTAGCTTTTGCACTATGTAGTCTATATGTGTGTTCCAGCGTATGTGCTGATCAATGCATATTCCTAGGTATTTTATGCTGTGGGTTTTTTTAATAGTTTTATTCTCTACTTCAGACCTAACTTCTATAGAGGTTATGTCAGGCTGAGTATCAGCATAGGATGTAAAGATCATAAATTTGGTTTTGTTGTAGTTGATGGTCAAGATTTTCTTATCAAACCACCTGGCTAACCCAAGAAAATCACCCTCAGCCCTTTCCAATACCTTCTCAACAGTTTTGTCGTTGTATATTATCACTGTGTCGTCGGCAAATGCTATTATTTCACCGCTAGAGGGCTGGAGGAATAGATCGTCCATATATATTGCAAACAATAGTGGTCCCAGGACAGTACCTTGTGGCACTCCACACTCAACCAAGAGCTGATCACTGTATGCAGTTAGAATCTTCACAGATTGCTTTCGTTGACTGAGATAGCTTGCAAAAAGATCCAAAGAGACACCACGAACACCAACGCGATTTAGGGCTTCAATCAATTGACGATGGTTGACAGTATCGAAGGCTTTTGCTAAGTCCAAGAAAATGCAGAGGGGAGCCTCACCTCTGTCCAGAGCTGCCTGCAGAGTAGATGTCAGCCTCACAATAGCATCCTGGGTTGATCTTCCACCACGGAAACCAAACTGATTATCGGACAACAGGTGCTGACATTCAATGAATTTCACTAGTCTTTTATAAATTATTCGCTCAAAAACCTTTGCCATAGAGTTTATTAATGATATTGGGCGATAGTTTGAAGGGATGCACTTATCACCATTTTTATACACGGGTATTACGGTGGCAACCTTGAGTTCCTCGGGAAAATGCCCAATTGTTAGGCAGCTATTTATTATTTTGGCTATAGTTGGGGCAAGTTTTTTAGCTATGACTTTCAACAACTCCACCGTAATACCGTCCGGACCAGGGGCTTTCCGACCATTCATAGATAGGATCACATTGGTGACTTCTACTTCGTCTGTTGGGCTCATATATAATGAAGTACTGTGTTGTGCTTTGGCTACTGGAGCGTAGTTTTGAGGTTGTGTTACTTTTTCAGCCAGTGTTGATCCAACTGAAGCAAAGTACCTATTAAATTCCTGAGCCACCTCTGCAGAATCGGTTATCAATGCATCCTCGGTTTTAATCTTCCATGTTTCTGATCTTTGTGGGTGTGCTCCCAGTATGTCATTTACAGTACTCCATACCCTCTTGTTTGAGGACTGCTTTCCCTGATTTATTTTGTTCTGATAATAGATACGTTTTGCAGTTTTAATACAGGAACTTAGTGAATTTCTATAATTTTGGTACTCTTTCTTTAATCTGTCATCGTTTGGATATTTTTTAGTGAGAATATACAACCTCTGCTTTTTGTTAGCGGATTTAACCAATCCTGCAGTTATCCAATTGCTCCTTTTAACTTGATTAGCTGGTATTTTTATAAGTGTAGTACAATTTGTTATTAAAGACTGCAATTTTCCTATTAGGTACTTGACAGCCAGATCTGGATCATTTAACATGCCTTCCACTTCATCAAAGTTTGCATTTTCTTTGAGCTTTTTTTTATTAATCCTGCTAATAGTTTTTTTCCTTGAGAAATCAGTTTTTGCCATACTACCAACATATATTCTGGATAATATAGGGAAGTGATCTGTTATGTCGGAGTGATAAATCACAGTTTTGTTCTTCTGGCAGTTATTTGTAGTTTTGATAAACAAGTGATCAATGATGGATCCCGATTCACCTGCCTGCCTTGTGTGTTCTGTAATTTGTGAATCATAGCCTTTTTCAGCCAAAAGATCAAGATAGTTTCTGGATATCTCCGTGTCGGCCTCAATATTAATATTTATATCGCCAATCAGTATGCAGTGATCGTATTTTGAGTATTTTTGCAAGTACTCATGAAGATGTTCAGTAAAACGCCGAGGACACGTAGGCGGTGGTCTATACACTGATGTGATAAGGGTTGTTTTCCCTACAACAGTGATCATGGATTGGATAATCAACACGTCCCCAATCTTTTTTATTTTGGAAGTACTATGAAGTTCAGATCTTATATATACCAGAACACCATCATTCTGATTAACACAGCCGAAATTGTATGTCATGTCGTAGCCCTGCAATTTAAAGCTATCGGGTATTTCCAGCTTCCAAGTTTCAGTCAAGACAATAACGTCAAAAGGAAAGCAAAATTGTTGGAGTAGGATTTTTAGCTGATCAAAGTTTTTTGATGCGCTACGTATATTTAGGTGAATAATGTTTAGACTAGCATTCGATAACTTTGAGTCGAACTGCTGCTCCAATTGTTTTTCACATTCTCTAACCGTATATGCCAAATATGTTTTTATTGTCTCTACTTCCATTACTAGGGGAAGATTATCCATAGATTTAATAAGTCGGTCAAAAACTGTAGTCGATTTTTGACTTCTGCAATAGTTTTTGCAGTTGATATGTTTGGCAAACTTCAAGTTCATACACTGAGTGGCTAGTCTCATATTTGGTCTTATATTTTGTGTTAGAACGTACACAATTTATGCATTTCTTCACTTTACCTTGACAATCGCCTTCATGTGTTTCAGCACAATTGCCACAAATGGGGTTTTTTTCCTTACATTTTTTACTGCTGTGTTTATAGCCCTTACATTTAATGCATTTGTTTAGGTTCAAGTCCTCATAACATTTACACCTTTGCCATTCAATTAATATGTTACCCTCTGACATGAAATGAGCAAAAACTCGTGGAGTGGTTTCTAGAAAAGCAGTATAGGTTTTCTTTCCCACAATGTGTTGTATGTGTACGACTGTCAGGTCGTCGTTTAATGAGTTTTGCATTCTTATAACACTGGTTAATTCTTCCTCTGAGTATCTTTTTTCTATTCCAACAATTTTTAATCTCGGCTTCACAAGGCTTTGCTTTCTGATATCATAGGTATTTCCCAGATGTTCCACCACTTTTTCCTGCAAGATATTTAGATCTTTTTCATTACTACATTTTATAATCAAGGACCCGTTATTTATTCCTGTAACTTTGTTTATTCCAACTTGGAGTTCAGCTGGCTTTATTTTACTAAACACATCAGCTTTGGTTTTTGCTGGTCCCTGAGCTATTTTCGGTTGAATTATCAATTTAGGTGTATTAGTTTTGTTATTGGTGTTTACAACATTTGCATATGTTTTAAAGGATTGTTTCTGGTTTTCTGTAGTTTTATTCAGTTTTTCTTCAAGTGACACGACTTTTTCTTCCAGGAGTGAGTTTTTATCCTCCATTTCTTTCACTAATCTTCTCAGTAGTTGAATTTCTGTTAATAGTGCCTGTTTTTCAGTGTCTTGGTTAACCTCACTTTCTTCTCTGCAGCATTCCRCGATTCCCGGCGCCAGGAACTGCCACACACCTCGTTTTTTCTTTAAACAGCTGTCATGGTACACTTTCTTGCAGAGTGCACAACTCACGAACTTTTTAGAAACGTTGCCTTAATAATAATAATAATACGAGGCATGTTTTTTAAGTAAGTACCGTTTTGCGATTCCGCCGCCGCAGCGCTACGGTCGGCGTTCCGCGCATGCGCACTAGTTACCTACATCTCTTGTCTACGCACTGACGCCATTACAGTTTGATTCTTCATTGTATACCTTGTTTACTGAGTGTTTAAGATGCCTCCGACAATCGTGAGTCCCGCCGATTGTGAAGTACGGGCTGTTATACGATTTCTTAGTGCTAAAGGCGTAAAACCGATCGATATTCATCGTGAGATCTGTGAAGTTTACGGACAAAACATTATGAGTGATAGAATGGTAAGGAAATGGGTGAGAGCATTTAAAGATGGCTGCACAAATGTGCATGATGAAGAACGGAGTGGGCATCCTTCGGTCGTTAATGAAGATTGGTGCAGAAAGTGAACGAAAAGGTGAGATAAAACAGACGCTTTGCAATTTTATCATTGTGCGACTGCTTTCCTCAATATTCTCGTAGTGTTTTGTATCGCATTCTGACCGAGAACTTGAATTACAGGAAATTGTGTTCACGTTGGGTTCCGAAAATGTTGACGGATTTGCACAAAACCCAACGTTTAGGCAGTGCATTGACTTTCCTTGAGCGGTACCACAATGAAGGTGAAGATTTTTTAGACCAAATTGTTACTGGTGACGAAACATGGATGGCCTATGTCACACATGTCGAAACAACAATCCATGGAATGGCGACATTCATCATCACCCAAAAAAGTGAAGTTTAAGCAAACAATTTCTGCCCAGAAAATCATGTGCACAGTTTTTTGGGACAGAAAAGGAGTATTGCTAGTAGAGTTTCTGCCTCGTAATGAGACAATCAATGCAGCTTCTTATTGTAAGACATTGAACAATCTGCATCGTGCAATCCAGAACAAACGACGTGGCAAGTTGAGTAAGGGTATCGTTTTGCAGCATGACAATGCCCGTCCACATGTGGCTAATCGGACCAAAGATCTGATCAAATCTTTTAAATGGGAAACTCTAGATCATCCTCCATACAGCCCTGATCTGGCGCCCAGCGACTACCATTTGTTCATGCACTTGAAGAAACACCTGGGTGGTCAGCGTCTTCAAGACGATAACGAAGTCGAAACATTTGTGATACAGTGGTTAACAAACAAGTCAGGCGGCAGAATTTTATGAGGAGGGTATTCAAAAACTGGTGCCACGTTATGACAAGTGCCTCAATATTCACGGAAATTATGTAGAAAAGTAGATTAAGGTACAGGCTTTCATGTAAGATAAAATTATTGCGATATCTTTGTACGTCTTTTTTTAATTCCAAAACGGTACTTACTTAAAAAACATGCCTCGTATATACATCAATATCAATGTGTTGATTTTTAGTAATAGTGGTGTATGGCAAGAATTGGTGCCAACATTAAATGTTTTTTACTGCATAAAATATCTTTTTCTAAGCCTTTAATATTGCAATTTTATCTGTTTTATTAAGTAGCTGTGACTATCCAAGAAGTACTGATTTCCATGACTTCTTGCAATAACGTTGGTACCACTATAGCAAAAATAAAACATACCAGCCAGCAACCATCAAATATAAAAATTTTGAAACTATCTAATTATATTTCAAAGGAAACGGCATAACATACATGGTTTCTTCAGCAATGTTTTAAACATTGTCTAATATCTGGAGAAATTCTTAATAGTGAAAGCAAAAGAATTATTACATTTTGTGACATAGGAATAATAAATTCACAGTTGCAACACACATACATACATACATATATGCTTTCATCCAGACCAGAATATGAATGATTTATATCAAATTTTGCATTATATTATGCAAATTTACGCAAGTTAAAGCTTTAAACTTGTTAAGAGCATTGTATGGCAAAACTGCTATGAAAAAATGTGTGACAATTGAATGGTATAAAAGATACAAAGAAATAAAAGGAGATGCAAAAGACGACACAAAGCATGCATATCAAAATTAAGAAAAAAATGTTAAAGTGAGTGAGATATGATAAATGTCTGAGTACAAGGATTATTATAGTCTAAACTTAGGGAAGCCATAATAAAAACCTAGATCATAATTTGCAAATGAAAAGCAAAAATTCTGCAAAAATGAATACAAAAATTTTCACTAATAATTGAAAGCAGTGAAGAAGCCATAGTATGTCTGGATGTTTTTTTCTAAAAGATGGAGATGAAACTTTGTGTTACCAGCACAACCTGGAAATAATGCCAAAGAGTGCAATTGCAGATCAAACATTACCTACACCAAAATAAGCATAATGTCACATTCACAAATAAAAATCATGCCTGTTTAGTTGTAAGTGTTTTCCACTTTACATTTGTTGTTCAAAGACGGACAATGAATAAACATTATCTAGAAGTGTCAAAAAGTCTGCATGATGCCATTCAAAAGAAGAACCCATGTTCTAGATAAACAATCTGCTTATTTACAATGGTAATGTACAAGCATATAAATAATCTATTCCCTCCTCCAAAATATTTATTACGGTCAGACTATGACTACCAAATGTTATGCAAAAAAAAATATTTTTTGAAATTTATATTATTAACTAAAATAGAGTCCATTCCATCTTAGTTGACAAACCCCATATATAAAAAAAGTACCACAAGATTGAGCTTAAGTACTACCAAGAAGCTTATTCAGCAAATATTCAGCTGAACATCAGTTTTGAAGGGGAAGGTTTCTAAATAAACATTTGTCTGCTTTTATGGCTTACAGTCAATCTTGCAAAGCAACTTTTGAAAATATAAAAGCGTAAACTGATTGTTCCATCAAGTCAAAGACATACTAAAAATATAAAAAAACACTTTTACATGATTTGGTGGTATTCCCGAAAATCTCAAATAGCACGTAATTTATATTTAATTTCATAAAAATCTATTTTAAAAACACTAATTTCCATTACAAAATTATCACCGTTGCAATAACTTACCGCCAGTTTTCACTAAAGTAGCAACTGGTGTACCGGAAGTGCCCGCTTGCTGGATTGCTTGCGCAAAGACTTGAGGTGACAATCCTTGGACGGTACTAGCCTGACTGACACTTCCGGCCACCGCAGCGAGGACCTTCTGCTGTGGAAACTGCTGCTTTTGCTTCAACAGCTGAGCCATCTCAGTCTCGGTGACTGGTCGAGCTATACCCTGCTTATTTGTCACCGTTACTGGGCCTTGTCGCACAAACTACAAAAGGTATAAAAGAAAACAGTATAAATTATATGTGGCAAGTTTTTGTGAATAGAAAAAATTTATATGCCTCGACCGAGAATTAAACCTGCACCTCTTGCTTTACGCCCAAGTGAACATTTTAACACACAAGCTTCATCGGTCAAGGGGATTTTATTGATGATGAAATTATATTCGTAAAGTGTATCAACCTGCCTCTAACATTAACGATTGAAATCTAACAACAAAATCGCCTCGACCGAAGAATGATCCATGAAACCTCTTTGGTGTATTAGAATGGTAACTTAGGTGTAAACCAAAAAGTCGGTGCTCAACTCCTGGTCAAGGTATATAAATAATGATATATTTTATAGAGCATTATAAAGGGGTAGAAGAAATGCAGAATTTTAGTGCAAAAACGAAATTTTTCCTAAAGATTGTATATAGAAGCTAAATTAAAATGACTGGATAAATATATTAATAAAAAAATTAACATAATTCTAACGTTTTCGGAAAAACATTGTGAAAACTGCAATTTAACAATTTAGAAGCTTATATCAATAGTGTCTCCGAAGCCATCAAGATAAAAAGAAATACAAGCATATTCAGCATGAAAAATGATGGAAAAGTTCCAGCTTAAATAACACAAACATTACATTATTTTGGCACATGTATTTTTTTAACCTTGCTTTAATCGTAATTAGTTAAAAAAAATTACATTTAAAATTTTTAAACACTTCTAGAAATTTGAGTTTTGCTCCTAAATTTTTTTTAATACCTTCTTATAGTGATCAACAAATTTTCCATACCACATAAGAATGCACCAAAATCTTTGGGTTAGTAAACACAGACTTGTAGCTTCTGAGAAACAGTCCTTGAACCTGAATATAAAAAGTTACCATGCAGCTGGAGGAATCTAGGAACCCCGAGATCTATACCTCACCTATACTTCACAGGAATTTTTAGAACTTAAAATCTTGTAATACACTATGTACTGAATAATCACTTGACTTATCTGATTAAATAAATTATTATTATTATTATTATAAAACCTATAAGAAACAAAAATGAAAATTTTAGGTCGAAAATTGGTTAAATGGTTGAAAAACCAATTTTCACAATATAATATTTTGAGGTTTGTCTGCGTCTTTCGAGCTGAAACTTTGCAAGTCGTCATCATTTATCATGCTGAATATGCATGTATTTTTTTATCACGATGCCTTCTAAGGCACTTTAGACCCCTTTGTTAGGCTCTTTAGCAAAATTCAAACTAAGATAAGTTCATAAACACTAAAAAGATAAATGAAATTTGTGGAACAGTACTTAATTAAAAAAAAAAATTCAGCACCTACTTATTCCATGTTGTAACAAGCATATTTAAAACTGGTATGAGAGACTACTATGTAATGTCCTCTTTCTTCATGATTATTATTATGTTTCACTATGAAAGAAAAACTATATGAAATTAGTATTTATATTGCTTTCAGTTTTTCCTTTGTCTGCTTTTTTAACCAAAAAAATGCCATTGCAACATGTATAAACATTTTGAAAAAAAAACATTTTGAATATCGAATATTTTCAAAGGGAGGTCACAATTTTTTTTTTATAAGAATACCCCTTAAAATAGCTTCCAAAACACTCCCTTAACTGTAGGTTAGTGTCAGTTTTAAACATTTACTAAGTATACACAAATTTCACATTTAAAGTTTAAAAAAAAAATAAAAAATACGAGTAGTTTGAGGAACCAACCTGTGTTCTAGGCTGCGCCTGAGAAAACTGCACCTGAACAGCCGGTTGGCCCGTTATCGTGGTAGTCTTCACCGCCTGCGCAGTTATCCCACCAGATTGTAATCGCAGTTGCTGCTTCAGGGAAGCCTGTCGAATTATCTGCAGCTGGGCCGGACTTATAGTCTTCCCCGCCAAAGTCCCCGTTCCCCCGACAACAGCTTTGGCCTGACCAGGAGTACCAGTAGACACAATGAGTCGTTGGGTGGCTGCTTGAAGTTGGGCTGGGCTTAGGCCAGACACTGACACAACGTTTTGGGCTTGTAGAGGTGATGCTATAATCCTCTGTGTACGTAAACTGCCTATAAACAAAAAATGCAAATTAAAAGAATATTATAGGAATGCATTGGTACTACTAGGCATCACAATATTTAATACAGTAAAATGGATTTTTTGAAGAATTTATTTATTCAACTCCAATAAATTTTTAGCATTGGGTTGGGCATCCAGTAACACAGTTTAGTACTTCAGACTGAGTTTCTCTTATACATCGTTCTATATATTCTTTTATTATTTTTCACCTCTTGTATTTGTCACTTTTGCAAATAGAGATAGCAAGATCAATTAATCTACTTTTTTTTAAATACACACAAGTGTGCAAACAAAAGTCTGTTAGGAGGAAAAAACTTGTTAGTTATTATACTTTGAGCCCTTATGGTGTGCTGTTAATGGACATTTTTTTGTCCGAATTAAACCAGTAGATATTATTCTTTCAACAGTTCACCATTTTACTTTCCTCAATAAACCTTTATAAGTTATATTAAAAACTTTACAGCATCAACTTCTTACTGCAAAACTTACCCATATTATAGTAAACATTAAGACGAAAATGTCGAAGTGCTATACCAGCAAGTTTGCTATCTCTGAGTCTTTGGCGTGACATTCTGTTAGGAAGTTTGTAGCCACAATCAAACAATATTTAAAAAAAAATCAAATTGTTAAATAAGATTAAACCTTTGTGTGCAAATTTCCAGACAAATTAAAAATGGAATTGTAACTTAAATCATAATTTTTTTTTAAATGTTTTGCCTATAAAAAAAATCTCATTCAATTAAATACATTTTGCTATGGAACTTCATTAAAATGTTGTTGCTCTGACCATTTTCTGCATCTCATATACACTAGTGTTGTAGTTCGCATGTAATTCAAGTTCAGTATAAATAACAAAAATGCATTAGAAAAAATTGTAAAAAATTACTTCACAAAACGAAAAAATTTACAAATGAATGTAATACAGAAGTATTAGGACACAGTTAAAGACCTAATTAAAACATAATTGTGTATTTTTTTAGAAATTCAGTTTGTAGGTGGGTGAGCTACCATTTTTGAAACTCAATATTCAAGCATACTTAATTCTTCTTGAAAATCAACTAATGCTATCAAAATTTTGTACCTTTGTTATAGAAGGAAAGATTCTGTGGTTAGTCTATTTAAATAAAGCAAGAGCTGTGTATGGTATGATGAAGATCTAAATGAAACAGTTTTGTGACATGCATTTTGTATAGAGGTCAATTTAATATATTGCTCGATATTTTAACGTTACACTAGGAAATAACAATTTTACATCTAATGAGACGAGTACCTCATTCTCCTCAAGTTCAGGCTCTTAGTTTTGTCAATTAATCGAAAAATATACTGGAGATATGGGTAAGTTATTAAATTCATAAGAAGAGAAGAAAGTGCATGTAATTACACCAAGACAGATAACGTTAATTAAATATAAAGTGAGAATATGGGACAGTATAAACGACATACATGCAATAAAACAATACAATAATGGATGTGTAAAAACGCATAAGAAACTTCTATACCACTAAAGCATCAAATCAGGAGCAAACAAATACAGACTCGTTACTACCAATGAATGTAAAAAATATAATAAAGTGTTATGTAATATACTAGGTTGTTCAATAAGTTTTGTCGTTCGATAAGAGAGAGCGTTGCTACTAGCCCAAAATTTTTTTCGTTTTGTTGGTACACTCTTCATATGAACGTATGTGAAGTTTCTTTCAATCTGTCAATTCATTCTTTGTTTACAAGCCATTTAGTGTCGCCGTGTCGCAGTATTTTTTTACGATGGAAAAAATTGAATATAGTGCAGTGATAAAATTCTTATTTTTGGAAGGTGTAGCACCAAAATAAATTCACGAACGAATGTTAAAAGTGTATAATGATTATTCACCTACAATTAAAACAGTAGAAAGATGGGTTGCTGAATTTAAACGTGGTCGTACAAGCCTTGAAGACGATCCACGTAAAGAACGTCCAAAAAGCGCATCAGCACCAGAAATCATAGCCAAAATACAGGATATGGTTTTGGAAGATCGTCCATTGACAGAGAGATTTAGTTGCGGCTCTACACATCTCATTAGGCAGTGTGAGCCATATTTTAAGTGAAATTTTGTGTTTTAGAAAGTTGTGTGCACAATGGGTGCCGCATTCGCTAACAATGGAACAAAAACACATTCGAATGCCACTTTCTCAGCAACATTTGGAGCGTTTTAAAAAGGATAAAGTGGATTTTGTCCATTGATTCATCACTATGGATGAGACTTGGGTCTATCACCATGATCCTGAATCAAAACAAGAGGCTAAAGAGTGGTGTGAACCTGGTTGTTCGGCTTCGAAACGAGTTCGTGTCTGGAAATCGGCCAAGAAGGTTATGCCATCAGTTTTTTGGGATACGAAAAGAATTTTGTTTGTAGATTACTTGCAAACTGATAAAACAATTAATTCTGAATATTATTGCAACCTTTTGGACCAGTTGGATGGAAAAATTCATGAAAAAAGACCCGGTTTGCAGAAGAAAAAAATCCTTTTTCATCAGGACAATGCACCATGTCACAAGAGCACAAGTTCGAATTGTTGGAGCATCCACCGTATTCACCAGATTTGGCCCCCAGCGACTTCCATTTGTTTCCAGAACTCAAAAAATTTATGCGTGGCAAGCGTTTTCCATCAAATGAAGAGGTCATAATGGCTGTTGAAGCGTATTTTGCAGACCTTCCGGATTCTCACTTCAGGGATGGGATCCACAGATTGGAGGATCGTTGGAGCAACTGTATTAATGTTCAGGGAGATTAACTGAATAATAAAGTGTATTTTGAACCATAAAATTGTGTTTTTCTTATCGAACGACAAAACTTATTGAACAATCTGGTAATGGCCAACGACGACTTTTCAACTGATGGCTCCTCCAAAAAGAAGAAAGCAGTGAAAGAGACGGAAGACCATTTTAACAGAAGTACAAAAAGACATACAGAACACCGCCAAAACATAATAGAGAAGACGACAAATTAGACCTACTGTTGGAGGAAATTTAAACATTTATATTAAATATTGTTATGTAACACATACATATAAATGACCCGTCCAAGAATTTTTTAAAAACTTTAAATAAGGGAGTTACAAATTTTTATGCATATTTTTGCAATATGGTGTATACCCAATGAAAACAGAATATTTATAAATAAAGGGTCGGAGATGTTTACAGCAGAATATGAGATTAAGCTGTAGAGGAATCAAAACCAGGGAACTTTAGGATAGACTTCAATAGCAAATAGTTAAACTACATTGATAGATTCAGAAATCTGAACTGTTAATCTTTTATCACAAATGCATATTTGAATAATCTATAAAATTTAACAATACATTTTGAAAATTATAAACTTGCATTCTTTGTTATATTGTGTCCCACACTTTCTAATTGGAATGCTCACATATTAGACAATGTATGAGCGTTGTATTACCAAGAACTGTTGTTTACCTATATTTGCTTTTTCCAGAGAACTACAATGGTTCCTTCTATGTTTGTTAAAGGAACATAATATAAATCGAAGTACATGAAACTATTGGTCACAACATACACCTAGAGATTTGCATACTGCAGACATTTCTCACAAGATTTTATACTTTAAAAACTAAAAAAGGCAAAAAGTAACAAGGTGGTTGTTTAGAGAAAGACTATGAACGAATTGCCAATAGGTGGCGGTCCATGTGAAGGGTATAATTTTTGAATAAATTAAGCACAATGTGACACAATTTCCTTTTTACTGGTTAAATGTTTGGTTGTATTTTAATTTCAAGTTATCTGAATAAGATGATAAAAAAAGGAAAAATATAAAAACCTTACAGCAGCCATCTGCCGATGACATTTAAAACTTCTATCATCCTCTTTCTAAAAGAGGACCATTTTTGTAGCATGACGGTGGCAAAGATCATTATCCTTTTAAGTGGAGTTATCCATAGTTATAACATAGATTATGCATATAAATGGTAAAACTTGTGTAATTTCAGATTTCGTTTTAATGCAACCAGACAACAAGCCTTCCCACTGAACTGAAAACCTAATCTAAAAACTGCCACATCTGTGAGTGATTTCAGAAGAACTTACTGTTGAAATTAGATGACCCAAAATACAGGTGGTAAAATAGACATTATGCATAAGTGAACACATATATAATCAATTTTTCTCAATTCTCAATGGTACTAAACATCCTGCTAAATAACATGGTAATAATTAATCGAGGCCTTACTTGTAGGTGTTGTGGGAGGGCCCACCACAGTTGTAGTCACAGTCGTAACCACAGTACTGATCGCATGAGTAACACTGGGCTGCACCACAGACGATGCTGTACCCTGCACATTAACAACACCCGAGCTTTGTGCAGCGCTGGCCTGAGTTGCCGCTCCGGCAGCACTCAGCGCCCTCAAACGCTGGGCCGCAGCCATCTGCTGTTCTGACGTCATCGATTTCTTCTCTTTGGCTATGCGTTCGGCTCTCCTAGCTGCCACTTCGACAGGTAAAACCGGATGGTCAAGGTCTATTCCACAATCATTCAGTACCGCTGTGTGCTTTGGGTTTTTCAGCAAAGGATTGCTGATTACTGACTTTGTGGTTATAGATTTCTTGTTGGACATGCCTTTTAAGATGTCGTCTCTCTGAATAAGTATCTGGGAGAAGGTGGTGTTGTTGTCTTGCGTGAAAAGCTGGGATGTTCTCATTGGACGGGATGACTTTTGAGGCGTGGGGAATTTGTGCAAGGTGCTGCTTTTGTTTTTCTTCTTTCGTGCTGAATTGTCGAAAATCTGCTTGCCTTCTTCGCGTGGTATGAGCACCGTTTCATACCTGCACAGCAAAAATAGTTTCTGATAATCACAAATACAATATTCTAGACAGTTACAAACATGTTATCCTATCTTGACTTTTTTAACACAATGTAGATAGGTGCGGTAAAATGAGGTTAACTATGGACCACAACAAAAAAACCTTAATTTGTTTTATATACATTGCTTCTTTAACAATATGTAATGGCACCTGCACCGGTAATAGCAGTATGGTTGTTACCTACATTGTCGACATGTGCAGCTGTTCCTGAATGTTTATAGAGATGTCGCTATAGTTATTTCAAATTTCCTGCTAAAGACAATTTTTTTTGTTCAGAAACATTTGTATGAAACAAGTGGTTGTGAGCCCCAAAAAAATTGGTAAGCTAACTGCATTGCTTTATTAATATTTAAAAACTATTACAAAATAGCAATTATACAAAGCTGCCCCCATATGAACAAATATTTTTCACTGTATAACTAAATGATCAATTTTAGCAGAAACGGCCCAGGACACATGTACATGTCTTATCATTATTACTCATTTCATTATTAACGATTCTATGGCAGCAAAGCTAGGCACTGATACTGAAATTCCTAAAATTTCTTAATTTCAGGACCATGATTACTTTACAAATATGTTTTCTTTTACAAATAATAATTTACATTTCAGGTTTTGTTGTGCACCATTTACAGAAATGTTTGAAATGTGATTAACGTTTATTTGCTTTGAACGGTAACAAAAAAAATTTTTGCATTGCCTAATTACCTATAAAAGCCATGGTGGACTGCAATATCCCTCTGACAATGTTATTACAATTTACAGAAACTCAGAAGAGTAGTTTTCAGGCTGCAATTAAGGATGGTATATTGAGGGAAAACAATATTAACTTAATTTTGTTGAAAAAATTGTACAAAATTTTACAGTGAAAGCCCTATCTTTCAATGTTTATACAGTCACACTTTAGAAAGCGATTATAATCAGATTTCAAAATATGTTGATATTCACATTCATTTTATTACATCACAAGCGTCATAGCAAGAAGATCGTATCTGTAAATTTTATAATAAATTACTTATATTTCTTAGGCAGTAATTAGGTACACTTGCTTGTAGGCAGCTTCGTTTTATTATATATGTTTATATATGTTTTATAAATTTGTATGTTTGTATATGGTTTTACAATGAACTATAAATGTACTTTTCGTCTGCAATGATTGTTTTTTAAATTTTTCTCTTAATATCCCTTATTATATACTTCTACACATAGCAAATACAATTAAATTATTGTATTAAATTGTATCATGCTTCTACTTTGTTATAGATGTTTTGGAACAATCTGTTGAGTTTTACTTCAGTAAAATATGGATGAAAGTATTTGTATTAAATTTTCCTATTAGAAGGGAATAAAGTGTAGCAATGTTTTAAAAATGTTGAATGTTGCTTTTAGTGAGTCTTCGATGAGTAAAAACAATTCACCGCTTTTGCACCACGATAATGCACCTACTCACACCTCATTGCTTCCTCGTGAATTTTTTACCAAAATCAACACTATTCATGAAATCAAAAGAGAATCTCTGAAGGAGTTGAAGCCATAGCGAAAAGTGACTTCCAGAAACGCTTCGAAGATTGGAAAAAACACATATCTCAGTGGGATTATTCTGAAGGGAGACAATATTGATGTTGATAAATAAATAAAGGTTTTTTAAGAAAGAATGAATGAAAATTCCTATTACGTTTTAAATAACCTTGTATCTTTTCTACTAAATGATGTCTTAATTCTAATAGATAGTTCACAAAATAAAATAAAATTTTGGTTTTTGGCCTATTTATAGCCTGTTATGTAAACACCGAACAATATATCCATATATATATTTTTAATAAGCTGGAGACTATGACGATCGTAGTTTCTTAAAGACCAAGTGATTCAGGGTATGTCGACCTGTAAGCTACACGTAAAGAGTACTCTTTGTTCTTAAGCCGAGCTTTCGAATTTATTTAAATTCTTCTTCGAAGCATCTACAATTCGAATTAATTAATACAACAAACTATATGGAATCTTATAAATACTTACAGAAATTTGAGGCTAGGCGTAAGTGATAAATATGCGCAACAGTGTTTTTTTACAAAACATAAGTTTTTTTCTACCATAAATGACGTGTCAAATTAATTATAATTTGTTTTTTTTATGTCATTTCCTTTAATAGCAGATATGTGTATATACTGCTTAATTGTTGTGTGTCCGATTTTTTATTCATTACATTATTAATTTTGTTGATATGGTACATTTCCAAGATTAGCCTTTTACTGGTATTAATTTCAGTATCCAATATTTTTACCCCATCCCAATCTAACGTGTGGTTGTTGTTGACCGAATGTGTGGCTAATGCACATCGGTCTCTTTTCATAGAAATATCGCGTTTATGTAATGATATTCTGTTCTTTACCCACTGAGATGTTTGACCCACATATATGCTATCACAAGTGTTGCATTTTAAACAGTAAATTACATTGGATTTGAATTTTGTTGGTGTTTTTGATTTTAATTTAGTAAACAAATTCGAACACTTTTTGATATTGGGTCTTGCAGTTTTAATATTTTCCAAATTAAATGTTTTAATTAATTTTGAAGTTAATCGCACGATATTTGGTAGTGACCTAGGACCTACTGTTCCTTCTTCAACATGCATTCCATCCTCGAGAGAAAGACTGCTGGTGGAGTATAATATTTTGTTGTTGAAGAATGTTGAAGAAGGAACAGTAGGTCCTAGGATTAACAGAAATGTGGACGATGGAATGAGAAATTCCGTTTTAAGCCAAACAAGTACTAATAGGGCTGAAACACAGAAGTATGGGTCACTACCAAATATCACGGGATTAACTTCAAAATTAATTAGAACATTTAATTTGGAAAATATTAAAATTGCAAGACGCAATATCAAAAGTGTTCGAATTTGTTTACTAAATTAAAATCAAAAACACCAACAAAATTCAAATCCAATGTAATTTACTGTTTAAAATGCAACACTTGTGATAGCATATATGTGGGTCAAACATCTCAGTGGGTAAAGAACAGAATATCATTACATAAAAGCGATCTTTCTATGAAAAGAGACCGATGTGCATTAGCCACACATTCGGTCAACAACAACTACATGATAGATTGGGATGGGGTAAAAATATTGGATACTGAAATTAATACCAGTAAAAGGCTAATCTGGGAAATGTACCACATCAACAAAATTAATAATGTAATGAATAAAAAATCGGGCACACCACAATTAAAAAATCAAAGGAAATGACATAAAAAAACATATTATAATTAATTTGACACAAGTCATTTATGGTAGAAAAAACATGTTTTGTAAAAAAAACACTGTTGCGCATATTTATCACTTACACCTAGCCTCAAATTTCTGTAAGTATATATAAGGTTCCATATAGTTTGTTGTATTAATTAAGTTGAATTGTAGATGCTACGAAGAAGAATTTAATTAAATTCGAAAGCTCAGCTTAAGAAAAAAGAGTACTCTTTACGTGTAGCTTACAGGTCGACACCCTGAATCACTTGGTCTTTATATTTTTTTAATATAAAACATTTACAAAGCTTATAAGTACAATTTCAGATAAGGGGATATATTTTCTTAAGTTTACAGATTCTGTAAATGGTATTTCAAGGAATTTTATGTATATATTTTTGTTACTTTTTTATCTATGACATTTTTTTTTTTACAAAACATCCAAAACGTGGTCCATAGCACCCTCAGTTTATGATATGAAATGTGAAAATTTTCGTCATTTATTACCCCCTAACTTGGCAAGTTTTGAAGTACATTATCTAAAATAAACAAAACTTTTCATTATTGATGCCCAAAATAAATTTACTTTCTATTCACTAGATGAACCTGTATTAGATATAATGGTGACATACTTAGCACTTTATATTAAAATTTGCAACATAAAGGAAAACAAAAACATGTACAACCTACATTTAAACTAGCACATTAAACTCACCTGTGTCGACACTGCTTTGGCGATCTATACGTAATCGAAACTGTATTAACATAATCAGCAACGAAATCCCAATTGGGAGTGTGTCCAGGAGAAATGATCATCAAATTCAAAGACAACCCCTGGAAAGTCTGTATGACCTTCAGCAAGGCCATGTCTTCATGTATCGTCCAACTGTGATAACAGGGCGGCTCAACGCTCGGCTTTGAAATGGCCAATTTAATTCCCGGAATGGGTACCGGAGGCCTGACAATACCACGGCATTTCTGCAGCTTTAGGTCTCTACGCATTTTCATAAGTGCCGGAGACGGACGCTCAAACAGAGATCTTGGAGCATAAACGGAATCATCTTTTCTCGGTATCTTCAACGCCCTCCGACTGTCTATCAGACCGGCTTCGTGGCGTGAACGTTTCAATTCCTTTTTGACATAAGCAGGTGGCAGCTGCGTTTCTGACATTACGCTTGTGTCATAAAGGAAGGTCATTGTGTGATCGATGTAAACGTCGGAGTCTTGCTGTGGAGGGGTCGGGGGACACCACATCTACAACAGCCAATAGTTGCATGAATTCACTGTTTGTATGGGGCAATAGGATACAAACTTACCGGCATTTCTTCCATTGTGTTATCCGATACCCATATCTGGAAACATAAACTAGCTGTTGGTTTATGTATACCACACATTATTAAGCAGCTATAGATTGAATTATAATGAATGATATGAAGGAGATACGGTCATTTGGGATGGATTTTTAATTCGCTACATACCTGCAAAGCTCTTTCCACTATTATCGGAATTCACAAATTAATTATTATCGTACTTGAGTACAGTTGATGTCCTTTAAGGTTATATGATAACCAAATGAAACAAGTCTACAATAATTTAAAGTGAGAATTATTTTGAAAAATTAGAAATTTTCAGATAAAAAGAGTTTAGAGATGATGAACCATTGCTATTGGTCGCCTACTTATTTATAAAGCATATTTTAAATTAATTTGCATGCATCAAGAATAACTAAAAATTACTAAAACATAATTTTACTGGCTGACTGTAGTAGTAAGTCAAAATATTTTCTAAACCACAACTAAAAATGTAGGGTAACGAACATGGATGTATAAAAGATGGGATCCAGCTTTTCACATTCTAAACTCATGCCAACATGTGATCACAGTCTAAGCGTTTATTTGTAGAAAACATTGGATCTTCCAGTTGACCAATTGTGTATGTCCAATGACTAAGCTTATGTTCGCGGTCACACACCATTTGGATGTATGCATGTTCGTTTTTATTTGGTTTTATGATGTGCAAGACGCAGGGAATGGTTTCCATATAATTGTTAACAGTAGCAGTGATAAGATGATCAGGCAGTGTCAAATGTGCAGAAAGATTGATATACGTTAACCCAATGTTTCATTTCACGGGTATGTAGCACCCAATTAGTATTTAAAGTTAAGATTCATAGGCGTGCGGTATTTAAATTACTTATTATGCCGATATTTTACAACACTACTACTGAAAGATGAATTGTTTACTAGTGTATAACACAAAATGAGTTTTATGTGTGCAAAAATTATATTCATACAAAATCTTTTTCCTATCTATTATTTTTAGGTTTCCGAAGCATACTGAAGAATGCAAATTACGGCACGCCAATGCCGCGGGTGGAAAACACGCCATTCAGATGTTGGCATCACAACAATGCGCTTTCTGTCAATGAGATGCGGTATCCCCTCTTTTATACATCCATGGTAACGAACACAAGTTATTTGGTTATCCATCTTTCACTTAATACAGTGATTTAAAATGTTAACAGTATCACTATGAATTCAATGTAATGAAGACTTCCAACTAAATTCTTAAAATATTACTTTGTTATTCAAAGAACTGTGACTACACTTGAAACCATTTGACAGTTCCTTCAAAATACACTTGTGTTAAGCTGCCAAAATAATTTTTATATTCAAAAACTACACCCTTCATTTTATGCAGTAATAGGATTTAACAACTGTTCACCGTTTCTACTGTTTGCATTAAATCTAAGTAAATGTACTAAATGAACTGTATAAATTCATGTAAGGTATATAATGGTCTACATTTTCTTTTAAAACTGCATATTTTTTTAATTAGGAAGGTAAGCAGTTCAAAAACCTTATTACACTTAGTATTAACACACTTTAGACTATTAAATATCCACCATCTATATTGATAACTGAAAAAAAATAATTCTAACATAAAAATACATTGAAAGATATACATTTGGCTTCAAAAGGAAAGCAACTTTCAAACCAGCAAATAAACAAAACAAAGAATCCGAGGGTGAATGCTTTCAGCGTCCATAAATATAAGATAATATTTTGTCGGATAGATCGCTGTCACTTGAAAACACTGACAAAAAGTTAATAGTCTGACATATCGATTACACTTTCAAAATTTTGTTTGAACTTGTGTCAGGCAAATTTTGAGGTTCTTCGTCTTTGACAAAGATTACAGGTGTAATCGATACATCAGACTATTAACTTTTTGTCAGTGTTTTCAAGTGACAGCAATCTATCCGACAAAATATTATCTTAAAACAAAGAATCGTTTAAAATAATAATTTTTTGTATATTCCCGGAATTTCTAAACAATTAAAATTTTGAAGATTTGTTACAAAAATGTAATGAATTTCAGTTGTCTATCGCGGCATTGTGTTTATATGATAATAGATAGTTCACTAACAACTATAAACTGAATTACATAATATCAATTATAAATCCTTCAATTATTACATCAAAAACTATTTACAGCTGAATGATTAAAAATTGCAATTTAAAAATAAATAAATTGAAATTTATGAAATAGCATACACAAAAATTTTCTACTTTAAATGTGTCATAATTTCAGTTGTTCTGCAGTAAACTTTTTATCTAAATATTAATTTACTTATTATGTAGCTGGTTTGAAACTTGCTTTTCCTTTGAGGTTGAGTCTGCTTCTTTCAGTGTATATTAAAGTCAAAATAATTTTTTCCGTTATTAATATTTGTATATCGGACTGACAATGCTTACTAGGCAAAAGTGTTTCCACGTGTAGACATAATTAAACAAAGAATCCGAACTTTCAATTGATTTAATTTTGAGGAGATATTTTCAATAATTCCACTTCAAGGTAGATGATGCATCACCTTTTAATTTGAAGGAAGGTTATTTTAAAATACATATACTGGATTTAGAAAATCTGCACTGCACAGGGTGTCCCATTATTGTTGTAATTGTACGGTACCTCAGTAAGTACTAATATTAGAAGGGTGCAGTTTCAACATTACCTTTTTTATTGTGGTAAACTGTACCATCGCCATTTTTATATTGTCTTTTGTTTTAAAGCTATAGGCAACTTTGAATAACCTGTCAATTCTAGTCTTCAATACCTTTTTTGGATTTGGATAGAAAAAAACATTAATTTCAGATCAAGATTTTTATTTTAAATCCAGTGGTGTCCTCAGAACTTTTTAGGGGTCAGATTTTTGAGTTATAACACAAACATAAGAGGGATCCTCAGTCAAGGTACAAATGCATGAATAAATTTAGATGTTTGATGTAATATTTCTGTTCATATTTACTTTTAGCTCCGTAGACTAATTATATTTAAACAAGTTCCCAAAATTAAAAAAAAAATTTGCCTGTAAATAAACGACTAACATTGTTTTTCCAAGAAAAGTGCGAAATATCATTATACTCATTTATTTACATGGAAATTTTGGAAACACGTTGAGATATATTTAGTAAACGGAGCTACGTTTAATTTTTTTGCGGAAAGTAAATTAGAACAAACATATTACATAAAACATCCAAATTTACTCATGCATTGGTACCTTGACTGTGGAACGCTCTCAATTTTTGAACATTTAATTTGACATAATTACATGAATAACAAACAATACTTTCAAAACTAAAAAATTCTCACTAAAAAACTTTTGCAGTTGCACAGTCATGTGACATAATTTGTCGTATTTACCAATTGCAACAATAACGTTTTCAGGGGTAAT
The DNA here is from genome assembly GCA_025024175.1 of Rhyzopertha dominica. Taxonomy (NCBI): domain Eukaryota; kingdom Metazoa; phylum Arthropoda; class Insecta; order Coleoptera; family Bostrichidae; genus Rhyzopertha; species Rhyzopertha dominica. The sequence continues at coordinate 14,331,284 of QCXZ01000138.1, forward strand.
ATACATTTGATCAGTCCTACCAGTTTCAAATTGGAATGAACACCCAACACATTGTACAATAAATGCAAAAGATATGATCTGATGTTAAAAATGATGTGATATAAGGTTTGATAACTGTCAAAAATGAGACTTTAGAGGACTTAATGTGTCACATCCGCTTTTGATACTGCCTGTTTTTGGACATTTGTCAAATGAGCATTGTTTAATAATTAAATAAAATAATCATGGCAGTAGTAGCATAATTATTTATGTATGCATTGCTTTGTATAATTTTGTAGTGGAGGTGATATTTTGTATATGGTAAATTCCCAATTATTTATATAAAATAGGTCTTTCTACCATACCAAATACAACAAAAATGCAAGTTTGCATCATATCTCAAAAATGCGACCCCCTAAGGAAATCCTGTATACCCCACTGGATCCGAATTAAAATTATATATCAAAATTGTTTTTAACTTTTTTTTATCTACATTCCCAAATGAGATATTGGGGACAGAAGAAATGAAAGTTGGCTGTCGCTTTAAAACACAAGATGATGCACAAATGGTGATAGTATAGTTCAACTCGCAACAAAAAAATAATGTACAAACCACAACTTTCTTGTTACTTTTCTCGCTTCTCTTGTATCAAAATCACAACATTTGAATTAAACGAACCACTCACAGCACTGTTATTTTCCAAGAGAAGCCTGAGGAGCTTCTACAACCATTTGATGGTATGTGCTGATGGTAAGGTAAAATTAATGTTGTTTGCGTATCATAAAGACACAAAGTCAACATGTTAAACATGAAAAAAAATAAGTTGTACAAAATTTATATCGTGAATTGTTGGCAGATGTGAAAACAACAAAATAGCAGCGATGGCTGTTTCACTACCTATTTGTAGCCATTGCCATTTGTGTGAATTTCACTTTCATAGATACAGACATGGTGAATTAGCACTCGTTTTGCCCACACACCTGCACAATATTGAAAAATTTGAAACTCAACGTTTGGGAATAACTTAATCTATTAATTTTATCCATAAAATCAACCAAATGAATTCAACACTGCCATAGGTATTCGCCCGTAAACGTAAAGAAAAGTTTGAAAACATTTGAACAATAAATCCAGGCTGCGAACATTTGCATCATATTGATAGTTTTTTTAATGTGACTGGTGAACTTTCGTCAGAAACAGTACCGAATTCAAATATTGGCCAGTAACCTCAGTCGATACGGAATGGTAGTTTACTATTTATAAAAATAATTCTAATAATCAACGACACAAGTTACGGATATCAGATACCTATATTAACAACTTATTAATTGTGTGACTGAAAAAAAAACTAAAAATACTATTTTTTATTATGCAATGTTGTATATTTGACACCTTTTATGCAGATTTTAGGCATTCTTTGTGTACCTACATTTGCATATACTCGCTTCAGGGAACTAAGAAATATTGACTTCAACTATCTGCCAGGAAGTGCAATAAGTATGATTGGGGTTCACAGCACGGGTAATTTTCATTGTTTACATTTTAGGAGTTATAGTCTTATTTGCATTGCCACCGCGAAAGGTTCAAAAATGTAAACATTGTAAATAACCCTTGCTGTGAACCACAATAATACTTATTGCACTTTCAAGCGGATAGTTGAAGTCGATATTTCTTAGTTCTGAAAAGCATGTATACATGTTTCAAACTATTTGTGTTGTACGTAATATATAATCCAGTGCCTAATCATGACAGTGCTTCTTTCCACATTGTGCCAAATGAATTAGTTTTTAAAATTTAGATAAAATTGCTGTATTGAACATACATTGACATATACATTAATTAAAATAAAAAACACCATACTGCAAAGTTGGCTAAATACATTTGATTAAAGTGCTTTATCTCTTTGTTTCTTTGTCAACTTACCTTTAGTTAATTTTCTTAAACTTAACACTTGTACTGGTAGAAAATGTGCACTTTATATCAAAATTAAACTATTGCTGAAAATTCTAAATTGAAGCCATACTGTTATTGGATAAACTTTCTAATCTCATATTCTGAGTTTGTAGGTTATGTAACATATGCAAAACTAAGAAAATGTTATGATTGTATCTAAAAACTTGGTTATCAAACAAATAATAAAACCAGCATTTTTGATTGCCACCTACAATAAATGACACATTACTGATAATATATCTCACTCCATTACTAATAATTGTGCCATAAATTTTGATTAACCTCAAATTCCATTAGGGTGTAAAACTTATTTGTTACTGATTATTTAAACTGAAAGTAACATTCATAATTAAATCTATAATTTTCAATAGCAGTATTTTACGAATCTTTATTTTTAAATCAGGTGTAGTGGAAAAACAAATTCTAACCTCAATTGCAAAAAATGAAAATTGGTAATCTTTTGATATATAGCATCGATTGTCAACACTTTGCAATTATTAAGTACCTTTTCTTCGAGCTGCAGCAGAATTAAAATTTTAAAGGGTTTTGGGTGAAGGTGGGGTGGTTACGTAGGTTATAAAGAAGCCCCCTTGCTCGTGTCCAGCGGGGCAGTGTTTTGGTGCCCGCTGCGGGACGCCGGAGCAAGAAGGCACCAAAACCCACGTCCACCCCGCAGATACAACGACACAAGAACACATCGCAAGAGAACTCCTTTATTTAAACCTATCATCATATTTACAAGGATGGATTCATATCAAACATCAACCAACAGAACATCGAATCAAAAATTACACTAATTTGGTTGTGGAAAAATTAACGAAGCAATGAAAAATTGAGGGAATCATGGATTTTCACACATCTCATTCATAAAATTAACAGAAGCAATTAAATTAATCACTAGCTAGGTCCAATTGTTAAAAATTTAAGACGATTTTTCTGTGGGACACCGTAACGTTCATTTTTTGTGCACATTTCAGCAACCTCAGTTCTTCTAGATTTTTGACTAGTTCATAAAGTGAAGTAGCAGGTCTTTAGAACCTAGGAATTCAGAAGACGTGAAAACATATGATTTATTCCTGAATTCGAATATAATTCAACCAATGTGTATTGACAATCGGAATTTTGTAAATTTATGCTGTTACAATGCAGCATTCCTGAAAAAATATCACAGCCCTTTTTTTAATATTTTAAGATCAAAAATTAAATGAATAAATATAGTGATAAACGATGCCGAATTATTTACTGCAACTGAAGTATGAGATGGGAATGATAGAAATCAAATATTGCACCCAGTTTTACAACGCCAGTAACACATGTTATCCAGCATTTATCTGTTACCCTTTTAGATAGTCCCACATGTAATATAAAGCTAAGCAAACACTAATTTCAAGTTAACAGCTTGAAAGAAACCAAATGTTCATTTCTGGTTGAAAACTGAATGTGCTGTCAAAATCTTGCGAAGTTTGAGTGTCCAGTATTCTAACAAAATTAAAAGTAAGATTGCAATACAAAGTCCTCAAAAAATTCCGGAAAAAAACTTGGACCTGTCAATTCTTATTTTTACTTGCACATTCTTTAAATTTATTTTCATGCATGCAGTTGCTTATTAAACATTTTGTAAAAATTACAGATCAAGAATAATTTTCTAAGGCAAAAATGGTAAGTCCACAAAAGTTTAGTTTTTGTTTATAACAAGTTCAGCATGGTGTTAAATGTAAAATGCAATGACTAGACATCAAAATTTGTAAGCCATAGAAATACAGTACAAGAATAATGTACTTTACAATTACAAGAACTTTTACTAAGAAAAGTTGTTTTAAATTAAAAAAAATTGTTCAAATATTTGAACTTTCCTTATTTAAGAAAATACAGTACATTACTCTTGGACCATATCTTTTTATATATTTTTTTTAACACCCTTACAAATTTTAATATCTGGTGGTTGGATTTGACATTTATAATCATACAAACTGTAATAAAGAAATAATTTTTCTTGAAAACAAAAATTAAAATTTTTTCATATTTTACTAATCAAACCATGTTGGCTCAAAAAATTACATAATAATATGGTAATGTCAATGCAAACAGGAAAGTTAGTATTACTATTAACGATTTGAGTAATTTTGTGTTTGCTATTTTTAATTTATATGTGAAATATAACTATAACTATGTAAAATTAAAAAATGAAATGAAATTTGAGTTCCCATTAAAAAAAAATAAGTGTCACATGAGCCATTTCAGGTGTCCCCATATACATGAAAATTACAAGCATTTTTCCTGAAAATAAATGGTTGAATTTTTACAAATTTTTCCAAAATTTCAACCTTCCAATTTTTTTAAATCTCAAAGTCTAATAAAATCAAAAAGACACTAAAACGTAACAGATAAATTGTAAATGAATAACAGGGATTAATAAGTAAAAGACTCTTTTGAAAGCCTATTATAAACTGGCTACCCAAAATTATTGAATACACTGGTTAAAATAACAAAAAAAAATTAGGTAGTGGATAACAGATAAAGGGTATTCTGAAAGCTACTTGTTATAATCAAGATACCCATCATGACTTCTAGTTAAGAACTGAGCATGCTGGCCAAACTTTTTATCTCCGAAGTCCCAATTTCAAATAATTTATTACCATACAAAATTAATTCAACGAACAATTACCAAAAATAAAATCGATCACGCCTTAAATATTTTTAACAGCGGAAGAATCACTCGGCCCATTCACACATATAATTTACAATTATCCTCAATAAAAACCGACTGTAAAAAAACTACACTAACAATATATTTACAAAATTATCCGTCGGTCACCGAAAACCGTCCGCAAAATTACACTAACTCGTCATCTTTTACGACGTCCACACTAGTCCGTATTTCATCGTGATTATTACAATTGACGGCAGAGGGCGAAGGTGACCTGCTCAGACAATTACCCAAATTTTTTGTGTGTGCCTCGGTATGTTCTACAGAATTTTCCTTCAAATCGTCTTCCGTAACATCCTTGCCGTTAAGTTCACCATTCTCTTCCGAGTCATCGTTCTTGTGGAGATATTTTGATATTTCTCCAGTTGCTAAAACATCACGAACGACTACTTTGCATATTGTATGCTTACAAACTTCCAATGCATCCTGAAACTTTTTGTCTAAATCTCTTTTCATCTTATTCCTGAATGGTTTATCATTCAATTCATTGCTATTCGTGTGATTTTCTATAGAATCTTTGTCTTCAACATGAGCAGGAACATCAGTATCACATTCATTTTCAACCACGGACTGGTCGCTATTAACTTCAACTTTTCCATCCGCCGTTAGAACGATCTCGGACGAATTCAGTTTGCGGTCATCGACAACTTTGGTCTTTGCGTTCTTCCAACCCCGTTTCTTGAACATGCGCTTTTTGTTTTCCACAAGCTCGTTCCTCATGCGCTGTCTCTTTACGTTGTTGGTCTGACTAGCAATGATGTTGTCGGGACCGATTCTTTTCTTTCTAACCTTCACCTTGTGCTCGTTAACTTCCTCCTCTGAAGTGTCGTTCTTTTTGGGAACGGGAGAGGAAGCCGTGCACACTTTAACTGGTTTGACGCCGGGTAATATGGGACTGACGTCTAGCGTCCACAAATTAATCTCTACCGTCCCGCGGGATCTGGTTCTGGGTGAATTGTGATCTACCCGATTGGGTTCGAGCACGTGTTTCGGTATCGAAGTTAGAGAATCCGAATCGGAGCTTTCCGAATTTTGGATGTCAATTTCTTCGCTCGTGCAACTCCATTTCGAATTTGAATCGTTACTATCACCGTTGACTTTGACAACGTCAACATCGCTGGACATCGACATCTGCGTATTGTCATCGAGCACTTCTATTTCTTCGTTCTTTGCGTTACTCTTCCTGAGAGACATACGATTCGTCTTTGGTTTTTTTACCACAGTCACCTCCGCCTCTCCATTTTTGTCAGCTTTACTTTTCGCGTTTCTAACAACTCTGCGTACCTTCTTACCCGAACTATTCAATTTGCCCGATATCTTTTTCGATTTAGCGCTGACCTGATTTGTTGCGTCCTCTCTAGAGTAGGTCAAAATGTCCGCCTCCTCTTCCATCTCTCTCGCACGCCTTTCCTGTTCTTCACGCATTGCCGCCAAGCGATTCTCTTCCCACTCCCTCTTCTGCTTCTCGATTTCGCGTTCGGCAGCTGCCAGCTGTTCGGCAGACCAGGCTGCCTCCGTCTCTTCGATAAAGCGCATGGCGTAACGCTCCACAGGTGTCAGCTGATACAGAATAAGGAATACATTACTACATTAAGACAAAATTTTCTCCCACATAGTATAAGAATAAGAATTAATGAGAACATTAAACTGAACAAAGCATTTTTTCCTGCATTACACATATTTGTGTAAAAACAATGCAAACAGATTAACGCTTTCATATTTTAAAATGTATTGCAAGTCTGGTTCATTTTTATTTAAAAATCCTCTAATTAATAAGATATCCAACTTTGAATAATGAATAATTTTAGTCAAGCTGTTTCAGAAAAAAGGACTAAACTAAAATGACAAAACCCTCAAAACCAAATTTAATGCAAGTCATTCACAGTCATGTTACTTGCACTCGCTATTTTATCAAGCCCTTTAAGAATGGTAATGGATCTAATTACTTCAATAAAGTGAAAACTCAAAATTATTAATATTGCCTCTGAAGAAGACCATACAAACAGAAGCTCTTTTGAATTTTTTGAAATCAGTTATGGTCTCAAGATAAATGTCAGATATGAGTATTTCAGCCAATAAATTTGTGACAATGAATATCTTAAATTTTGGATCAAGTTAGTACAATGGTCAAAAATAAAATTATATATACATTTTAATTAGACTGGTAATTTTTCCACAAAATTTTGATGTGCTATTACACCATCAGTGATATATTGTTTGCCCATCTATGGAAGTCTTTCAAAAAATATAAGCTATTTTCATTTAACAAAAAAAAAGTTTATATTAAAGTACACTAGCTTTCTGGAATTCTACAGGCTGTGTAACTAACAAAATTAGACCCTCTCTATATTTTGTTTCATATAAACAGGGTGTACCAAAATTACCAAAACAATTCAATTCAAAAAAGTTTTGAAAAAAAGTTCTTGGATAGCTCAATTTTTTTCCTCATAATACTGCAAACTTTGTTCCTCACTTTTTTTAAATCCTTGAAATATTCTAATGTTAAAGGTATTACATGTTAGTTAACAAATTTTTACATCAAATATTGTTTTTAATTTCAAACTAATGTAATTGAATTTTGCTGAAGATAGTTTGTGATTAAATATTGGTCAAAAAAATTAAATCAATTTTTAAAACTTGTTCACTTAAAATCAACTGCACTATAGTGACATTAACAATAATCTTTGCTCTTTGAAATGGCGGCCATTGTTCAGCTTGCATACAAGACGAATATGACAGAGAAAGAAAACCCACTAAACATACCTGTTTGACCAAGTTTTCAACCTCCTGCTCAGCCTTACTTATCTCCGGCTCTTTCTCCTTCTCCTGATCTTCCAATGGGATATTCTCATCGAATTCTGCTAAATCGGCAACAGCTTCTGCTTTTGCCGTTCTAGCAGCCTGAACATCTTGGTCATCTTCGCAAGCGGCCAGAGCATTTTCTAAGACACCCATCGCCGCCTTATCTTCATTTGCGGCCGGTGACGCTACAGGTTCGTCAGTCCTCTTCAGCTCACGTTCTCTGTTGCTGTCCAATATTTCAGACATGCGACTAGCTGCACTTTCTTCGCTTGTATCCACATTGAAGAGGTCTTGGATGGTGGACTGTAAATAAATTTTGATAGGGGATCCTTTTGTACAATGCCAGGCTTTGTTGTACTCACGCTCTTGAAATATGCCGTGGTAAAGTTGCCACCTTCTATCGCCAAATCTCCAAGCAAACGTTTCTGATTGGCTTTCTTTAGAATGTTTTCTTCTATTGTCCTTTCACTCACTAATCTGTAGAACAAACAATTCGTTATCAATTTATTTTTTTGTAATAATGATAACAATTTAATTGACAAATTCAAATGTAAATATAATAAAAGATTTGTAAATGAAAATAGTGCTTGTTTGCTAGCACTGTCAATAACAAGAATAACATTTTACTACTCCCTCAAATAAAATAAAGAAATCCCATTTGGATTATGTAACCACTTATTGTGTATTTATGAATATTTAATCAATCTTGGGTAATTTTCATTGCTCGAAGGTATAATCCACACATTCAGGAAATGTTCGCTACGATCACTGCCGAAAGAATTTAAAACACCAAAGTTAAGTTTGTTTCCTGTAGTAGATAAGGATATTTATAGGTTTCTACAAGAAAGCTTCCACATATTAAACAATGGATTTATATTATGAAAATTGGTTATTATCTTTGTGAGTAAACTGATAGGTGAATTTTTTTTACATTTTAAAGTTCACAAACAAAGTTTGATAAATTAAAACATAGATATGGTATTTGTCTATTATCTATGAACGATGAAAAACTGGCTATGAGTGCCATAGAGCCTTTCAGAAAATTTCTTCAGAACAAAATTTAGGAGTTGAAATTATAGTAGACCAAATATACAATACATGTGAAAGTGTTCTTCCTTTATGATGTTACCAAAAAAACACTTGTTCATAAAACTGAAGGGCAAGGGCTAAAAGTAACTAAGTAAGCCCACCATATCTACGTTGAAGTTTTAAGAAGTTACCATGGTAAAACAAGGAAACAGTAGTGTGGTTGTTCAAAGTAATGAACTTGGAAGGGAATGATTGCAGCCTTTCCTGCCTCATGAAAAGTTTGCAATGGAAGAGAACAAAGTGGTAGTTGCAATTCAAGAAATTTTATTTGACATCTGACTTTTAAAGAACAAACAATGTAAACTGGTCCATTTTCACTAAGTGGATATATGTAGTAATGTTTACTTCTACAATAAATCTCCCCAAAGTCTATCAAATCCACTATATTTAATAAATAGGCAAAGCGCTTTCAGCTATAATTAGCCATCATCAGAGCCTCATAATGTAAATACTGGAATACAAAAGAATTTATAAAAATGACGTCAAATTCGAAATAAGCAATCTTGACTTAAAAAAAAAGTAGCCTGCATGCCAAAAGCACAAACATGAAATCAATGATCAAATAAAGAATTTAGAATAGGACAACTAAAATTACAAAAATCATTCAAGATTGTAAAATTACCGTTATCTTGTGGGTGTATTCGTATATATTTTGAATTTCGCGCGTGAAAGTGGAGAGGGGCAATGTTGGATTATGGGAGAATGGTTATGCTGGCGGACGCGGAGTTAGAGTTGGAGAGAGTTACGATTTGGTGTTAAGCATTATTATGTACCATCCTGATTCCTGGCGAAAGTAAAAAAGTTAGTTAAAAATTAAATATTGTGTTATTATTAGTAGACTGTAGATACGCCCCCTACAGTTTCAGAAGTGGGATTAGTTTAAAAACATTAAGTGCTTAACGTGATTAAGTGGGAAAAATTAGAAAATAATGGATGACCACGAGGAACCGCCATCACCGTCACCGGTACCGGTACCCGAAAACGAGGCAGGTGGAACAATTCGAATGTCTGTGGACGATATCGTGCAGGCGGCCGTAAGAACGATTTTTGTTAGTGAGCAGTATCGAAACCAAACCGAAACAACTAGGGTTGAAAACACGCCGTTTTCCAATAACGAAATTTCCACTTTGTTGCCGACATTCGACGGCCCATCGCAAAACATCGAGTTATGGTTAGAACGTGTAGACGCTGTTCAAAGGGTGTACAGAGTTCCCGATTCAGTGATGCAATTACTAGCTGTTGGAAAATTAACGGGCAAAGCCAAGGAGTGGTATTTGTCCAAAGTTGAATTTATTCTCATGGACTGGAACACTTTCAAATCTGAATTGAGGAAGATGTACGGTATTCGACAGAACGTTGTTGCGTTAAGGAAAAATTTTGAGAAGAGACGATGGCGAGCAGGTGAGAGATTTGCTGATTATTACCACGACAAAGTGCGATTGGGGAATTTGGCTGGAATACCAGAAAATGAACTTATTTTATACTTAGTGGACGGTTTCGACAATAAAACGTTACAGAATCAAGCACGAATGATGCTAGGACAATTCGGGAGTTCGGAAGATTTATTTAACATTATGATGACTGTTGCAAACGACAATTCCACAGTTAGCGTGAATCGACATGTTTCTGTGACGTCATCGAGCGGCGCTAGCGGGACGGGTCCCTCTAGTGGAAGAACGACGACGACGCACGGCGCTCCAGTGTTGTCGGATCGCGCACTGCTGCAATGCGAGGCCGGGGAAATACGCGCTTGATCGGCCGTTGTTTTAACTGTTTTAGGGAAGGACATCGAGCAAGTGACTGCGATAAACCGGCAAGGGCTCGTGGTTCCTGTTTTTCCTGTGGGGAAATGGGACATCTCATCCAGGACTGTCCGAGGAGGCCACAACCTAGTGGGGCAGCGGATAGCACGACGAATATCGTGCAAACGCCGAATTTGGAGAAGCCATACATGGTGGAAGTTGAGTATGAACTGACATTGCAAGGAGGCATCCAGAAGTATGCACTATCAGCTCTCATTGACAGTGGTTCAGCTGTGAGTTTAATTAAGTCCAATTTTGTACCCAAAGAATTAGTTCTCAAACCTATTTTGTCAAATGAATTTCGAGGAATTAATGGATCTTTAATCAATGTGTTAGGAACATTTTCAACCAAAATTTTAGTTAACAGTAAGCATCCGACAGACGTTAATTTTATGGTAGTTCCTCAGGAAACTATGACCTATCCTGTGTTGTTGGGTCGAGATTTTATTGCTTGCAAGAAAATCTTGTTTGACGAAGGCAAATTAGAATTTATAAGCGATGATTATATTAATTATGTAGAGACTGTTAACGAGATTATGAATATTGAGTATGTCGAACAACCTTTTTTGTGTTCGGAAGAGTTAAAAATTAATCCTAAAGTTGATTTAAAGGTTCAGCGATGTCTTACTAATATGTATAATCAGTATGTCCATTCTAGGGAAACTTGCGAAAAGTTAGAAAGCAAAGTTGAGATGTCAATTAAAGTAAAAAATTCAAATCCAGTTCGTTACAGACCGCGACGTTTGGCCTATTTTGAAAAGCTTAAATTGCAGGAAATTTTGGATGACTTTATGAAGCAGGGCATAATCCGCCCTAGCAATTCCCCATATGCCAGCCCTATTGTGTTGATTAGAAAACGGTCTGGTGACATTAGGCTCTGCGTGGATTATCGCGAACTTAATAAGGTCATTGTCAGGGATAATTTTCCTACTCCTCTTATTGATGATCATCTTGACAGGTTGAAAGGGAAGAAATTTTTCACCAAATTAGATTTGAAAAATGGGTTCTATCACGTAAAAATTAACGAAAGCTCAGTACCATACACAGCTTTTGTGACACCTCTTGGTCAATTTGAATTTTTGAAAATGCCAATGGGTTTATCTAACTCCCCAAATGTTTTTGCTCGTTTTACATTTGATGTTTTCCATGAATTGATTAGTCAAGGGAAGCTGTTAGTATATTTTGATGACATTCTCATTGCCAGTACTGATCTTGACGAACATTTGAATATATTGAGCCAGGTGTTTGAAATTGCAGCCAAGTATGGTTTACAATTTAGATTGGATAAGTGTAGTTTCTTAGAAAATTCTGCTACCTATCTAGGTTATGTTATTACTGAGGAGGGAATTAGTCCAAGTCCCGAAAATATTGAAAGTGTTATCAATTTCCCGATTCCGCAAACTTGTAAAGAAGTCCATCGTTTTGTAAGCTTAGCTAGTTTCTTTCGAAGATTTATTAAGGACTTCGCTGTCATAGCGAGACCCTTGTACAGTTTGTGTCGTAAAAATGCCGAGTTTCAGTTCGGAAACAAGGAGTTTGATTCATTCCATAATCTTAAACGGTGTCTTGTTGCACCACCTGTTTTGGCGATTTTCGATCCTAAGTTAGAGACTGAGCTGCATTGTGATGCAAGCTCTAGTGGATTCGGTGCAGTATTATTGCAAAAACAATCTACTGGACTTTTCCAACCAGTTGCCTATTTCAGTCACAAAACTACTCCCGTAGAAGAGAAATATCACAGTTTCGAGCTGGAATGTTTAGCTACCATTTATGCCATCAAGCGTTTCCACATTTATCTTTATGGTATTAAGTTTACTCTTATTACTGATTGTGACAGCTTTCGACTTGCCCTGAAAAAGAAAGATATTAATCCCCGAATAGCCAGATGGGCACTATTTTTGGAAAACTATAATTATGAAATTCAACACCGATCTGGGAAAAGATGGGTCATGTTGATGCCTTAAGTAGATGCCATAGTATTCTGACTGTAGAGAGTATTAGTCTCGAACAGACATTAGCTATTAAGCAATCACAGGATCCTGATATTGTTAACATTAGAGACAAGCTTGAGAAAACTGAGGACAAGTTATTTGAACTCCGTGATGGGATAGTTTATCGGAAGGAGGGACGTAAGTTGCTGTTTTACGTACCAAAAAGTATGAGGGAAAATATCATCCGTTTATGTCATGACGAGTATGGTCATGCAGGATTAGACAAGGTTTCCGAAATTTTGACTAGGAATTATTGGTTTCCAAATGTAAGAGGTGAAGTTCGAAATTATATTGACAATTGTTTGAAATGTATTGTTTATTCACCAATGTCTGGCAAAACAGAAGGTTTTCTACACCCCATTCCAAAAGGTAATATGCCGTTCGAAATTATTCATGTTGATCACTATGGGCCATTGGAGAAAGCGAAGAAAACCCAAAATCGTTACGTATTCGAAATCATAGATGCTTTTACTAAACATGTTCGTTTGTATGCCTGTCGTACCACTAATAGTAATGAAGTTATTAAGCATTTAAAAGACTATTTCCGTTCTTACAGTTGTCCAAATGCTTTAGTTGCAGATAGGGGATCAGCTTTTACCTCCGATGCCTTTAAGTCATTCCTGATTGAGTCCGGTGTTCGTTTGATTCTTGTTGCTCGCGGCACTCCACGTGCTAACGGACAAATTGAGCGAATTAATCGAAGTTTAACACCCATGTTATCCAAACTTTCTCGTGATTTAACCTCTTGGGATACTGTGTTGCCCCAAATTGAGTTTGCACTTAATAATACGATTTGTAGATCAACTCAGAATACCCCTTGCATGCTGCTTTTTGGGAAAAACCAGCATGGAGAAGTTTATAATGATTTGAGTGAGTTTCTAGAATCAGACAAGAGCCAAGATGAATTGATTCGTGATTTGACTGCTTTAAGAGATGAAGCTGCACAAAACATCGAAAAATCTCAACTAACAAACAAAGCCTATTATGACAAACATCATAAAATACCACATGTATATAACCAAGGTGATTTTGTTATGATCCGCAATGTAGATGTTACCCCTGGTATTAACAAAAAATTACTACCAAAATTTAAAGGCCCTTATGTGGTTACAAAAGTATTAGATAATGACCGTTATGTCGTCGAAGATGTTGATGGGTTCCAATTGTCACAGAGACCATTCTCTAGTGTAGTAGGACCTGATCAGATGAAATTATGGCTAAGATAATTCTTTTGTTTGTATTCATTCCATTACTAGTTTTAAGAGTAAAAAAAAAAAAAAAATTTTATTTAGTTGTTCATTCTCTTGAATTGCTATCTTATAGATTATGTTATGTAAGAGTTAGATTCTGGATTATGTAGTACTTGTGAGTTTGCTTTATTACTTGTTTCATTATGTTTCGATTATGATTAATGCTCATTATGTTGTCATTATGTGCCTTCTGATTATGTCCTCATTTTGTATCTTATGATTATGTGTTCATTATGTACTGAATTATTAGTGATAAGTAGTGTGCTACGATTATGTCGTTGACCGGGACGGTCAAGTGTCAGATTGGCCGAACTGTGGGTGTATTCGTATATATTTTGAATTTCGCGCGTGAAAGTGGAGAGGGGCAATGTTGGATTATGGGAGAATGGTTATGCTGGCGGACGCGGAGTTAGAGTTGGAGAGAGTTACGATTTGGTGTTAAGCATTATTATGTACCATCCTGATTCCTGGCGAAAGTAAAAAAGTTAGTTAAAAATTAAATATTGTGTTATTATTAGTAGACTGTAGATACGCCCCCTACAATCTATAATTTTGTACATTTCAAGAATTTCTAGAAAATTTAATTTTGAGGATCTATTACAAACATGTAAAGAATTTAAATTATTTAAAGAGGCAGTGTGTTTAAATGACAATAAATGATTTGCTAACAAAGAATTTGTATTAACTATATCAGTATTTTTATATTTTTTCATATTGAATGAACATTTAAAATAATGTGAAAAATATAAAAATACTGATATAGTTATTACAAATTCTTTGTTAGCAAATCATTTATTGTCATTTAAACACACTGCCTCATTAAATATATTAAATTCTTTACATGTTTGTAATAAATCCTCAAAATTAAATTTTCTAGAAATTCTTGAAATATATAAAATTATACATAATATCAATTTTACAATCTTGAATGATTTTTGTAATTTTAGTTGTCCTATTCTAAATTCTATATTTGATCATTGATTTCATGTTTGTGTTTTTGGCATGCAGGCTACTTTTTTGTTTGAAATCAAGATTGCTTATTTCAAATTTGACAATGACATTTTTATAAATTCTTTTGTTATCCTGTATTTACATTATGAGGCACTGATGATGGCTAATTATAGCTGAAAACACTTTGCCAATTTATTAAATATAGTGGATTTATTAGACTTCGTGAAGGCTTATTGTAAAAGTAAACGTTTAAAGAACATATTTCCTTAATTTTTTCTATGTAAAACCAAACCCGTATGTAACTACCCCCTAAAGTAAACTGTATTTTCAGATACGAAAGATGATCCATTATGCTCAAAGTGCAGTTAATTGGTTAATAAATCAAAACAATCGACATTGGCTCAACTGTTTTGATTTGTATTTTCAGAGTTTATGTTTAGTATGACAAAAAACAATCTTAATTTGTAGTTTTTAGCTGTAATGTACCCGTTTACAAAATAACACGTACAGTTATACAACCAAAACATCAACAATCTCCTTTCCACAAATAATGAAAAACGATGGCAAACGCTTTCCACCTTGGATCGGAAAGGTAAAACAACAATAATTTGCACATCACCACTAACCTGTAAATGTGCACATCTCTAGTTTGTCCTATTCGGTGACACCTGTCCTGTGCCTGGGCGTCCATTGTCGGGTTCCAGTCAGAATCGTAAAATATCACAGTATCAGCTCCCGTCAAATTGACACCAATACCACCAGAACGTGTCGATAAAATAAAGGCAAATATGCGTGTATCACCGTTGAATCGCTCCATCAACACCTGAAACACGAGCAGTTTGCAAAATACAAGCAAGAAAATTAAAAGAAGGGTAACAAGATGCAGAAATTAGACGATGATAAATATTGAAAAACAAACAATGAAAGAGAAAATGTGAGAAAGCTTCAAAAACATTAAAAAAAAAAGAAGGCAAGCAAGAAAATAAGATGGCGGTAATAAGAAGAAAAGAAAAATAAAGTAATGCAACAATAAACAAAAAAAGGCGAATTGAAATAAAAAAGAAATAAAAATGTAATGAACATATAAAAAAGCAAAAATATAAGTAAATAAAAGAAAAACGACGTGTGAAAAAGTTAAAAAAAGAAAGAAAAAAAAGATAAAAAATGTGAGTTACAGAACAAAAAGAAAAAGGAAAGAGAAAATGTAAAAACATCAAGAAACCGTAATGAAGATGCAAAATTGAATAAGAAGTGGAAGCTACAAAACAAACAAAGAAAAGAGAATGGGAATTACAATAACAAAAAAAAATGGAATTGTACTAAAATTGCAAAAACAAAAATACTATTAAAAAGGGTAGTATGAAAAAGTTGCATAAAAACAAAAAAATGTAAAATTTGCAAAAAAAAAAGCTAAAGAAACTGTGACAAAGTTCTAGATAGTTTAAAATATTGGATATTTTAAACATGCTGGCCAATGTCATTAATAATCTTGCACTGCTGCAAAAGTAAACCCAGTTACAATTAAACTGACAACTGATCGGCAGTGCACATTTAAAAAAAACCTGCCAAAAACCACACAATGCCTACCTGTCTTTGGTCCACTTTGGTGCTGCCATCCAACCTGAGATAGATATGACCAGTGTAATTTAGGAAAGCTTCGAGCACATCCAACATTTTCGTCATCTGTGTAAATATGAGCACCCTGTGTCCCCCAGCTTTTAATTTTCGCAACAATCCATCTAAAGTTTGTAGTTTTCCTACAGTAGGCAAAGAAAAATATCAGTTAGTATCCATGTGATTCGAACTGTCTAGCGAAATAATTTTTTTAATGCACTCACCGCAGTCATACTGTATCAACCTGGGATCAGGGAACTGTGTAATCATAGCGGATGCAATTCGGTGTAATGGTGCAGCACATCTTGATAGACAGCTGCTAAGCGTTTTTGTGTGTTGCTTTTCTCCCCAGTAAGTACTCGGCGAGGGATGCCAAGTTCTTAATTCTGGCTCGGGTGCTCTTACGGCAGGTACATAAACTATAAAGCTGTAAAAAGATACAAGTGTAAAATGTTGTCAAGTCAATATATGAACAGTTTCTAGCAATTATGTAATCAGTTAGGGGTGAAAGACTATAACTGGAAAAATCAGGGTCCATCAGCTGAACTATGCAGTCATCATGTAAATATTTTATACAAAGTATAAATTTGAGCAACAGAGTGTCAACGAATCATTACAAACTGTAAATGATAAACTGAAAAAACACCAACTGAAAGATAATTTTACATGTTATCAATACCATTAACCCCTTGCTATGAGACAAACTCTTTTCAGTCATTATAAAGAAGTCTTTGAGATATCAAAAGACTATTGTGTTTTGAAGATACTTTAAATTCCATGTGATACGAGACTTTTATAGAATGAGAATAGCTTACAAAAGCAACATGTATTTTCAAATTGACAGAACTCCTGTCCACAATGGATTAAAAGTAACAATGTGGCTTTCAAATTTACAAAAAAAAAATATAGGATGAGTAAGTCAAATTAGGAGACCAGCAAGGTCACCTCACTAAAAACTATCAACTTTTTTTGTGAGATAATTTAAAAAATATTGTGTACCAGCAATAACATATGACAGCATAAGCTATAAGAAATAGATTTAAGGATGTATTTATAACTGAAGCAAGCCTGACCTTTCTATATAATATTCAAGTCGATGTTTCGTACTTAGTCCTTATTCATGACAACAATGAAACTAGAAAGCAGTGATAACATATTACATTTAGTTTAAAAGTTTAACCTACCTTAAAAAACTTAGCATTACATTTACATTTCCACATTATGTCATTATGTAAGTATTACACCGATTGTTTTAGTTCATTAGAGTGGCGCCTTCATTTCACAACAAAGTTAAAATGTGCTTGCACCACGACGGCCGTCACTTTGAACATTTGTTATAGGTTGCACTACTATTATTCACACATTACTGTTACCTTTCTTGCCTTTTATTTTGAGGAATGTACACAAAAATAATTTAATAGATCTTGAATTACCTACACTATTTAGGTGCAAATATTTGTCTATTGCCTATCATTCTTTGTTTAAGATTTTACTGATATTAATCAAGCATCTACTGAGAGTTGAAGGTACTAATTRAAAAAATATATGTATTCAAATTATTTAATATGTACATGGTTTGAGTGGAAAAACAGAATAGTTTATATAGTCATCTAAACTGGACCTTTTAGTTTKTTATTTAAATTGAACAAATAAAGATTATTTTTATTATTACGAATATTGTAAATAATTAACCAAATCTTTTTCTTCATATGAATTTTAGAAGGTATATTAACCACAGACAAAAAAAACTATTTTTTTATAATATGTATATTGAGCAGACAAATTTTAAAGCACAATCAGCCATCATTTGAGTTATCATGATATGAAGCAAAATTACAATTTCAAAAATATGTTTAAAGTAGTAAAAACACCAATATGTCAAAAACTATTAAAGGTAGACACACTGCTTTATAACATATCAAAGGAAATTAATTTGCACATTCAACTAGGGTGATAGGTATTTAAAAAAATTAAGTTGGTTATGACAGGATATACCAGTGATGAGCATTTGATTAGTAAGACGCCTAAAAAAATCATATACCTTTAGCTATAAGAGTTTTTCAGATACAATAATCAAATAATTCTAAAACCATGAAGTCCCATTGTAATTCAAGCATAGATATCTCAAAAAATTTGTTTCAAAGCAAGATTTTATCCTTTTTGAGACCCTATTTAAGACACTAGAACCTATCTGAAAACCATTATTTGCTTTTGAATGAACAAGTTTGTAGAAAAATCCTAACAGCAGAAGATTATGTACGGATCATTCTTTTCATGCAAAATAAATTACATCTTCCACTGCAGCATTTGGTCAAAGGCTTTTATCATTTTTTTAATGATATGCAAACAATCTTCTTGCACATTTTCACTTAAAAAATTTACATCTAATATAGCATGCATGGTATGTACAAAAAATTATGTATGAAACAGTTTACCAATACAAGAAATGTTGAGTTCCATTTACCAAGGTATTTGAGGAAGATTGATATTTTACAGTACTAATAAGTTATTACTCAAAATTCTTTTTCAATTAATGTGTCTCTCATTAAACAAAACGTAGCTTAATGTTTCAAGGGGTTAAAATGATTACACAGATTTTGACTTATCAAAAGCAACATTAAAAAATATCAAAAGAATGACAAAATAACGATCATAAGAAAAGTTTCTTACCGATCAAAAGCTTCTGTTAGATGCTCTATCCTCCTTTCAGGAGTATAAACAAGGTCCCTTAAACAGTCAGTGGTCCTACACTTATTAATATTGTACAAAGCGTTCAAGCAGTGGTTACGTCCACCACTCCACAAGTTATGTTTCTTCGTAGGCTCGAGAATTTTTACACTATCCTGGAAGTCATTGCCGTACATCGGTACAGCGGAACACCTCCTTTCATTTATTTTAGCCATTAAAGTCAAGCGTCGTTTTCTATCCTCTTCAGTATCACCCTCGTCTTCCTCTTCCTAAATTCAAACAATTGGAAAGTTACAGATCGAAATGTTGCAGGTGTATTAAAGCATCCACTTACTTTAAGTGTCTCTTCATCCTGCCACCGTACATCCAAGCTATTGGATTGTCTACTATATAACCTATCTATATACCGTTTACCCACAGTTTTTTTAGAATCTTCCTTAGTGTCTTCACTTTTCGTGTCATTTCTTGCATCCGTTGTGCTGTTCACGTTCGTCAGCGTCTTAAATAAACATGTGAGTACAGGAAAGATTTAATAATAAAATAATAAAATATCTTACCACTGTATTGTTCGTGGTGGTATTCGTTCCCCCGACAGATGTCAATTGAACTTTAACGTAAGCTTTTGTAATCTGATGCCCCGTGCTGCCCGGAGTTGTGACTGCTTGCTTGGACAAGAAAGTCAGCTTTTGTCCTGGAAAGGTTGCGATAAGCTTTTCTTAATGACAACCGTTACCTGAACTTCTTACCGCTAGGACTACAAGCTCCAGATATGTTTGATGTTAAGTTAGGATTCGAAGTGAGTAAAATGTGTTTTCCTGTTGAAGACTGAACTAGTTGTGCAAAGCTGGCGCTAAGTTTATCTGTTGGTTTTAAAACTGAAGTTACATTTACTGCTGTGGGAGTCTGACCTGTACTGTTCGACTGTGACATATTTACAATGGGAATACCTAAAAAGAAAATATTTTTTCTGGATGAACAATATATACTAGATTTTGAGAGTGAGATTAATATTATACCTTTATTACAAGTACAACCTCAATGACAATAATAACAGTAACAGTATTAACTTATTCTACTTAACCTTAGGTACAGAAAAGAATCTAAACAAACCAAACAACTCACTATCAATCCAAAAACTTCTTTTAATTCCTTGATGAAATTTACTAACACAAAAAAAATATGAGGGATTCACTGAATTACTTTACAAGACAGAGCATCTAAACAATAAAGCAAACTGCAAAGCCAACATGAGCTTTTTTATTTTTAGTTTGGTTATGGTGGTACTATTAGGCATTTCAGTATTACGTCACAGTCCCTTTAAAAATGGAGGCTGTTGGCACATGAAGCCATTGTTTACATGCAGTTCTTACAGAGACAAACTAAGATTTTTTTATGTATGTTCGGGGCTGAAATTAGTAGCGTACAGCATATATTGAGGTTTGTCATGATTAGTTAGATATACCTGTGTAATTTTAACGCAATATTTGGCGTAATAAACGAGAAAAAGATTGTTGAAGGTGACGAACTTCCTGTTGGCAGGTTAACACTTACTGTCCCTGTATTCACATCGAAAATGTTTTGTGTTTTGTCAGTTGTCAGAAATAAAAACAAGATGGATGCTGTATGCTGTTCTTTGTTGTGATTGTTGTTTTGATTCGTACTGCACAAGTTATTGTATCACGGTTACATATAATACGCCCTATCTACTAATATAAACAATAGTTTCAGTGTAATGGATCTAGTTTAATATAGACTACATGATGGATTACGTGTTTTATACCACCTCAAAGTAAAACAGCTGTCTTTATTCGCACGCTTTTTCATTAATTACAGCGTATATTGCACTAAAATTAAATACATATATACAACTAACCATAACGAATCTAAATATAGGAATTAGCTTAAAATTTCGTGTCGGAAAATGTTGAAATAAATTTGTAAAAGTTTTCTCCCATAAGAGCTCAATGTATACACTAGCTTTGTGTGCCAACAGCCGCCATTTTTAAAGGGATTGAGGTCACGTGTTCTGAAATGCCTAATAGCTGCATTTCAGGTTCTCCAGACCCCACACCATTGCAATCCAATGGTAACTAATAGGACATGTTAAAATATGCAATAAAAGTAAATGGAAGAGAAACACAAGCAACATGCTGATACTAAAAAGTTACTGTAAGATGAAAGTGACGACAAAGAAATTTTCACTTACATAGAGATAGTTGATAATACATAACCCGTACAAAAAATCAATTTTGTCCAAAAATGGGCTTAGTTGGTTTTTGCACATTATTAAATCTGGTATACATTCATAAATTTTTGTTGTGAAAAATAAGCAATGAAATTACTTTAAAGAAAATTTAACCTATCATACAAAAAAAAACATATAAGGCGTTTACGAAAATTAATGTGGTAGATATCGGTTACACCGAATCCGTTCAAAAATTCACCGGGTCAAAGTGTCTCGCGTTCGAATATTGTAACCGGTTTACCCGGTGCATCGACCAGGTAGATATTTCATGGATCGGTTACAGGCGCCAGTAGCGACGGTATTTGACAAAACATAAGCTCTAATAATTGACATTCACGGTTTGTATTTGCGCATAGCTGTGCTAGGTGACAGATGTCTACACCGGTTACCAAAGATCATTCGAAAATTGCCTAACCTGATCCATGTACCAATTGATCCGCTGATTACTGTTGGGTAAATGGTAGATACCAACTTGGTTAATTTTCGTAAATGCCTATTAAGGTACACATAATTCAAAGAAATTAAAGTTACACCAATAATTCAGGTTACCTTTTTGACCCAAAGAAGTAAATGTCAGTTTTCAAACTCTGTCAAACAGTATGTGATCACACCAGTTCCCATAATAATTTAGATTAAAAAAAAATTAAGGTAATACTTGTTACTTACCGATCGCTTGTTGGACCAACTGTAATCCACAATTTGGAGGAATTTTCAGCTTGATATTAGGTGTACCCTTAACGGGAGCGGTCGCGGGTGGGTTGGACACCAACGGCTTGGAATCCGAACCTCGCAACACCTTCAAACCTAATCTGGTCGGAGGACAAAACGGAGGGACTTCAGTATGCTCCGGCATTTCCATAATTAATTTACTCGGCGTTCTATACTGTCTCATGCGGTAACACTGATAGGCACTCAGATAAAACTCCATTTGCAACAAATTTAAATTTATCGAGATCAAGTCAATGTGCTACAAAGTCAAACTTTAGTTAGAGCCTGGATTTCCAATTTATTATGATTGCACTCTTTACCTTCCAGGGATCATAAACCAGTGCATTGTACACAAGCGACGGTATATGCATCGAAATCCCCTCGCAGTGAAAGGGGGAGATTGTCGGCCTCACTTCAAATAGATTCGGGTGGTTGCAGACTTTTCGGAGTTGCATCAGAACGTTAATGACACTCAACAGGTTGCCGCTTGCTAACGTTTCTTTCGTCCTGTACAATATTCATTATAATACACAAGCTCTCTTTCTTTTTAGTGGACTTACTTCGCTCGAGACATGTAATCATCATATAAGTATCTCTGACGTTTCGACAGCCTACACATGATGATGTGCTCATACTTTTTAGGCATTTGCTTTTCTACTTCACACTTGAGCCTACGAAGTAAAAATGGCCGCAACACCTGCATAAAAAAATGTCAATGTAGCTATTGAACCTGCCACTCGAAATTATTTAAAACTTCGCTAAAATTTCAGACAAATGCCTCAATGTAATCACGGAGAGGAAAGAGTTGAATGGATCTCAAACCATCAGATATTTGTATAGTTGTCATCATGGTAATTTAACACGACAAAAATGTTTAAGAGTAAAAAAAAAGGACTTACCTTGTGTAACCTTTTTATAATGTTCTCATTATATTCCGAATTACCCTCAATCATTCCGGTCACAGGATTTGAAAACCACTCTTTAAATTCCCTATGAGACTGAAAGACGTGTGGCATTAAGAAATGCATCAAGGACCAGAGCTCCATAAGATTATTTTGCAAAGGTGTTCCAGTCAACAKCAATCGCCTAAGAACAAAACAAAATTATAGTACTCACCTATGAGAACAGGATACTATTTCAAGTGTTTTACAATATGTGTTACAAAAGCAAAAAGTGTTAATTGATCTGTGTTTATATGATTTGAAACCATTTATTAATAAAAAAAAATACATCAGTATCAAATGTTCTTGCCGGCATGTAAATTTTATGGTAATGAAGGCAATACAATATAATTTGTGTATAGTAAAAAAAAAATTTCATAAGTTTTAAGGTTTCTTTTTTTTATAAACTGATACATTATACAAAGCAGAACTGCATCCACAAAGATAAAAAAATTAGGGCATTCAAAATTGCAAAGCATAAATTTAGGTGTAAACTATTAACTATTTTTTTATTTTTTTTTAGTATGTGATTAGTAGTATAACTGCGACTATTATTCGCCCTCATAAATTTTCGCTGCAGCAAATTGTTTAGAAGATATTAGCAAAAAAGCGTCACTTAAAGAAAACGGTTTTTCCTAAATATCTCTGAATATATTTAAAAAATGAAAATACCATCAGATAGGAAATAAAATTTCTCACAAAAATTGTCTTAGAAAATGTATCCAAAATTTTGACATTCTGTTTGTACGATTTTTTTTAAATTTTGGTATTATATAGGAAAGCAAATTTCTGATCGGAAAGCACTCTTATAATTTTTTTGTTAAGTTAATACTTTTCAAGTTATTTGGAAAAAAACAGATTTAAAAAATTTATATATTTTTGCTAATATCACGAGGACCGTTTGTCTTGGAAAAAAATCAAAACCTGATTACTAATCGTATAGTATAAGAAATAAAAACATAAATGTCATTTTGACAATCGGATGTGGAAGTATTGATTCAATTTGCAGCAGTTTTTTATATAGTGTATAATAAACACATGAATTTCTGCTCCGAAATTTTAAACGTGTTATGTTATAAAACTACATACTATCTTAACAATTTAAAAACTTACTGTTGCGTCTGGAAATTCAACAACAACTGCCACCTCTGCGACTTGAAATTCTTGATGTTTTGTGCCTCATCTAAAATCAGGTACTTCCATTTTTTCCGTCTGAAACTCTGATGATCCTGAATGACTAGTTTATAAGAAGTTATGCAAATGTGAAAGGCGTTTGGTTTTGTCCATCCAGTCCTCTTGGCTTTTCTTTCTTTCTGTGTTCCATAATATGTTAGAATTTTGAAAGCGGGACACCATTTCTTACACTCCATTTCCCAATTCAGCATGACAGAAGTCGGCACTATGATCAGATGTGGACCCCAATTACCTTAAGAGAGAAGAATAATTGATTAGAACTTGGCAGAAAGATCGATTAAGGTAGTTTTATTTTCAGATATGTTGTCAGACAAATGCCTCGATTGTCGCTCACTATTAGGAAAGAGTTGAATGGATCTCAAGCCATCGGGAATTGATTGTTCATCATGTTAGATATATTGTACATGTATTAAATTTAAAGTAAATACTGGACTTACCTTTTTCACAAGCAAGGTGGGCCAATAATGCTATAGTTTGTATGGTTTTCCCCAATCCCATTTCATCTGCCAAGATTCCATTCAGTTTTCTTTCGAACATGGTAACCAACCAATCCAAACCGATATGCTGGTATTCACGGAGTGAATGTTTCAATAAGAAAGGAATTGGAGTAACCACCTATAAAATTTGGTCGATGAAATACTGCAATTTTTTTTATTTTACAAAATTTTACAAATCTCAAGACATGGAAGGGTGAAATTTATAAAGATGGGTCAACTAGGTTTAGAAATTTTAGATTATGCAATTAAATTTTGAATGTCTAGAAAAATCTGCAACAACATATTGCATGATTAAGGTGGCTTTTAGGAAAACGATGATGGTAAGATCTGCTTGTTTTCGATGGTATAAAGATCTTAAAGCTTATTAGAAAGTGGAAACTTTAGCAAGATAATGCTCGCCCTCATGTGGCTAATGTTGTGACAATTTTTGATCAGTAAAAATATCAGGTGTGAACTGCACTCTCTGTATAGTCCAGATGTAGTCGCATGCAATTTTTTTTATTTCATCAAGCAAAAAAAGACCTTAAAGGACAGTGATTTCAAACAGAACTGCTGAAGAGCCAAAAATTGCTTTCATCATGTCTTTGAACAATGGCAGCATTGTTGGGATAAGTTTATTGCACTACACAGTAACTATATAGAACATGATAAAAGTATTGTTGCTTAAGTTTAACAAATTTGACTGTACTAGTTCTAGTCTCTGTTGAAAAGCCTTCATAGTTAATTGATTATGTGTGCAGCACTGGGTAGTAAGACATAAGCAGCTGTTTTAAAATAAAGACCCTTATGAGACAGTTAATCACACCAGTTTTGATCGTGCACATGTATCTACATATGTATATCCCTTTCATTGGTTTTAATTTTCGTTGTACTTTGGTCTATTTTAATTTTTAAGATCAATAACATTGAAAAGTTTGAAATAGATTTATTATTTTATTACTGAAAAATAGGACAAGCTAAAATGTCCTGTGCTGAGAAAATACCAAAAGTAAACTGAAAACATAATAATCACACTCCAGGTGACTAGCCTTAGTAACAAGATGGTATAAGTCAGTTTGTTTTTCCCAGAGAAAAAAAAAGTTTATGCTGCCTGCTTGGCAATCATTTTAAAACAAAAAAAAACTGTAGTTAACATAGCAGTAAAATAAAAACCCATGCTTAAAAGTTGATTTATTGGTGACTAGTTTCGACCTACTGAGACGGACTGAAGACAACAAGATAGGTCAAAACTAATAACCAACAAATGAGAACTTTAAGAAATATAGGTTTTTATTTACCCATTATGTCAACTATTTACAATTTTCAAATCCTCAACAACAAAAAAAACAGTAGGCCTTTACTATCGAGTGGCCCAGTTGGACTTTTAATACTACAGGATTAATTGTATGCTGAAACAGAAATATAAGATATGTAATATAGCAAGCAATGAATTTTCAGTGACTGTGCAAAAAATATGCTTTAAAAAATGTCCAAAGAATTTTATAATATAATAAGTCATTGCCATACAAGATTAGAGTAACTACAATAATACAAGAAACTTACGCTTGTGGAAGACAAGGTGTTTCCCTTCGGCTGTATACTTTCGGCAATTGCGGCGGCATCATTAATTAGATCATTGTTTTTATCAGTCTTTGTAGTTTCTCCCTCGCTTTGAGAATCATCCAGCAAACTCTTCAGGCCAACTTCGCCATCTTGACTCTCAGAATCATCGACATCTATGTCCATGTCACTTTCAGACAGCTCGGATTCCTCCGTGTTGTCCTGAGAAGCTGAATCTTCCGTTCCAGTGGCAGACATGTTAGAATCCTCTTCGGGAGCTGGAGGAAGAGAGCTATATTTCTTCCTCAGTTCCTCTATACTCATCTCATTTTCGGCCTTGAGGTCTTCCAGCTCTTTCTCATGGTTTTGTTCTCCTTCCACCTGTTCTTGTTCTTGGATTGTATCTTCGTCATCTTCGCTGCTTGAGTTGGCTTCGAAATCCTCATCCTCAGCTTTCACATGTTTGGACTTGCTCCCTTCTGAAGATTCTGTGTCGGACTGCTCTTCCTGAAACACAAAGTGTATTGCATCACCACAAGAACGTAACAGATAATTTACAAAAATCTTGCAATTAATAACGACTTAGAAATTGAAGGGTACATTTTCCAAAATGAAAAGGCTTATCTGTGGCAAAAGAAAATAGCTGACCAGATGCTACTAATAATAAAAAGTTACTCAAATTTATCATAGCATATTAGCCCAGTGGCATATGAATTAGCCTAAGTGTAAGTATTATATGAAATTGTATTTTGGACAGATTTCATTTAAAAAAACAAACTCAAAAGTTTTAAATAAATAAATTTAATACTTGACAATCTTAGCAGCCAATTAATAATACTACTAAATTGAAGCACTAACATAAAACTGCTTCAGCATCACAGTAATTACTGTGTTTTTGTCAAGACCAAGTGTGTATGAAAATGGTTCATGGAAAGCTAATATCTGAAGATACACAATTTATCCCCCAATGACGGAATTTCAGAGTGCGACTTATTATTAATTACAGTAATTATTATTAGTTTTTTTTTAATTTGGGTTTTAATTAAGGCTGGTAACTTCAAAAATAATGGGGAAATGCAATAACGATGCGGATATCAACAGATACTTGCTTATGGCACCTTAAAAAAAAAAGGGGGGATATGTCTTTTACAAAGTGATTTATAACTGCAAAAAAGTGAAGCAGAAAAAAGCTAGATGTTTATGGGCAAATAAAGGAAGGAACTGGGTGCAAAAGCACTGGGATTCCAAAAACTAGAGCAATGAATCCAGATAATTTAAAGTTCTGTTGGAGACAAAAAAATATTTGTGTGCAGGGTGAAAAATATGATTTTTATTGTTTACTGAGAAAGGGCAAATTTACGGCACCCATCATGGGTTGGGGTTGTATGTCCTTTCACACAGTTGGACCTTCAGTAGATGCATGGTACTGTATTTGCCCAAAAATATAAAATGATTTTAAAATTGGAATTATTGCAATCCATTGGAAAGTTACGGTTACCAGCAGAATATTTTTACTAAGAAGGTAGAAACTGTAACAACATGGTTTTAGGAAAATCACTTTCCCGTGATAACATGGCCAACAAGCAATCCAGATTTTTCACTGGTTGAGACGGTCTAGTGTTATATGAAAAAAAAAAACCGCTGCAAATTGAATCAATACTTCCACATCCAATTGTCTTATGCTATACGATAATCAGATTTTGAGCATTTTGTCTCTCTACACATTTTTTCTAAGACAAAGTCCTTGTGATATTAGCAAAAATATATAAATTTAAAAATCGTTTTTTTCCAAATAACTCAAAAATTATTAACTTAACAAAAAAATTACAAGAGTGCTTTCTGATCAGAAATTTGATTTTATATATAATACCAAAATTTAAAAAAAATCGTACGAGCAGGGACCGAAATAGGTTTGTTGGAAATATTTCAAAAATGTCAAAATTTTTTTTGAATAAATTTTCTAAGACACTGTTTATGAGAAATTTTATTTCCTATGTGATGGCATTTTCATTTTTTGAATATATTAAGTATATTTGGAGATATTGAGGAAAAACCGTTTTCTTTAAGTGACGCTTCTTTGCTAATATCTTCTAAACAGTTTGCTGCACCGAAAATTTATAAGAGTGAATAATACTCGCAGTTGTACTACTAATCACATACTAAAACGAAAAAATTATAAAAACTAAAAATTTGCAAAAAGGGTAGTTACCCCCTAATTTTGCCCCTTTCCCGATACCGCACTTACCCCACAAACAATAGGTCGCTTTGGGTAGTAGAGATTTATATGTTTGCCAAATTTCAAGTTCATATATCAAGTCTTTCGAAAGTTATCGTGTGAACAAACAAAACCACAGACACACAGACAAGAAATCTGTTTTGGCTCAAATTTTGTTTTTTTGCGTTTTCGACCATTTTAAAGCGAATGAGCAAATAAAAATTTTTGAAAATTTTTTTCGTGATACAATACTTCCCATGTGGAAGTAAAAGAAAATTAATGCCAGAATTTTGAAACCAAAGAAAGGTTGTAAACAATGGTAAATGTTAGTAACTTAATGAGTCAATTCTAATATGCCAGATACGGTTTGGCTTCTGTGCTTACATTTCTAAAGTGTATTCTTCTGTTAAGAAGTACTGCTGTTGGTTTGTTGCTAATATGTATTGTCAAGCACCAAATATTAATTAACCAAACCTTTTGGGTCCAATTCTCTAAAATAAAATCTCTGTCCATGACAGAACCAAAAATTGACGTCAGTTCTTCAACTTTGATACCTCAAAAACATTCAACAGGATCTTTTAGCTTAATCTATCACAGAAGTCCAAAATTATTGAAGGGTTGATGAATACTAAACGAGTTGTTCTAAATGATCCTTTGGCTTGACAATCAAAATTATTAAGAAGACGACACAATTCATAGAAGTAAATTGCTGATTACAACTTGACATGGCCATAACAAAAACATTTCCACATTCAATGTTTTTGACTATTAAGCTCACAGATTAGTTGATGACATTGTGTTGATTTAGATAGTGAATGTGCTGAAAAAATAATGAGTCATCCACAATTTGTCCCTGTGTAATCATTATATGATGTTTATATTTTGTTTTATTACCCCTTTTTCTGTGACAGCGATTTTAACAGCTTTACCTTGTGTTTATTTCATCTTAACATTCAGCACAGTGAAATATCACCAAGTGATGAAAAATGATGTAATAATAAGCAATATCATAATATGTACTCACCGAATCGTCACTCTCGCTAAGCTCAATCTTGTCCCTGTTCTGCAAATAGTCCTTGGGCAATTCATTCAAAAATGATTCGAAATCCATCTCGGATTCCCTCTGCAAAGCAGCAAGCTCCTCGCTCTGTTCAGCTTCGCCTGCTTCAGCTTGTGCGATGGTTTCTTCATCATCAGAACTGCTCTGATTATCAGGCTGAAACTCCTCGTCAGAATTGGTTCGAGACAGAGGTCGAGAAGGTGGTGCACTGGCAGGGTTGACGTCCGTAACGCTCTTGTTCATACCTTCGGCCAAAAGCTGGGAATACTTTTCTGTTTGGTCCACTATAAAGCTCAAGTGTTGATCCAGAGCTTTCTTGCGTTTTTCTTCCAATCGGGTGTTTTGTTTGTATTCAACCAATTTCTCCACGTTGCTCCAGAAATTCTTAATCTCCTTGGCACAGAAGGCAGCTATCCTGCGCAGATTTTGCTCGTGAGCCTTCTCTGCTCTCTGAGCAGCTAAAGCCTTGTCTTGGAAGTACTTTTGTACCATACGAGCACATTTTTTCGCAGCAGCTTTTTTCCACTTCCTCTCTTGAGCAAAATCGGCTGCTAACCACACCATCTCCTCCAACAAGAAATCCCAGTGGGCCTTAGCCCTCGGCTGCTCTTGTATCTTAGGCAAACGCTTTTCAGACCACAGCCCTTCCTTTTGTAGATCATTTATTCTCTGCACTACATAAGCCTCCTGTTTAGCTTTCTCTACAATCTGCTCCTGATTTGAACTCGATGGATAGCTAGCTGAAGTCCTCACTTTGTTAGCTAATGAAACTTTTACTGAAGTTGAAAGTTCTGTACTTGCAGGCGTGGATGTAGCACTACTAACTAAAGATGTGCCAGTAGGTGTCTGGCGTACACTTTCCACAATCCCAGGAAGCGAACTTACTGGAGTGGCTGTAGGTATAGCGGGTATCGTTGAAACAGGTGTACTTTCTACATGTTCATCTGTATCAATAGGGTTATCCCTCAGATATTGCGAGAACTGCTGAGGTCTAGGTCGTTTAGCAAACTGATGAAGATCCAAGATGTTGCCACCTATATCCAAGAAATAACTTTCCTGTGCATACTCATTATACCTCTCCTTCGCTATTTTAGCTCGCACAGTCTTATAATTGTTTACGCGCTGCCACTTTTGAATGTAACTGTCTTTCTTTTCTGGTGTAAGCGGATAAGAACGCTTAACTGGCAGCCTGCTGGGTGAACCTCCATCATTTGAATTAAACAACTGCAAACGCACCCCCTGATTAGATCTAGATTTTGTTAAAGCATTTACAATGCTCTGGTTTGTCACACTCAGTGGTGCAGTTTGTACTTGACCTCTAGATGGGCTTATGCTTATTATACGTGTCACCCCTCCCTGAGCGAATGTGGCATTTGGTGATACTGCAGCGCCAGTGCTGATCTACATCAATAATTTTGCATTACAGTGATTATTAAAAAAAATACCGTTCATGCATGTACCTGCGTAAGTGCTGGAACAGGATGTGACTGAGAGGTGAGAACATATTGCCCTCCAGCAACCTGAGTCAGTCTTACAGCAGGGCACTCTACCAAGGGTCGAGATACCGAGCCCTCCCTCGGGGACAGAGCATCTGGCTCTGCCCCCGGAGTTTCGTCACTCATCGCCTACACCTCTACAAGGAAATTTACAATAAAAAAATGCCGTAACTACTATTACTACAACCTACATTAATTGTATACTAAACTATGATAAAAAGAATAGCAATAGAAATATTATTATCAAGCATGAAAAGCAGCAAATTTCATAACAAAATTATATGATTTATTGGTATTAATAAGCGATTACTATCAAAATCCTGTACTTAGAGGTCAAAAATGCTTTAAACCGCCTATTTTTGGCTTTTGAATATTCTGTATTTCAATCAACGCGTTAACAGATCGTTTGTTAAATTAAAAAGCGCGCCCAAAAATAAATTTAAAAACTATCCAAAAATTGCAACGAATTTAAACATCTGAATTATTAGAAATTATATTTAAACAGTTTTTTTATCGGAAACAAACAACACAATAATGTACGAATCGATAATCATGACGCAAAAACTTGCACTGAGTTCGCGGTTTACAGAAAAGAGTGATGGCTTTCGAAGTACGGCGTCTTGAATAGTATTTTTTTCTGTGTAATCGACGTAAGTGACACGCAAACATTTTTTTTCTTACGATACGTGAAAAATTCTCAAAGAATAAGCCCAAACTCTACATAATAATAAATATAATTAAAATTAGAAAAAAGGCGACAGCGAACAAAGGAACTTTCCTAGTCCGCCATGTTACTTCTAATCTGAGAGATATGTCCGACTTACCATCATGTAATCACAAAATTTACACCCCAAAGTTGGTCATCCGCGTTTAAAAATTGCACCACCGTAAAGATCAAACTTCGAACTATAATTGGGTACCCCACGATACGTTACAGTCGCAAAATATAACCACCGTTTTCAACATTTTACCCGTTCAATCAAGGACGCGTCGCCCTTTCAAACATGGCGACGACACGCAACGCGCTCTCTTTTGCCGTTCGTCGTTACGCTAGCCTTTTCAGTGCACAGCTTTTGTGCGTTTGACAAGGACCCGGACCCGGCAGCCACCTTGATTGAGCTGCAAGCAACACGCATGCGTGCACATTATACAGATGAGCGGCAAAATAAATTCTCTTCGTCTTCCCCTCTACAAAAAAGTTGGTGTTCTGCGTGTGTAAATTAAAAGTTTGATATTTATCAGCTCGCAGCTGTTTATTGACACTAACAAATTTTTACAATGTCCAAATTACTAGCTACGAGTACTCATCAATTATTTACTAATGAACTTATAGAAGTACTTAATTCAAAAGGCATACGCACGACATTACAGTTTTTGGAAATAGAAACAAAAAAACTTGTCGACTTAACTTGCATACCACACAAGGTACCTATAAATAAGAATTTTGTAAAGAAAATATAATTTAAATTACCTGTACTTCAGGATATTTTAGAAATCAAAAATCACATTATCAACAAAACTGCTGCAGTATCAAGAAATGCTTTAAATTATTCGAAAGAATTAATTAAAAAGTCCGCAATTATTCCCACTGGGATTAAAAAGTAAGTGTATTTTTTTATATAAACAGGCTATATATATGTGCCTACAATATATACTTTCAGCCTCGATAACTTTTTGCAAGGAGGACTTGTAACTGGGAAAATCTATKAACTATGTGGGTTTCCTTCAAGTGGAAAAACTCAATTATGCCTTACCTTGTGCAAGAATATTTCTCAAAACTTAAAACAACATGTATACTACATTGACACAAAGAGAGATTTTTCTGCGAAAAGGATTAGTATGATGTGTAATCAGCTAGCGGTAATATTTATCTGTTCGTTCTTAAAACAGGACATGCCCATTTACTGTTTCAGATAAATACTGGTGAAGTGCTACTACGGATATTGGTCAAGAAGTGTGAAACTAAATTTGACGTCATAAATAGTTTATATAAAATTCAGCAAGACCTTCTTGCTGGTTTAAAACTACGAATAATCATCATAGATTCTCTGCCTGCTGTATTTACAAGAATTAATGAATATAATGTTGAAAATAATATATATCTAAACCATATGGTAAATATATTGCGGTATCTAATAACAGAATGTCATGTAGTTGTAATAGTAGTTAACTTGCTTATGGCATGGAATGAAGGAGACTTTAAGAATCAAATTCTGCATGAAAAAATTGCATGTGGTAAATACTGGCGCAACGTCCCACACACAAGATTGCATTTAAAAATAAATAACGATATGTGTAACTTATCCGTAATGAAAAGCAGTGATATTCCGCTCGATTCAAAATGTCATTTAAAAATAACTGAACAAGGGGTTATTTAAGAAAGCTTTTACTGAACATGCCTGCTAAATCTATGTTAATAAGTTTAAGTAGTAAAGATAATACAAAGGATCCCCATTTATTTCAAACGAAATACTTTTATAAGAATACTAATGTAAAAATTAAATATTAATAAAAAATGATTAGAAGTAACATTGAATCAATAGGTTTATTGTTATTAAGGCTTTTACAGCAGTCAAGCGTATCATTTACGTAACAGATAACAGAAGATGAACTAGAGATCGTTACCATAACGTAACGTTTTTTATAGCGTTATTGTTCAGTGCTGTCAACATGGCAACACTACAATTATTGAATGAATTGGCTACACTGATTAGTGAACATTAGCATTAGAGTTAATCAAAAAGAGAATTGTAGGCACATATTTGCAGTGTTAACCACTTATAATTAATAAACATGTCTCTTGTACCCGATTATGAGGATTCTCTGGATTCCAGTTCATCAGACTCTGAAGACAGCACAGCACCTTCGAGCAGGTAAAGCACTGTTGCCAATAATGCAATTTCCTAACCTTATATTTCTGACGATTCCCCTATTAACTTAAATAATATATAATTTAGATTTAAATAGGATTAGCTGTTATATGTTGTAGCTTTACAGAAAAGGCGCCTTTGCCTTCTCCTCAGTTTTCCAAACTACCAAAGCCGTCATTTCTAACCCCAAATGATAAAGTGGACTTACCAAAGACATCAGTTTTCCACAATCCATACATTCAGGCTGAAAACGAGAAGCAAGCCATTCTTGAGAAACATGTGAAAATGGTAAACACAAAAGACAGCGTGCAGCAAATAAACGGTAAAAAGATTTGCTGGAATTATCGTAAGGGAAAATGCCGCTTTGGGCATAACTGCATGTATGCCCACGATTCAGATTTACAAAAGAGCAAGGAACAATTGGAAACAGAAAATCAACTACAACAAACTGTGTTATGTCAAAGTCAGTTGTTACCACAGCCAACTGCAGAAGAACTTAAACAAATCAAAGAAGAAGGAATTACACTCAATAAAAAAAGGAAAAAGCCTGGACTAGCACAGGGTCTTGTTCCAGGAAAGAAAGTGATGAAAAGCTACATGAAGCATAAAAAGTAGTTTTATTATGTACAAGATTAACACACATTATTTATAGTTTTATTTATTCTTTTTTTATGTTCATATTGATATATGTAAGTTTTTAATTAATAAATATTGAAAAATTTGTAAACATCTTCGCTTTTATTGCTTTTTTGCATGCTGACTGAAAAGCTCAAATAGGTTTTTAAATTGTTATTTATACAATTTACATTTATTTTTGTTTTGCTTCTTTTTCAGAATCATTCAGTACATTTGAACCAGTATAAATTTCATATAATATTTTGGTTTTTTGGTGTTGCATACCTGCAATGCCTTCTTGTTGCAAATAGTAAATAGGTAACTAAATTTTTTGTATTCAAATGTAGCGTCAATGCATTCTTTGAAAATACTATATGTAGGTAGTAGGTACTGTTTTAATAATATACCTACTACTCAACTTGTGTAAAGGAAAAATCAACAACCAACTTTATAGTCTGCAGATAGATAGTTGATTAATACATTCAAGATATTTTTGTAAACTTTGGGGACAATCACAGAGAACTGTAGTAGTCCTAATTTCTGTCCGATCAACAACTGTTGTGAAAAAGGGATCAATATAATAAATTCTGAAGATAATCAAGTTTACAATGTAGAAGGTATCAGCAATATTAACAAAACGTGAATTACATAGGTACAATAAGTAAATGTGAGAAATGCTTTCCTTTTTTATTTGTGATTTCCCACATTGTTTAGAAGGGAAATTTACATTTTCAGTTTAAACAGCGTTAGGAGGTACTTAGTTTGTCAGGTAGACAGAAATTCTTGGCATCCATGGAGTCAATTAAGTTTATGTTCTGATACAATTTCACTTTAACAGTTATAATAATAATTATTTATATTATATTTATTTATTATTTAGCCCAATAGAAAACAAATATATAAAAATGACAGCCACAAAGTAAGAAATGAAATTACCCGCAACGAAATAAATAAGTTACCCAACCTGCTCCTAAAAGATTCCAAAGCAAGACTAATAACATTTACAGCACTTGCATCTATTCAAGCAGACTACATCCTATAGTAAATATAGGCTGTTACTACCATGTACCATATAGATATTGGCACAATGGAACAGAACTACAAAACCTGCCCAGGCAACTCTTATTAAAATAAGAGACAACAATTTGGGACAATACACAATTCTGTTAACAATTTTGTAACCCATAATACAGTCAGCCTTCATTCTGAGCTCAATGCCAATAAAGTTATATGATATAAGATGGAAAACATCCTCCCCAAACCTTCATACAATCTGTATTTGAACAAACAATACTTAATATTTAATAAAAGAAAAGTACACACCAGTGAGCAGTACCACCTTACAGTAAATCTCAGGGTTTTCAATGACAAGTCTCTATAGGACTGCAACGCGAAACCGAGAACTATTAACATGATGACCAATATCAAACCTTCATCAAATTATGACACCCAAGTCCCTCGCCATCTCTCCCACAACATAACATTGAGAAGCCACTTCTTCTTTTCCCCAAAGAAACTAGTAAAAAACATTTATCAATAATAAATTGAAGCTTATTAGAAAGCGACCAATTCATTAGAGAATTCAAATCCTCCTGCAGATCCCAAATACGACCCTCGAAGTTAATAACTAAACAATTTCATCATCCATAAAAAGCAGCTCCACCCTGTGCTTGACTACGTGAACAATATCATTAATAAACAAAGTGAACAAAAAGGGTGCAGTGTGAATCCTGAAGGACGCCTGAATAAATGATCTTAATAATCTGTTGGCCACTGTATTCTGTTATTCAAGAAACTTGTCATAATAACTCTTAAAATCAATCACGAGGAATACTAAAGAACATGTTTTACTGACTTGCAGGTATATTTTCATTGCAAAAGTGTTATCTGACAAAAATAGAAGAAAACATATGTCTCCATACCAATAGGTACTGTTACAGTGTGAAATCCCATGCTTCAATGCTCTGTATAAAAACTCTTTAACAGCATCATACGAATTTCCGACCTTTGTAATAGTAACACTTTTTGATTGACCGGTTAAGAGCTCGGGCGTAAATAGTGACTGTTGAGAAAGTTATTAGCTCCGATACGGCACTGCCGGATAAAAACCGTTTACAATCAAATCAAACAATATCGGCTTGCTTAATGGTAAGTCAATTGATTCAACAGATTCAAAACATTAATTTGTGTGTAATTTTAAAGGCAATAGAAGCTCCGTAATCACAGGGATTATTAACAAATGTGACTAATAAAGTGAATCCAACCCGCATCAGTTGTCTAATTTGGAAGCACGTAACAGTACATACTTAGAAGGTAACTGTTAATAAAGCTACGAAGAATATAGTAACCTTGTTTATACTTTCTCAATAGATATACACAAGGATAGTAATCTGCACAAAGCTTAAAACTGGCATACGAAGGATATTTGATGTAAGGCGGGTGTTGACGGATTTTTGCCTGTGGTAATAAGAATATGTCTACTGTTTTGTTTGCCTCCATTGATGCATATTGTAAACCATTCATCACTTGTCGATACAGTCTATCTGCATGGAAATCAGCAATCGTTTTCTCTCTTACTAAATCAAATACACCAAATTTGTTTAGTGACTTTCGACCCATTAGTCTATTACCATTATTTTCTGAGGTTTTTGAAAAGTAGTTTGCAAACTGCTAATGGTTGACGTAAAACACAATAGAGGTTAATACCTGAGCATCAGTCAGGATTTCACTGTAATCATTGTACGGTTACTACCTTGTTAGATGTAAAAGACTGTTATTGGTGATGAACAGACAATAAAGAAGTTACAACATGAGTATATCTTGACTACAGTGAGGCTTTTGTTTGCTTAAATCATGAAATGTTATTAGTTAAATTAAAATTGAACTAAAACTGTTTTAAGAAAATACTCACAATATAATGTAAAATTAAATCAAGGAATGCTTCAGTGCTGCCTAATGTCAAGTATGGCAATGTAATTTACCAACTGTTTGTCTACTGCAGAGGAATATGGAGTCCAGAAAATACAAAACGATGGTTGGGTTATTCTGTCAGTGTATCTAGGTGGGAACATATGGCACTCTATATAAGGCATCACAACTGGCTAAAAATGTGGGATAGATGGATATTATATTATTTTTGTTTGATACACGCAGTTATCTTGTTTAATTAGACAATATGTTTTGTTGAATATACCTAAGCATAAGGCTGTCCTCTGAATATTTTATGCCTTCACATATGACTTGCCTAGCAGAACAATATTTTGTTATATTTTCTGAATACGATATATTGTAATCATTTTTGTAAGATTGGCCCTTGTCGGCCGGTGATGTTAAAATTACTTCACAATGTGTAATTAATTACACCTGAAATTACAAAATATGCTGAAGTAGTTAATTGCAATTACAATTACATGCATCGATGTAACTTCAAATAATAAATTACGTTTACCCTTTGGATAGGATCAGGTAGAAAGTTGGAAAAAGTTTTAAAATAATAATCTGTTACTCGTACCCTTGCTCATACAGCTCATACTTAGTTATTTTGACAATAAAACACAAAATAAAATTAAAAACAACAGTTTTTCAAATTGTTCATCTGACTAATCGTGTCTAGGTTTCAAAATTTGATCACCGGAACTAAACATTAGCTCAACAGGTGCGGAGGAGGATAACATGACATGATATGTTTTTTTAAAATCTCAAATACTTATTTCAGGCTAGTTCTTACAGATAGTAATTTTTTACTTTCAGATAAGCTAAAAATTCTGTATGTGAAGAATTTTTGCTGACATCATCCGGCTCTGGAAAATTCATATAATCAAAAATTTGACAATATACATCCTAGAGGTGAATCGCAAGGGACTCTGGTTATTATCACTTGAAGGCAAAAAATGTTCTTGGACTTTACTCATGATGAGCTCTCTAAATGTGACATAATTTCCTTTATTTTTGTCATAATGAATCCAGTAAAGTTTAACCTGTGGTAAGGAAGAAGTTGCCAAAATGTATGGTCTTCTAAATAACTGACTGAAATCTATAATATCTGAAAAGCATTTTTAATATTTGTTATAATTAAATCCCAGAGCTCGGCTGAAAGTTTCAAATTTAAAATTTTTTGTTTACTACATTTGGATTAATTAAAAATACATACCACTGTTTTTTTTCCTGAAGGGTACCAATAGCAGTAGCCTATGGTTTCATAACTATAAAATATACTATATAGCAAAAAATCTAATTTAGTCGATTTAAGTTTAGTTGCTTTGATTGCACCGCCAATTGAATACAAGTGTAGTTTTTTTAGTGAAGACAGCTGAAACAGTCAAAATGTGAATTTCATCTTGTAGGGTATTGTAATATAATTGCGGCCGTTGAAAATGTCCCAGTGTCCACGGGTTAGGTTTGTCGAATATCACCTGAAAATTAGGCAACTACTATAACATGCTTAAGCATGCAATTATTTTATCGCTCGAGAATGTCTAAGCTCCCAAACAGTAAATTTGGACGGCTCGTATTACGTAGGACCACTTTATTTACACCATGAACCTTAGCAATACATACAAATGAACATAACTTTATTTTTGGTAACTTCGTATCTTTCGAATTTGAGTTATACATGATGAGAATGTTTACTCGGCTGCCCGAGCCTGACCAGAATTTACCTGTTTCCGAACAAAGGTTATATGCAGATTGCATCCTTGCAATTTTAATCGGTAGTTCCCTACACCTTACCAAAGTTCGTGGATTTCCTAATAAGCGTAATTTGTATTTTGATTTGTATTTTGAACGAAAATAGGTGTTAGCGGAAAAGTTAGTCGGCTAGTGACAACGCAAGGGTTTTAGTGACTTCTATACATGCATTGTATTGTTACACGGCATATTACATATTGAATTTATAAGTATGTGCTTAGCAGTTACAAAAAGGGTTGTCACTGTATAAACAAATGTAATATAAAATTAATCATCTGCTTGTGTAACATGTGTTCGAAGTACGGTAAACAATGTTAAGAGGAAACAACTTAGTTAAACCAATATAACTAATAGTAGAGTTTACACAATTTTCATAATACTGCTTATAGGGCGGACTGATTACCCGTCGAAGTTTGAAAAAAAATAAAAATTGTATTTTACAGTAGATCGAAAAAACTTGAGCGTAACATCACGAAGAATGACTCAGTAGAAAAAAATATTCATTTACGCTAAATATGACGTTTTGAAAATTTATTAAAACTCCAATGTCTAAATTATCCTCTAAATTATCAAACTATACAGTTATTTTCGATACAACCTTTCATGCTTTTAAATGTAAGTAATTTGAAGGTGGCCATCAGATAAGAAGATTAGATTCATATTCATTTTAGAAGTATGATATAATAATTGATACGATATAGATTCATAAGTTGCTTATGCAATGAAAGACACGTCCTGAAAAACGGTTGCCGAAAAAGATGTGTAGGTAAAGAAATATCGTTTCAGTGAGATTCAAGTGATAAATATTTTTATGTTAACACACAGGGAAACATTAAAAATAGAGCTCAGATTAAATTTCCAAAGAGATGTAAACAGTTATGATTGCCTTTTTACTACACCATCAGTTTTCATAAGGGTTTTTTGCAAACACAAACAAATGAACCACCCATTAGTGCGGATTAATAGTATCATTTCATTGCCTACAATTGTCAAGAAGCTCCTTATTTCCACTAAAATTCCTTTATGTTAGGAGATGAATATTGTAATTTTTTCAAGGGTAACTTTATTATAAAGTTATTTTACTCACAAGAGTGCGATATAGAGAAGTATATTTACATATCATAAAGTGTGGAGTAAATGTTTGTGGTGATGCTTTAGCTGTGAACTACACAAACTACCGAAATACACGAAGTTACCAAAAATGAAATTATGTTCATTTGTATGTATTGCTAAGGATCATGGTGTAAATAAAGTGGTCCCACGTAACACGAGCCGTCCAAATTTACCGCTTGGGAACTTAAACATGCTCTACCGATAAAATAATCGCATGCTTAGGCACATTATAGTGGTTGCCTAATTTTCAGCTGATATTCGACAAACCTTACCCGTGGAGACCGGGACATTTTCAACGGCCGCGATTGTACATTTAATTTCTTAGGGCAAACACGTTCTGCTTCATCAGAATAGTCAATCTACTGACACTAATCCAAATAAATTAAGTTTTGCTAAAGCACTGTAAGGAAATTTGTATAAAATAGTTTTGGTTGTCTTTTCAATATCTACCTGCCTACTAGTTTGCAATCGTATTTAAACTTTCCATGGACTGAAAATATTAAAAATAGTTCTGTTGAATGTAATTATGAAATTGTAATGGTAACAAAATGAACAATTAAACTACAAATGAATTACAACTGCAGAGTAATTAATCACTGCTTCAATTACAACGGAAGTAACTGTAATTAATTACTTGACAACATTGTTGTTCACATTACGGACAGAAACACCTCATAGCCCACTAGGTTAAACAAAGGCATTATTGTGTATGATATTTTTAATGGGTTTTACAGGCATATGAAGAAATGAAAAAGTATTGCCGCCTTGACCGAAATTTGAACTCGGGCATTTTGAACACTAGTCAAACACTCTACCCACTGAGCTACCAAGCCCCTATTCAAAATCGAGATCAAAGCGGCATATATTCATCAATGTTATGTAATGCTGCTGAACGCCATCCAGCGCATTTACAGTTGAATCGCTCGTCGCTCGTTATTTGCGAGCTTCGGAGCGCAATTCACTGCGGTGGCCAGATTGTGGCGACCAGCAGCTAATGACAACCCAATTATATATTATTATACACAGTGAAAGTTATTTACTGCCTGAATTGACTTTTAATGAACATGTATGATATTTTTAATGGGTTTTACAGGCATATGAAGAAATGAAAAAGTATTGCCGCCTTGACCGCAGTGAATTGCGCTCCGAAGCTTGCAAATAACGAGCGACGAGCGATTCAACTGTAAATGCGCTGGATGGCATTCAGCAGCATTACATAACATTGATGAATATATGCCGCTTTGACCTCGATTCTGAATAGGGCCTTGGTAGCTCAGTGGGTAGAGCGTTTGACTAGTGTTCAAAAGGCCCGAGTTCAAATCTCGGTCAAGGCGGCAATACTTTTTCATTTCTTCATATGCCTGTAAAACCCATTAAAAATATCATACATGTTCATTAAAAGTCAACTCAGGCAGTAAATAACTTTCACTGTGTATAAAGGCATTATTATTATTATTATTAATAGGGCATCCGAACTTGTAATTCAACTGGTGGCAGCAATATCTATATTTCAAATAAATACTTCTTCTGAAAAAAAAGGTAAAGCATCATACAGTATAATATTTAAAAGCACTTTTAGTTTTATTTTTTTATTCCATTTATAATATTTGGAGCATCTATAAATTCAGTTCACTTTCATGGGAATTATGTCCACACCACACTATGTAATTTGAAGTATGACTTGTATTATTGTTTCACTTGCTTCAATATTTTGTATAGGACCAAAGTTAACTAATAATGAAAATATTTTAGAAACCATCATAACCACCTATACTATATGAGTTTGATATAGTGATTAAGGCCAGTCTGTGTGCGCTCGGAGACAGCTCCGTCCACGAAGAACTCGGCTCTGAAAATGCTCACCACAGCAGCGGGCGCAACGTCGGCGAAGCAAAAATTACCTTGACCACGTGCAACTAACCTGGAAGTATCTACCAGTATATGAGTTTGATTGGTAAATTAACAGATAAAAATAAAATACCAGTTTTTTGGCAACTGAAGAATATCCCTGCATTATAATTTATTCATGAAATTACAATCAATGAATATAATAAATTACTTACAATAAGTCAAAATTATTTTGGTTCCAGTTAAGTGAAGATGTAAGTACACGTTGCATTAAGTGGGTTTATTACCAGGTACATTTGACCGTAAAGAATTTCAAATACTGACTAAAACATGAAAAATGGGAAAAAAGAAAACGACCTATGTCACTAATGTAATACCAATGAGATACTGTTATTACCACACATAAATAAAAGTATATTGCCAAATTAGCAACATCTTTTCACCAATATGTGACTGCTACTCTAAATGGATAATATGGAGGAATCCTAAACTTTGCCATTTAGTTTCTGTATATGTTGACCATTCATTGTAAGATTGACTTTGCAATCTATACCATTTGTCGTTTCTTTATTCTGACTAGGAAGATCTTCCGGACCTAAAACTCCATAATGTACGAGACATTTTATTAATAATTCACATTCTTTACCCATGGGAGAAGACCAGAATTTCTTCGAGGTCTTCCAGTCTTCTCGAAGGGATAAGTTGAACATCGAGTAGTCTGGATTACCAGTGACTTCCTTCTCGATGTTCAGGAACTTTGGCAAACGATCACGCAGGCTAGCCTCATCTAAGGCTGTGTAGGTTTCCAGCAACATGAGTCCCTTACATCTGAAATAGTGTTATTAAGAAACTGAAACAGCAGCAATAGCTAGTTTTTACCTTGGGTGCGCAGGTTCTTGATAGATGTCAAGTTGAAAATACTGATTGTTTAGAAGGAAACATCTTCGCTTTTTGTATATAGTGAAGTGTGAACTGTCTTTCTGTGCTAACAAATTGATGTAATCACGGTGAGTGATTTGTGTTTTTACCTCCACTACTTGACCACCGACTCCTCTTTGCCTTCGAACTGTGTGTATGTAGCTGAAATAGCCTGAAACAATGGAATAATTACAAAAATCTTGGAACCGCAATTTTCCCAAATAAAAAAAAACATGTATAAACTCAAGCAAAGTAAATTTTCTATTTCATAACAGCTCATGAAAAACAAAAAGTAATTCACACATCTTCAAGATTATGTCTCAACTTATTCTAACTAAAATAGTAGCTGTAATAATTAGTAATGTCTGAAGCATCTTAGCTTATGCATTCTTCCTCGCTCTTTTGAAAATGTTAAAATAGACTTCCTGTTACAAGTGATAAGTTTTTCTCAAAATCCAACATGGCACTACAGTTGCTAGCGACTGATGGGCATCTTGGATTTTGACAAAACCATATCACCTTCAAAAGCAGGGTATGCTCTGTATATTTATCCTAGGATAAATAAATAAATTACATTTCTACAAGGAAAAACAATTTTATTTTCATTTTCTACTAAAAAAAAGTTGAGTTTCTTAAAGATTATAAGGGGTCTTGTAAATGCTTAAGGCTTCCATTTAAGCAGCTAAATTTAGTGATCTTTTGAAATTTGAAGGGAAAACTGCAATAGTTCATATAAAAATGTAATTTTAGTTTCTTGTTTATAATTATTTTAATAAGTCAGCTGTCATGAAACGGAGTGCAAATTTGCACTTTTTTATTATCTATCCACAGGTTTGAACAGAAATTTACTTCTACATTTCGGTCACGAGTTATCTATCTTTGTATTTTGTCTTGGGGGACTATTAAAAAATACCTCTTGTAATAATTGACTAAGTACCTAAGTTCAAAGTTTTCTTCCTTATGACACTCATAAGAAAAAACCAAGTTGATGATAATTGGTAATGGAAACATAGCAGTAAATTTTTGTTGCAACTTGTGGACGAATAATAAAAAAGTGCCTTAAGAATCTGTTTTTCCTTTTGATACTTGGCTTATTAAGTTATATACGAAAAAAAAATAGAACAGCAATTTTTAGTTTTTTATATGTTGGAAACTACATGAACTGGCACAGATTTCTTTTCAAACTCTGAAAATTTTGGTCACATCAATTAATCGAGACTTAAGTGTATTTATATGTGGTGCACATCAAAATAAACGAAATTTACTGTATGCATCAATACCATGATCCACAGTGGATCTGTTTAAGGCATACAATGAAGGAATGATGTATGTTAGCATTATATTTGTATGTAGTATTAGTGTGGAGCAATAATGACTAAAAGCACACACAAACATATACTTACTTAAGTTCTTACCTCATAAACAAAGATGATTACTTATATAACATTACAGTGCTATAAAAAATAACCCACTTGCTTTATACATAACTTTATTTTCTGTGTTGCACCACAGTGCATAATCAGAATTAAGAAATAATATTTTTAAATAAGATAAATTTTTCATTGTCATTTTTAATACATTTTGAATCACAAAAATTATCCCAGGTAGTTAGGGATGAACTATCCAAAACATTTCAACACACGCTTTTAATGGAGTACAATTACTTTGCAGGAATTTTAAAATGCCCTAATTATTTTCTTAGAAATAAGGTTTTACTAATAAAATGCCACATGTACCTTTATAATTTTTTGATCACCTTAATGACAATCCTGTTTGACATACAGAGTGTCTGCATCAGCAAACATAAAGGAATTACAGCAAGCGTTAAATAGAAGCAAAGTTGTTAATTTAATGCTCTTCTCAAATGTGAAAAGAAATGCATGCTAAGCTCATGTATCTAGGTTTCAAGATAATTCAAATAAAACTGAAAATTCTAATTTTAGTTTTTGCTCATAATTCTTTTAATAAGTAATGTATCAAGCAGCAGAAAGCACATCTGCATTTGCATCAGCAGGTTCCAACAGACATTTGCTTTGATGATTAGATATTTTTTTTAGTATAATGATACAATACACTAGGTTTATTTTACACATTAAAGTACAAAAGAGCAAAACAATATTGAAATTAAGAATGCAACAATGTAATAAAATTCTGAAATACTTTCAGGATGTGCTTATGTTTTGATACCTTGC
This sequence comes from Rhyzopertha dominica, assembly GCA_025024175.1. NCBI lineage: Eukaryota > Metazoa > Arthropoda > Insecta > Coleoptera > Bostrichidae > Rhyzopertha > Rhyzopertha dominica. The sequence continues at coordinate 14,376,248 of QCXZ01000138.1, forward strand.
TTATTAAAAGAGTCACAAGCAGGAAAATAAAAATTACAATTTTCGTTTTTTTTTAATATCTTGAAAGCTATAATGGTGCTGTTCCGAAAGAATTCAGCAATTATACTTTCAACTATCTCTTACCATTTATGAGATCCTCATGTTAAAAACTGGAAGTGGGACATCCCATATTAAATATTTTGGTAAAGAGAGAAGAAGAGATCTGCAATAATTATTGTGACTAAAGGACAAACACATTTTCATATAAGTCACTGAATTGGGACATTGGACTTTTCCTGTGAATTTAAAGTAAGTGCAGTAGCATTTGATATACTTTATAATTAATCTTTAATATTTTACCTACACTGAGACATATAAACATCAATAGATAATGAATATATAAAAATTGACAGCATTCGGAATTTTATTTATCCAAAAGGATTGATTTGCTTAATCTGTATTACAAGCAAAGGTAGAAACAACTTGTTAACACTTTAGTTATGTAAAAGTTTCTCGACACCCATAATTTTAGGACAATTTAAGCTGTGTACTTAATATTTAGCAAAAGAGTTAGTACAACCTAATATCATAAAACTAAGAACCGTTTGCCACTATACTTATTTAAGTATTGAAATAAGTTCTTAAAATTATTATACAGAAACTGGATGTGCGCGTCGTTTCAGTACAAGAAATTAGCCCACATTCTATTTTCTTGTACTGAATTCCATACTTCGTATTAAAACTGCTCAGATCGATGCGCACTAACCTGTTTTACCGTGTATAAACAAAACGTTCATAGAACCTACTTTTCGAACCTAAGCAATAAGCAGGGTTGTGGGATTAGGTAGCTTTTGTACTGATATCGGTGAAATAAACTTTTGAATACGGGCTATCTGTTATTTAGGGCTGACTTCCTACTACCAGCTAATTAATACATCAACAAGAAATGGAGTTTTAGGCCTCTTAAAATATGTATATTGGTGTGAGTAAACTTTTGACAACCCCGGGAACGTGATGTGTTGTCATGCTTTTGTAAATGAAACGGAAGGAGTGCTTTCACGGAATTGTATACTTTGTTTCTCTATTTTGTTATGGACTAGTTCAAACAATTTTTCAAATTAAGCATTGCTCATTTGTAGAAAATTTTTATATGCTGCTGGATCTTCTATTAGCAGCTGTTCTTTCAGCACATTTAAGAAGCCATGAATATTCATTCTCCTTGCAATATCATTGTTAGTATCAACGCTGATGCATTTAATAATTTTTTTCAGTCAACAGGCATTTTTTTACTTTTAAATCCAAATTGTGGTAATTCAGGGTGACCGCAAACACAAACAACAGTAAAAGTAATTGCTTATGAGTGGGTTATATCTAAGGTCTACTTTTCTCTAGCAGTAGAATAGACCTTATACGTTGCACTTGCTATTGTATAAAGACGGAATTTAATAGATTATGGTTAGATTAGCTTTACGTTGAGAAAATCACGATTAGAACGACAAAAGGACGCACGCGCACATGTTGAAATACTTACTGAAAAGAATTTGTAATTACAAATTGAGAACAAAGCCCTACGCTTATTTCTTGTATTGAAAGGGCACGCGCATCTAATTTTCAGTATGATAATTTTAAGAGCTTATTTCAGTACTTAAATAGGTATAGTGGCAAACGGCTATAATATCATAAAATTAACATAAATTTACAGATTTATGGGAGTTGAAATGTTATGGTTGTGTCAACTCAACTAGCTAAGTGACTAAAATGCAAATTAAACATTCTAAAGAAATTACAAATATCTTGAACGGCACCACAGAAGATAAAGCTACATGAATAAATGGGCAATTTTACAAGTCCACTCACAATAATACTAATTTGTAACTTTTTATCGAAATTATAAGTAGTTTATATGGAAATAAATAATAATTTTTAATAATGCATGTCTATGCTGTGCTGTCTACACCTCAACCAACTGCCGATAGTACTATTTCGCTGTCATTACAGCTCATCAGTGCAGTTTAGGTTTAGTGTAGACAACACTAATAATTTTTAATGTCATTTTGGAGTACTGCAAGCTATCTTTTGAAGGCATTCATATAACAAAAGATACTATATCAGGATTCAAACAATTCTTTTTCAACTAATAAAAGTTTGATTAACCTACATAGTGGTTAATTAAATTACATATTATATTTAATAGATATTTTTAAATGGTGATAGTGCTGTTAGTTTGAAGAAAATTAGTACAAATAAAAATAAAACCTAGTGTTTCGTCATGTATTTTCTTTCAACATGTAACAGTTACATTATTTCATGGAACGAAATAGAAACAATACATATTTTGCCAAATGGTGTGCACCTAACACGGATTTTAATAAAAACAGGCCACATTTACAAGTAACGTATTTTATCCACCTTTCGTTTCTCACCTTTCTGGCCACGCTTCCTCAACCGTACTTGCGTATGTGGTTCCGACTGCAGGTAATGGTGCACCACCTCGAAATCTTGAAAGGGTGGAAATTCGCTTTTATCCGGCAATGGTCCATTCACCAAGAACTTAAGTTTGCGAGAGTTCTGGAGGAGTCTATCGCCAGTGTCGATGCCCATTTTCATGCAAACAGCACCAATCATCCTTCTAATTTTGCCTTCAAAGTCGGACGAGTTATCTATGATGTCAATATAGGGATGTCCTACCCAGGCGGCTGCTGCATTGTCATCCAATTGTCGGGCTAATTCGACACTCTCAGATCGACAACAATGGTCCTGAAAGAGGCTTTAGTTTAGTTGCTTGTAATGGCACTGGTTGCATTTAATATACAACACAATTTTAGTTAGATATACAAGAATTCCAGTTCATGGTACAAAGAAAGCTTTGCAAAATAAATTTATTAAATGCTACCCAATAATGAACTCCCTGATGATGCATATAAGAATACATGTAGAGTTACAACCCAACCTTTATGTAATACTCTGTGTCATGACTAACTAAAATGAAATTAAAAGCCCCAGAGTATTCCATATTTTTTATTGTAATTCTGCTCAAGATAGAGTGAGTTTAAAAGTTCTATTCATTTGTCTATTATGTACATTTTTTGTAAGTTAAAATGTGGTGTAATTTACTTTAACTTAGAAGTTTAGCCACATTTAAAAAAAAATGTATGCAGGATAATAAACAGAACACAACTTTATAATAGAGTTATTCTATGCAACACAATAAAACTAAACAAATCACTTAATAGAATCCAGTAAAAATACTACATCAATGATTTGATAAAAAAAGTTTTGCTGTAGCTAACTACTATTTCAGTCAAGAATATTTATTGGCTAATTTTAACTAGTAAACTTAATAACCATGTGAGTAGCATAAAGTCCCTGATTAAAAGTTAAAATAACCGCCAAACTTGCTCGAGGGCAATGAAATGAGGAAATAACTGGAAAGCTGACTAGTCGCGCCAAGTCAAGCCTGGAATAAACAAGCCCGTTGCTGACGAGTGGGGAACTATCTCTCTCATTGCGGTAAACACACAATGTGTTCGCTCCCTGCACATCATTGGTTCGCTCATTGACAATGGGGTATAGAACACTTTTTTGGAAAAATGTTTGATGCTATATTACTTTCGTCTGTGAATTTTCAATCCTCAAAAAAAAAATTATTGAAAATTGGTGGGATACAACGTCCCTTTTTGAACGCGGTTATTGAAACGTAAGCAAAGTAACCTAAATAGACATTCTCTAAAAGTACATAATGCAAAAAACGATGTGTGCTACTCGCAGTCTGTGTGGAGTCACAAATGTTTAGAAGAAGGTTGCTCTTGTTCTTTTCAGTAGACTCTGTCCTCATAAATCATTTGGAATAAATTCACAATAAAAGTATTAACGTTGAGAAACTACATTTGCTAGTTTAAGTGATGAGTACCTATATATGAAAATTTAAGAAACGGTGTTGATTATTAAAACTATTGTTAACATTCCAGATTTTAAAGTATGGAAGTCGTCAATAGAGTCAACACTTTCTAACTACTTCATCACACGCAAATTCAAATGTAAAAAAGGATTAATTACATATAACCGCCAATAGTAAAATGTTATATTAATTATTTACCGATTATCTTATTATTATCTGCCTATCGTATTTGTTACACATACCTTTATTAATTACGTCAATAAAATAAATTTGTTGTAATTATTATTTTGATTTACTTAAATCCGCAATTTTTATTAATAAAATTATTTTATCCAGAAACATCTTATGGCTCTACGTTACGACTTATAGCACACAATAAGTGTGTTAATAGTTTATGAATGGAAGATTCTGTTGAATTAAGTGTTTACAAAACATTTTTACGCATATAAAACCCCTACCAAAACAAAAAATAACTATCAAACATATTTTTAAAAAATCATGCCGTGAAAATTTCAGTTGAATTCTAGAATTTCATTTAGATATGCTGCACATGTGCGCAATAAGCAGTTGGCGGAGAAGCCCAGTCTGTTATTTAGCCGCTTCTGGTAAATCTGGATGCACAGTCGACCCATACGTGTTCTCCCCACTCTATTTCTCTGCTGTAAATACGGGCCGTAATGTTTGACAAATGACATGACATTGACAGACGACATGTATTTAATGTATTTTACCAAATACTTAAAATAAAAAATTATAATAAATAGTAAAGTATTTAATTTTACTCATTGAATTTGTTATTTCATATGACAGTGGTTCCCAAACTGTGCGCCATGGCTCCCTGTTTTCAGATCAACTATGACAAGTCTCTAGGGAGATTATATTACCCCAGAACTAAAATAAATAAGCTTTTTTAGTCATTTACCAGCATGCCAGCCTAAACCAGATGACGTCCTACAAAAGTTTTAGAATATAGTCTAGTTTTCATTGGTTGTTTTGTAGTTTCAAGAAAAGAGTTGCACGATCCGGTTATCTTTTTAACTTATTAGTGATATGTAAATTAACCCAAGTAGCAAGTCGACAATTTAGGCTATTTCTAAAACATGAAAAGTCCTAAGCAACATTGCGAAAAAATACAGACGATTAGAACACGTTAACATGTTTGTCCTGGCCATTTTCTTGGAGTGTTCTAGAATTGGAGCTTCTCAGTAGAGTGACGCAGGCTTTATCCAATCCACAACCTTTTTAACTTTTAAACTCAGATATGACTCTGAAAATGAGAATATCGACAAGCTTACATGAATTGAAAATCCTTTTAATACCGGTGCTCCACTCTAATTTACTTCTGCAGAAAAAGAGAATCTAATTGAGCTACCTTGCGATAACACTTTCAAAACGTAATGTTTCAGCATGAAGTTGCCCGAATTTTGGATTTCAAGAAAAGATAAATGTGCTCTTTTAAGCGAAGCTGGATTTTCGGCGGTTGCTTATACAGAGCAAGTATAAATCCAAAATAAATGTTCAAAAGGAAGTGAAAAATTGTGCAGTAACCAGCAAGCTCATCTAACCTATAAATTTAATGTTTAATTTTAATAAAATAAATTTAATTAATGAGTATGATTTGTAATAATGCACCTTTCGTATGTCTATTATATTTTTTGTAGTGTATGAATTTTAATTAGATAATGCTAATGACTAAGCCTCTTTTAGTTTATTTTTAAACTTAGGTTAGCGAGCCGTAGATAACCCTTAAATAATTCAAGGGCGCCACGACTCCAAAAAGGTTGGGAATCTCTGTCATATGGTGATGTGGTAAGTTGCTCAAATCAGTAATACCTATTTTACTTACAAACTGAGAAACTGAATTATTATTACACCCGGTTTCCCACAATGCTAGAGCGTTTGGAAGGTTTAAAACAATTTGAAAAGTATAAAAATACAGAAATTGTAACAACAAATTCGTTAGCTAACCATTTATTATTAAATAGACTGCCACATTGGACAATTCAAATTCGTTACATTTGTGTGATAAATCATCAAAATTCGATTATTTGTAAATATTAGAAACTTATAAAATTATTAGTGAATAAAATATGACTATTCTGTAAATGATTTTTGTATTTTCAATTGTCCAGTTCTAAATTATTTATTTGCTTTTTGGTTTGGACAGAGAAAGGTTTGGTCAAGTTTGCTTGTCTCTATATTTTTGGCATTGTCAAAATAATATCGTACAAGATTATTCTGGTACTGACGATGGTTATGTATTAACTGAAACCTTTTATTGGATAAAAAGGAAATAACTTAAAGTAAATTTTTTAAAGAAGACTTAAATAATAATTTAAAAAAATATTCTAAGTAAAAGCAAATTTCCCTGACTGTAAAATTCTTAAAGATATAAAGATTAATTTTTTTATCATACCTAAAGCTACCAATGATCTTGAGTTATCTGTAAAAGATTTTAGAATAAATTATTCGCAATTTTTTAATATGATGGCTTGTGGGCGTGGTTGGATGACCAACTAATGATACTAATAAAAAAGGCTATGATAAAAAAAAAGCATTGTAGTACTCCATTTTGTTCAGATAAATTACATGCTTTCTGTAACTATTCATCAAGCTCCAAGAAATCTTTATATTTCTACAAAAGAGCAAGTTGCGAACCAATAACCAAAAATTTATGTGTTACCCATTACTTGTTTATATCTATATGATATATTTTCAGCGTGGATTTAGCTCCATTCTAAAAAATGCTATGTGTCAACACAATAAAATATGTACATGTTTCTACTTAAATACTTATGGGGCGAATTTGGGTTGTTAAAAAGCACAAAGCACTCTATCAACCACTTACTTCGACCGAATAAAATTCTTCAGCTCCTTTGGCAGCGGAAACCATATGAACGATCTGATTATACCTATTATCCCTAAGTTCTACACTATTCCAGTTGTTGTCCTTCATAACTCTTTCCCACATCTCTTTTGACACAACTTTAAAATAACACACGTATTAATGCAGAAAACGGTAAAGTTAAATAAAACTATACATACAGGCTGAAGCGTCCATAGCACCGCGATCACAGATTATAAGGCAATTTCTGTTACAGGTTCTTCCCAGTTCGAAAAATGTGTTCTCAATTTGAATCATGGTCTTCAGCAAGTTCTCCTGGAACTTCCATACTGAAAAAGAAAAAAACTGTTAAAAAGCAGGCACCTTCTTTAATTTTAAACATACACTAATGTCCGCTTATAACGAACCTCAAGGGACGGACGAGAACGGTTCGCTATAAGCAAAGTTCACCATAAACGACAAATACTAACACCCGAAATATATTTTTTTTCTTCTGAGACATACCTACATAGTTCAAATACATTTAAGAGTACTATTTAAACAATCTTTAATTTTTTGTTCATTCGCAAAAAATCAAAATCAGCCTATAGGCGTCAAAAATCGTTCGGTTAAAAAAACCTAAATCTGCCTGAAAACACTCGCATAGGACGATAGGACATTAAAGCACTCCTCGCTGGTAAGGAACACACAAAAACGCAAACACTCCGTGTACTTAAGTAGTTCAAAATTGAAAGATATATTTCTCAAGAACTAGACGCAAGCGCAACTCGTATTCAGGAGGTCGTTTTCTAGAGGGCCGCAAAATTTCAGCTTAATATTAGGAGTTTGGATGCTGCAGTAAGAGAGAGAGAGAACCATCTATTTCTTGAAATCAGCACCAGTCAAAAACTACTGCTGCGATATAAAAAGCAAATAGATGAAATAATCGCGTACAAGCTGGAATATGACAATATGAGTTAAATGCTTTCTAGTGTGGTAAGTAATAATGATATATAAAATCGAAACATCTAGACATCCAGCAACATATAATTTGAACAAATTTTGATTTTAAAGAATTATAAACACAAATGCAGCTCCTATATCTCTATCTGTGTCATGTATGTACAAGTAATATGTATGTATTAGGATTTTGCATAATTTTGTATTTATTTAAAAGTGATAATTTTGAATCATATACACATCAAATATCCTGCGGTGTAGTGCAGATTTTGTAATAACACGAACAGAGTGGTTACGTTTTTTGTTTATAACTCAGTCAATAAGGGGTGGGAAATAAAAACTATAGTGATCTTTTTTGTCCCAAACTTAATAGCACTTTCAAATTGAACCCGTCATTTTTGCAATTAGACTTCTATCTTTCTGGGATAATTGTGAAAAAATAATTTTTTTTAAACTAATTGTTTAAACAATTCGTTGGCGAACCTCTAGATGTTTCGATTTTGTGTACAGGGTTTCTATAAATGATTCTTGCATTTAGGGCGCTTATGGAAATTATCGATTAAATCAGTTTGCCGCCTCTCAGGAAAGTGAACACAACCAGAGACACAACAACTGTTTTGACGTATAGTTGTTATCTGTCGATTGCTGAATTATTTGATATATTTTAATATGAAAACGCGCATGGAAGTTTGTATTTTCAACATATTCTGTAGTGTTTTGTGCAATAGTCAACTTTAAGGTTGTAGCATGCTCACATTTTGGAGCTGCGGGGTGACATGGTTTCGTATAACTTTTAGGCTATGTATCGCATTCGTTAGGCTGTGGCTACAGTAAACCTGTTAAATAATTGTACTAAGTGCGGTAGTAAGAGTAGTAACGTTAGCTGCATTACACGAGGCTTCCACAGTGCAAAGGTGTAGACTGTAGAGGTTACCACAAGCCTACTATACCAATAATTATTGCTATTTTTTACCTCTGAAAGAAAAATAGAACAGTAAATTGGTAAACTGTTGGAAAATCTTTATAAAGCCATCAATTTCGTGACTGTAACTTAACTTGCAAGTTTCAGTACTGCCGTGCTTATTGATGTTCAGTGATCGCCCTGTATATTGTAGTTCAACAGCACACAGCAGTTATAAAAACGCAGCACAAAAAGAATTCAGAAATGAACGCCGCGCCGCGCCGCCTGTATAACAATGATTTACCTCTTGAGGAAGAATTGTAAGATATATTTCAGCTTGTACGCAATTATTTCATAAACTGGATTATGAATATTTAGAGTTCAATAAATGATACTCGTAAAAGATTCAACTAAACTGTACATACATATATATTATTTATTATAAAACCAAATATACGTAAATGAATAAAGTAAAACCAAAAGTTTGAGTTTCTTAGACATATCTCATCCTTGCCGTCACCGTATACATGCAAATCTCTGTGTCAACAAATTCAAAATGCGTGCGGCGAATATGATATGATAATGTATGAAGATAGCTACATTACCATCTGCAGTAAAACGGGTATAGAATTTACCTTATACATTAAAAAAATCGATGTTACTACATCGATATTAATTTTGTTGAAAAATCCGTATATTTTGAAAAAAAATCCGTTGTTCCGTAGATGGTACCTGAAATCCGTAGATCTGGTAACGCTGACTGTTGCGAACGCGATATTGACTGCCATCTATTGGCGACTGCAATCATGTGATTACAAGCTACACTTGCAGGACTCTACAATCTTCTATTAAGTCACCAAGTCAGGTATGAATCGAGTAGATGTCATGGGAATAAAAAAAACTTTAAGAACAGTTTGGTAACTTTCCAGAAACACCTCATGCATCTAGTGAGACCATAGACATAGACCTATGATTCAATATCTTTGAGTGAGACAGACCGCTTAGGCTGACGTATGGCGGGAGAAATCTGATTTGAAACAAAGTGTTGGGTTGGAACAGTCGTGTGTTGAACTTGAACTGGTGGTATTTGAATTGTGTATTTCGGTAGTTGTGTGTAAATAAAGCATGACTGGGGCTGAATGTGACGACCTCTATTTTTTCTCTAATCTTTTCAATGAATTTGCGCTTTGAATATAACTTTTAAATAGATAAATATATCAGACATAAGACATAATACTTATAGAAGGCCTTAAAATTATTGTTTAAGATTAGTTCGCCACTAGAACTAGACAAGCAAGTGCATTAAATATTGCGATAAAATCAGCAAACAAAGTTTATTATCATCACAGCTGACATCTGGAATTACGTATAGCATGCGATGTCTCGTTGGATCAATACAATCCCCTTCAAGAAATGAAACAAATATAGAAAGATCTTATAAAGTTTTAGTACACACAAACACAATTATGCTTGGGTATGCTGTCTTATTCTAACGTTTTAAAGATTTCTGTATATTACGATTTTATATATTTATTTATGCAGTACTCACAGACTACCTATAAATGTTTAAAATACGCAAAAAAAACTGTTCTACGGCGAACCTATCAGAATTACTTGGCTACGCACTTTAACATTATTTTCAAATATGGCGGACATCCGGTTATACAAGAAATGCATAACAGCTTTGTTATGTTATATATTATTGCAGTTTTAGATTCCCTATTGAATTCTAGTGTCACTTTATTAACTACATCCCTGATCTATCTTAGACCATTATGGCGATATCTGTTATTTTGTGAAGTTTGTAAAGTTTAAGAGAAGTGCGAATATATTTCAAGCTAACAAGATAAAACAGGGCGGGTTTCTCAGTTTAATAGTAGAAAAAAATCTATTTTACCACTAAGTTTGATATCTTCTCTTCAAACATGGATAACTTGATTCTTTTGTTTAATAGAATCGTACCAATATTTCAACGTGGGTAGATGAACATTTAAAATCTCTTTGATGTTAGGTTGTCACTATGTCGTGTTTGTGGTTTTCGAGAAATTTGCGTAAAACTGGAATTTCTATTTCTTCGATATGTATCAAGTTACAATAGCATTTGACAGGTGGTGATTGTTTTCTATTAAGAACTGTCGTTGTTGCGACAAGTTAGGTTGCATTTTGTTGTGCGTTTGTTGCTAGTTTCCGAAAGTCTTTTACAAATGAAGGGCTGATTGACATGATCTTTATTCCTGGAGAATGTGATCAAAATCCATTGTAAGCTTCCAGAGTGTATATGATGTACGCTTTCCCAACAGAAGGCGTTCCTGAGAATTTTCCTTTTGTTGGATAAATTCGAACCCGCATCACGGTTACTGAAGATAACAAATTTTGGTATAATACTAGTGTTAGTTCAAGAAAATCCGCATTTAGGTATTCGAGAAATAAATGCTACAAAACGTCAAAACACAGCATACTCCAGCAGCACAGGTACCATTCTTACCACATCCAATTACATCAGGAATTGCTGGAACGGGATTTAGAAAACAGGCGAATGTTTTGCCTGTGGGATCTTAATAGAATTCGCAAACAGCAGAGCTTCTTTAAAAATGTATTACTTTCTGACGAAGCAATATTTCATCATAGTGGATTTGCGAACAGATATAATTTTCACTACTACGTTACCCAAAATTCGCATCCGCAATCTGTAAATTGACAACATCGCTGGTCAATAAATGCTTATTGGGTCCTTTCTTTTTCAATGGCCACCCATCTGTATTTTTGAGGCAAGAGCTAGATAATTTCTTAATAGATATTCCACTACCAACACTTCAGAGATAATGTGGTTTTAACACGATGAACCAAAGAATATTTTTAAACGAAAACTTTTGAAACGGGTAAAAAGAAAAGAAAGTTTATGTCATTTTCCCAACAACTGCGAATAATATGAAAAATGGAATTCGTTTATCATTCCAACAAGTGTCTTTAGTATGCTGATGGTGAAGGTGGACAGGAGAGGTGGTTGCATTCTGGTCAGGTCAGTTAGTACGTCAGCCTGATGAGTCCAAAAAGACGAAATCGTAGTCGAAGGCTCAAACTGACGGGCCGAGGCAGTTAAATCTATTTATTTACAAAGGAATTCCAGTTTTTCGCAAATTCTCGAAAACCATGGGCACGACTTAGCAACAACCAGATATCACATGAATTGGATTTTAATTCGACATCTAACCATGCACGTAACAATATTAGTACCGATTTATTTAAAAAAATCAAGTTATACATGTTTAAATTTGCCCAGACAGCAATGTGCATACGATAGTATAGTGCATAATTAATTATTAAAAACCCTAATTAAATAACTAAAATTTAATTTTTAAATTTGGTGGTTTGATTTAAGTAAAATAGAATATACAATAACGGGTCACGAGTCATATGGAATGGTTTTTACAAAATGAGTAATTGTAATAATTATCATAATTACAGCTCCAGATTCGGACGTCATTGGTGTGTAGATCAATTGTTGCTGATAAGTTACATTCCCGTTTTTAAATTAGCAAAATGTTCCACATTCGTCATGAACGTTGATCTCAACATAAAAAAACAGAAGAATCATTACAGTTAACTCRACATGTGTTTTATCAAAGCATTTGCAAGCGATCCGCGTATTTTCAATATCCCACCCGAGTCAGACTTTATTGAATACTTAAAGGCCATTACAAACATCCTTGCTGACGAAATCCACCCCCATTAAATTCATCGCGCCAAACAAAAGTAATTTCGGAGTGTAATGAAAACTGGTTTGCAGCAAACGATTCTAAAAAACAAGAGAAACAAGACTAGATTAACATCGAACGGACAAATATATTGTTGGGGACAAGACGCTCATAATTTTCAATCAAGTTGCATCTGTCTGCTAATAGTTTACCAGTTTGTTCGGTATTTTTTATAAACGCGTGCTTGTTTCTTATTTGTTAGTAATTTGTTACGATTATTGAGATAAATTATAACAAAGTAGAACTTTTGTACGGTGCAACGTGTAATAAAGATGTATTTTTTTTTCGAATACTTAATTTTTACGCTTTACATATGAATTAATATGAAGTTTACATTCGGCATACACGGCAAAATGCACTAAAAAGAACTCACAATTAGTATAATTCTAATTCTACCGTTAGAAGTCATCGTCAATGTTTTTGTTTTTCGTAGTTTGGAATGTTGCTTAGACCGAACCGTGTAAATATGTTTTAGTATATCCTACAAAAATAGAATTGCAACAATTGCCAGATAAAATCATAAAAGTAAGAGTTTTGAGTATCATAAACTAACCGATAAGAAATAATCCTTAAAATGATTGTTAAAGACAATTAATTATTTCTTAATTAATCCACCTTTCATTCCAAAACTTGGGAACGAAAATGGAATACTAAAGATTTTGCGAAACGGACAAGGGCAGAAAAGCAATTCGTTTTTGAGTGACACAATATTAAATATAATGTAAGTTCTTGTAGATTTTCTATAAATTCCAACAGAAGGATTGGTGAAGCAGAATCAACTCTAAGTTTAAAAAGGTAATGTAGCTTTTCGTTCCCGTTTCGTAAGTGTTTATAGAAATTTGTAAAAAGTGAGGTAAACAGTAAAAGACTACAGAAATTCTAAGAAATATTCTTGAAAATCCCGTATTTTAAATTGTTCATGAAAGTAGGAAAAAATGCGTTAATCGTGCAATTTCTTTATCTACAACAATTCCACATTTTCTGAAAATTTGTAATACTTAGTATGTTCACATACTGGTTTTAATTCATTTGATGACGTTTTTACAAAAAGGTCCTTTTTCCCTGTTTCACGCCAAATTGAAGTAGGTACTACAACGTTCACACCAAGTTCATTTCTACTTTATCCGGAGAGAAATCTTATTTTCCAATCCACAGTGTCCAAGTTAGTTAGAAAATTTAAAGATGTAAAATATGTATATCTCAAAGCCTGAGCGTCCGAAATCGGCTACACATGAAGATCAAGCCCTTGGTGCATTAGTCTTATGAAAATTCATCTTTATACCTACACAACTTGCTTAGGACAAGTCAATCGTATGTTCGAATAATAAAAAAGAACAAATACAAACCCTACACAGCAAAATAAAGATCTTGAGAGAAGAATGCAGTTTTATGCGATTATGATGGACATGACCGATGATGATTCAAATTTTGCAAACATTTTTTCGAGCGATTAAAGGCTATTAATTCCTGAATGTAATTAGACGTTTTTTTTCCACGACCACGAACAAACCACGTCAATGAGGTGAAAAATTCTGGTTTTGAAAAACATCAGATTTGACAGATTTATATTGTCGTGTCGTGTACATCTAGTCTTTAAAAAAATTTAAAAAATCCCGATTTGAATGACAAGATCGTTCTTGAGATAAATATTAATGTTAATATTAAACACTAATTCCTGGAAAATAGACGTATTAAAGCTTTCTAATTCCTAATGATGGTTGTGGAAAAATAATTGCATTGGCTATGTAGATATTCTTAAGCTGATGATTCTTGCCTATAAATATTTTTATCTCCAAGATTTTTAGTTTTTAATCCTTATTTCTTAATTTTATTATTTACTCATTCGGTTATTAAATTATTGAGAAACTGATATTATACCTACTACAAACAGATTTAATTTAGGCCGCAGTCTAACATGGATAACAAATTAACTAGCGAGAAATAATGAACATATTTTTTGTAATTACCTAACAACGAATGCAATCTTCTTTTGAAAGAAAAACAACCCACTGTAACTAGTAAGCGTCTGAGGTATCCTTGAAGCGCGGATTTCATAATTTTCGTCACACTCGTGCATATCGAACCTAAACAATTTTCTCTTGTTACACTTCCAAAAGTAACGAATGGTGTCATTTACCTGTACGTCAGCTTTGCACAACATTGAAAAATAGTGTGACAAACAACGAGTAAAAGAATAAGAATTTCCCTGGCACCAGTCATGATTCTATTTATAGGCTGAACCACATACTAAGCGTTCATTTTCAAAAATACTTAACCATTACCGAGCGGAATTAAAAGAATACATCGCGTTGGGTCCACAACAAACTTTTTCGAAGAAACGAGAGTGGTTATTTTAAGAGTTGGCAATACCATAATTAAACATGCAGAGACTATAAACAGCTATGCGGTGAATATGTTCACCAACGAATTTTGGCCACACGAAAATGCCCTAATGACGCTGTAACAAAAGATGGCGTAAATATTGTTCAAAACACAAACACGTGAACAGATCCTAATTCCTATAGATCAAGTAGTTATTCTTATATATCTATATCCAACGCATTTAATTCATGAACTTGGTTTATTCATGTAACTACAATTCGCTCTTTTTTTTGTTAAAAAAAGGCATTGTTGTTTTCACAGATTTACTATGAAGTTGAACAGTTCATTAATGGTGTTATATTTAATAGTTTGAATCTTGATAAGTTAGAAGACTATTGAAAATATGTCACCAAAACGAGGGCATCTTTTTTGACCTAGTGTTTTAAAAATAATATCGGAAAACCATTAAAGAAAAAGATGACACTAACACTTCAAACAAACTGCTTACACGACAAAAATAACCCTTATTTTATCAGTATTTTAAGGTATACTAGAGGTCACATTGAATACATCGCAAGAAAAACATTAGTTTATTGCTTTATTTCACGAAAAAACTTACTTTATTTACACAATTTTGTTTTAACATTTTCAAATTGTTCGAAATGTATTTTACACAATGAAATTAATATGAAAATGTCAGTTCAGCTGATTTGTTTGAAAATGACTACATTTTATTTTAATGATCGCACCGCTTGCTGTACTGATATTTGCGCGTTTAAGTCACTGTACAGGGTGTCCCATTTTTGATATAATTATTATGTATCTCGGTAACTGTTAATGCTAAAGGATTGCGATTTATACATTACATTACATTATTACATATTTTTATTTTGAACCCAGTGACCTATTCAGAAGTTTTTTAGGGTGTCACATTAATGGAGATAATAAAGTGAATCAAAAAGCTACAACTTGATTTGAATTACAAATTTTTGTTACCACTGTCAAACTCTACACGGTGTTACAAAATTTATGGAAAAACATTATATAATAATTGTTACACCCGGTATACATTCATAAATTACATAATATGAGCAAAATAAACAAAGAAGTCACTTTATGGAAGATCCAACCTATCATACAAATCGGCCAAATAGTTTGGACAGCAACTAACATCAAAATTTAGGATATTTTTTGGTGGTTCGTTAATTCCTTGGAGCAGTGTATTCATATTATCTAATATATTTGTAACATACTTTATAACACAGCAATTGCATTCGAAAAACCTGGCGAATTTGTGACACGTAAGGTGAAAACAAAAGCTGAGCCAATCAGAATTTCGTACCCGCATAAATGCGACCATTTGTTGTTTTGCAATTTGCAAGCTTCATTAAACACAATAAAATACGCTGTTGAAATAGATATATGGAGGAATGCAATACAATACAAACAACTGACGATTTAATCGAATTGTTAAGGTATCAAATAACAAATGCCTTATGCAACGAAATTTAACACTACAATACATTCGTTTGTTTGAATACACTGCGCAAACGGACATTTTTTTATAGATAACGTAATACTTTTTAACCTGCTCCTTAGAGTAAATCCTGTGATGTATAAAAGCGAATTAAAAAGCATTTAGGAAAAATTCCGTAAAGCTAGCCCCTTACCGTCAGTGTTAAAATGTACGATAAGTTAAATTCCATAAGACTTAAATAATTTTAGATGAAGTAAATATTAAAATACTGCTTAATTTGTACGTGTTTTATACCACTTTTATTAACACGAATAAAATTTCCTGTGGTAAATTTTGATGTCAACTATGTGAACAACAAAAACAAATTTATTCAAATGCATATTACACGTTTTATGGGTTATTATGTAACTTGAAAAACAAACGAAACACTAATGTCTATATTAAATAAACTATTTGTAGTTCTGTAATGTGTTTCGAGATAAAAATTCATGTCTATGCTATGCTGTATGCACCGCAACCAACACGCCAACTTGTCAGATTATACGTCACTTCCTTTAGGAAGTAGTACGCATTATGGCAGCTAGGTGTCAGTCACTGCCATCTATTTTTTTACTAACATAAGCAAAGTTCTATGCCATGCTGTCTGCATTAGACCTAAACTATACCGATGAGCTTTAATGACAGCGAAATAGATCTATCTGTAGTTGGTTGCGGTGCAAACAGCATAGTACAGACATGCATGGGGTTAAAAACTCATTTTCGGTTAGCTCATACGTTTAATTGTTTTTGCGATATAACTTCATGGATATTTTTTATAACATTCTCCTTTTTCAATAGAAATCGGCAGATCTCGTTTTTCTGAATGCAATGATATCTCGTAAATGAAGTTCATCCAGCACTGTCCAAAAGTTATGGCAACTAAACTAAGCAATGCATAACGTTAAAATAACGACTTAAATTAATTTTACTCCAACTCAAATTGCTGATCTACAACTAAAATGAAGAATACAAATTATTTTGTAGTTTTTACAAGAAAACTACTATAATGGTTCCCAAATGACCTTGAAAAATATTACTTTTACGAATAATTAAGGCCAACCAACGCAGTGGTCAATCTACAATTTTTATACACATTATTTGCAGTCACTGTAGTTTTTGAAACAGATAATACAGTCATAAAAAACTTAAGCATTATAGTCGGTATTCTTGTGGAAAATACTGATTTGCCTTTTACATTTTTTTCTGCCACTTTCAAAAGATCAGGAATTTGATTATACCTGCTACATATAGGAACACAAAAAACTATTCATGCTTATTTTTTAAATATTATATTATACCTGTCATTTATTAGACATTAGAAGCAAAACATTATTGTGCTTAGTGTCTCAAGGTAATTTCTGTTTTGATGTCTAGTAACTCTCATCCTTCCTACTTATTGTTTATTATTAGTGTCGCATCATCTGCATGTTTTGTGCTATATCATTTGCACATATCTGAAGTAGTAAAGGTCACACAACTGATTTTTAATGAAAACCATACTCAGTACAACTAAATATAACGAGTGGAAAAAATATATAAAAAAGTGTGATTTATAATAAAGCGAAATCGCATAGGTATATCTATTTCTATATTCCTATTTGCAGTTTTGTGAGCTTAAATTAATGCACCTTTTGGATTTTTTTTTTTAAAGTACATGACTTAAGTACTAGATATTTTGAAAAAAGTTTTTGGACGATATCTCTTTCTTCTAACGTCGCTATTTTTAATTTCACATAAAAAGTGTAAATTCGCAAAATACAAGATAATATTAATCAATTTTCCAAGTTGTCATTTTCAAGATATGACCTAAATTTACCTTTTTTAAATACAAATCATAGTTTGCCATGGCTTTAAAAATCTACTATTTCCTAAGCTTCTCAAAGATGTAAAATATGACTATTAGGGCAAAATGTAAGAGTTTCTTTATAATCTCGTTATATTCTGATTTTAAGGTAGGGAAGAATTAACATTAAAGTTTACTCCTGAAGTTATGAAAGAGTGGAAGGCCTTAGCCTTAGATAAGACATCGATAGGCGTTCTGCTAGAAAATCTTCACTCTGTTTTGAAATGGTGTAATATATGCATTGAAAATATTGTGGTCTTTTAGTAATAAATTATTATGTGCTTTGTTTTAGCTTTTTAAACTGTAATAGTACTTCGTTACAGAAACGAAATTCAATCAATTCGTCAAAAGTTTTTGAAATTTGCTCATTCGCTTTAAAATGATCGAAAAAGCAAAAAAAATTGAGCAAAAACAAATTTCTTGTATGTGTGTCTGTGGTTTTGTTTGTGGACACGATAACTTTCGAAATACTTAATATATGAAATTTGACAAAGGTATAAATCTCAACTATCCAAAGCAACATATTGTTTGTGGGGTAAGTAGGGTATCGGGAAGGAGGCAAAATTGGAGGGTAACTACACATTTTGCAAATTTTTATTTTTTAATTTTTTTTCGTTTTAGTATGTGATTAGTATTATAACTGCGAGTATTATTCGTTTTTATAAATTTTCGGTGCATCAAACTGTTTAGAAGATATTAGCAAAAAAGCGTCACTTAAAGTAAGCGGTTTTTCCTAAATATCTACGAATATATTATATATATTGAAAAAATGGAAATAGTATCAGATAGAAAATAAAATTTCTCACAAAAAGTGTCTTAGAAAATTTATTCAAAATTTTGATATTTTCGAAATATTTCCAAACAACCTATTTTTAACCCTGCTCGTACGATTTTTTTTAAATTTTGGTATTATATAGAAAAGCATTCTTGTAATTTTATTGTTAAGGTAATAATTTTCGAGTTATTTGGAAAAAACAGATTTTAAAATTTATATATTTTTGCTAATATCACGAGGACTTTGTCTTAGAAAAAATGTGTAGAGAGAAAAATGCTTAAAACCTGATTACTAATCGTATAGTATAAGAAATAAAAACGTAAATGTCATTTTGAAAATTGGATGCGGAAGTATAGATTCAATTTGCAGCGGTTTTTTCTTAGTCCCGTGAAGCTAGTATACCTGGATACGCTAGTAAGTCAACGAATATCGTAATAAGTAGCTGTTAAAATTCTTGTACAATGGATGTTCAAATTTTTCCCACTGTATTAAACTTCAACGCCAAATCTAACTTACACACATAACTCATCTGTTACATTTTCCTTTGATATAACTATAGACGATAAAATTCTAAATATAAAATGTATTATGCCTAATTAAATAATGATGCATAACTGTCACAGTCATAATATGACGCACTACTTTTTAAGTGTTGTTATAATACTGCATTGTGCCTTTTCCAATTAATCTTGTCGTACATGATTATGTAATCATAAAATTTAATGCATAATAGTACTTCTTGTATTAAAATAATAGATTAAAAATCACCTGTTTTTAATCTCACCCTTTGTGTACCCTTACCATTAGAAGTTAATTTTTTTCTGTATCTCAATGTGCGCCGAAATACAGATCTTATTATAATTTATTATAACATTTACTATGTCGAAGAAATAGGAAACTTTCTGTTATAAATATTTCAAACAGATGGTTGTATGTTTATTTAGTAATATAGATAAAGTTATCAGAATTAATACGAGGTACATCTTCATACCTAAGCGAGTTATTTATATAGCTCATTTGCATATATAAATAACACGTACATATGTATATAAGATATATCTAAATACTGTGACATGATCAAATATAATGATCCAGTTGGTTGTGTTTTGACTACAAACTTGAGTAATCTTTATAGTTAGCAAAATCTTACAGCTATCGCACCTTTCCAGTAACTTTTACGCGGCTTCCATAGTTAACGCAATTTGCAATAAAAAGTTAAATTTTGTATAAAATGAAAGACAGGCAACAGTCTAAAAAATTGTGGTAAATTGTGCAATTTTTGCTTCTACTATAATTAGAGACGAGGAATTGGTATGGTGTTAGTTGGACCATAGCCTGTTACCTCCGTAATTGATATTACAAGTACACCATAACTTTAAGATGTGATTACACTACGAATTTAAGTGATCCAATAACCTTGACCTAAGCCTTATCATTTCTAAGAGTACACGGCAGGGGGGGTTGAACATTATTTGCGCATTATTTGGCTTCCTCGTATGCCATTAGCGCCCTAATCTAATCGACGAATGCGTTAGGATTAATCTTGAAATCACGWCGTAATGATGTTGAATAATACTGATTTTTATCAGAATGGTATTAAAAAAATAATAAGTGTTTGTAATGCAGGACTTGAAGGCTAAATAATGAAAATTTATGGAAATTTGATGCAATTCCTACAAAATCTGAAAGTTGTGATTATAAAACCTTGAATGATATACGAGGCATGTTTTTTAAGTACCGTTTTGGAATTAAAAAAAGACGTGCAAAGATATCGCAATAATTTTATCTTACATGAAAGCCTGTACCTTAATCTACTTTTCTACATAATTTCCGTGAATATTGAGGCACTTGTCATAACGTGGCACCAGTTTTTGAATACCCTCCTCATAAAATTCTGCCGCCTGACTTGTTAACCACTGTATCACAAATGTTTCGACTTCGTTATCGTCTTGAAGACGCTGACCACCCAGGTGCTTCTTCAAGTGCAGGAACAAATGGTAGTCGCTGGGCGCCAGATCAGGGCTGTATGGAGGATGATCTAGAGTTTTCCATTTAAAAGATTTGATGAGATCTTTGGTCCGATTAGCCACATGTGGACGGGCATTGTCATGCAGCAAAACGATACCCTTACTCAACTTGTCACGTCTTTTGTTCTGGATTGCACGACGCAGATTGTTCAATGTCTTACAATAAGACGCTGCATTGATTATCTCATTACGAGGCAGAAACTCCACTAGCAATACTCCTTTTCTGTCCCAAAAAACTGTGCACATGATTTTCCTGGCAGAAATTGTTTGCTTAAACTTCACTTTTTTGGGTGATGATGAATGTCGCCATTCCATGGATTGTTGTTTCGATTCTGGTGTGACGTAGGCCACCCATGTTTCGTCACCAGTAACAATTTGGTCTAAAAAATCTTCACCTTCATTGTGGTACCGCTCAAGGAAAGTCAATGCACTGCCTAAACGTTGGGTTTTGTGCAAATCCGTCAACATTTTCGCAACCCAACGTGAACACAATTTCCGGTAATTCAAGTTCTCGGTCAGAATACGATACAAAACACTACGAGAATATTGAGGAAAGCAGTCGCACTATGATGAAATTGTAAAGCGTCTGTTTTCTCTCACCTTTTCGATCACTTTCTGCACCAAATCTTCATTAACGACCGAAGGACGCCCATTCCGTTTTTCATCATGCACGCATTTGTGCGGCCATCTTTAAATGCTCTCACCCATTTCCTTACCATTCCATCACTCATAATGTTTTGTCCGTAAACTTCACAGATCTCACGATGAATATCGATCGGTTTTACGCCTTTAGCACTAAGAAATCGTATAACAGCCCGTACTTCACAATCGGCGGGACTCACGATTGTCGGAGGCATCTTAAACACTCAGTAAACAACGTATACAATGAAAAATCAAACTGTAATGGCGTCAGTGCGTAGACAAGAGATGTAGGTAACCAATGCGCATGCGCGGAACGTCGACCGTAGCCCTGCGGCGGCGGAATCGCAAAACGGTACTTACTTAAAAAACATGCCTCGTATAAATAAAAAATTCTAGGAAATATTTGATGACTGCACAATATTCATTTCAAGTAATGAATAAAGTCGTTTGCCAAATGCCGGTTATAAAAAATATTCTATGTAATTCGGTGGTATCAAAACCAAAATATAGGTACGAAGAGGCATTGATAAATAGTTAGTCTTGACTGTAAGGAGTACCTATAATAATACAATCCCGTTGCCACAGCAATATATTTTGATTTTTCAAAAGAGGTTACACCTACGGATAATTAACCTAATAAGGTAATAAAACCTTGCGGAATGCCGATAGGTGTCGCCACATTGTTAAAATTGATTTTTTAATAAGTTAAGCACAATGTGACACAAATTCCTGTTTGCTGTGTTAGGACCCTTTAATAAAGATCCCGATAATTTTCCTAATCTAGTTACTATATGATGCACTTATTATCGCACTTCACTAATATTAATTTTGTTAAAAGACAGCAAAGACAACACTCATAGTTTATCACTGATTTCATCAAGACAGGAAGGCCAATTGATTCTTGAGCGGAAGCCTGTCAGTCAAAAATTATCTTATGAGTACCTAGCATACGTTCACTAACAACAGTATGTGAACATCTACATACGCTGTTTGAATATCCTGTTATTTATACTCACGGAAGGAATATGCATCCATAACTACTAGGAAACTCAATAAAACTCGACTACCAACTAATGTAGCACCTCAATAGCTTAGCATCGCTACTTCCTTATGGTTTAATAATCGCACTGACTGTTGCGCAGAACACATACCGTCGACTACCTCTGCAGGCAATATAGCCAACTACACCAATGTAGCATCTGACTCAACAGTCTGCACCGAAGTGCTAGGTAGCCTCCCTATCTAATAATATCTTTTAATTGTAGCAAGAAGCAAAGCAGAACTAAGCATGCATAGGTACTCAGTGATAACTCACCTGATAAGATATAAACAAAATTACCCCGTATTCTTTAATATTTTATAATAAATTAAATTATCACAACACTATACACTTCTGACATATGTCTAGTCTTTTTTTTTAATTGTATCCAGTCACCTTAATGCAGGCACACGCGCAGTCGTCGGCAACTTCAACTAATAAAACAAATAGTATAAATTTAACATGCATCTTACAACTGGATAAACGTTAGGTTACATTCTCATTTAAAGTAATAAGACTACAAATACCAACCATTGAGTTTATGATCATAAGTATAAAAAGAAAATTACCGTATAATAAGAACACGTATTGTAATACAACAAATGAGAAGCTTATATGCTACCACACATGTAGGTATTTGTATGTCTGCTCTATGTGGCCTTAAATTTCATCAAATCACATGTTTCACAACGAATTTGACCAAACTTAAACTAAAATGAGTTCAAAAAATAAATGCAACTTGTGAAATAGCACATAATTTTAAAAATTTAGCACCTAACCTATTCCGTGTTGTAACTGCTCAGAGCACAATAATAGCTTATATTAAATATTCCTATGTCATATCTTCCTATCACATGATCATTATATTATGTGTTTCACACTACATACGATGACAAAATGGTAAAAATCATATTCCTGTAAGTTACCGCCATCTACGGGTGACAGTTGAAACCACTATCTACAGAAGGCCAATTTTGTAGCATGACAAATGACAAAGATCGTTATCCTTAGTGGGGTTATCCGTAGTCAAACCACATAAAAGTTAGATGTCAGCCGTAAGTAAAATAATCAACTAATTCGAATATCAAGCTATCATACAGTATTTGTACTTAAAAGGACGAGAGGTAATGAGATTTACGACGAAATGGTCAATACTCAATATTCAACATTATAACCGTCAAGAATAGGGTTGCTTCTTTTAAAACACGAAAATTTTCCATTGAAAATGATCAGGGGTCTGCAAGACCCATTACTCTCTCAACTCCTGGAAACATCGACGCAGTACACGACATGATGTTACCAGACCGACGAATTGGACAAAAGTATATGGCTGATACACTGAGCATCATTTCAAATGAACCAGTTCATCCCATTGTTCAGTCGATTTGGGTATGAAAAAATTCTGCGAAATGGATTCTAAAATGCTTGCACCGCTCTTTAAAATGTATTCAGTTATGCTGAGTAATAATTAAGTTTCATTTAAAAATGTTGTCTTTCTGTATTAAGCTAAAAACTTATAAATACCCCTCGCATTCCTAGATACATATTTTTACAAAAACACAGTTGTTATCTATAATCTCAGATTCTCCCTCAAAAAATTATTTGTCTCTTTCAATACCTTCTTAAACGAATCGAGAGAAAAACATGTTTATAGTTTCAGCAAATGGTTTACCAATTAATTTATTACAGCACTAACTCGGCGAGTCATAAGACGGCTCGCTCGAAAGCTTATGTTTAACAATAGACAGTTCGAGGCCTTCTGTCCATGGAAAATGTTCGTGGTCAATGTAATTTATTCGAGACGTTTTGACGTGCCTTTTTACGGCATCTTGATGACTGATATTTTTTAATTTAATACCTACTAAACTTATACATTATATACTGTGTCATGTTAATTTGTTAGTAGATAATCAGCACCATCTGTGGACCAGAGTTGCCCACATGCAGATGATGTTAGTAGAACACCGCAAGCAGTTATCCTAGTAACCGACAATGGCAGGGAATGACGAGATTTTTCCAAAGAATTCTATCAATCGAATGTTTATATAACTAAAAGAAGATGACTTCCAGAATTTTCGATGAAGATATAGCCCGACGGAGACAGAGAGAACGCGGGCAGTTCTGAATTCGAAAAGGCCAAGGGCTTAACGAAACAGGTGTTTTAAGTGCTAGTGTGTGATGCAGTATAGTGGATTACTCGCTTAGTAGTGTTAAAATAGTAGTGTTTTAAACTAGTGTTGCTAAATTTAGATGTTAGTCAGAAATCCGCAGTTTTCGAACTCGTACCTCGTAACCATACAGGATGTTTCACGAATTATAATGACCCTAACGAAATTAAAAATGCCACCCAAAACACATTTGCAGAGGTAACATTGATAATTGTTTATCGTCTTAAAAAATATAAAACGTAGAGAGCTGTATAAATTCGTAAATTTTGACATAAACTTCAATCATTTGCTTTAAGTAAAATCGGTATTGTAAAACAAACTTATTTGTGAAAAATGTTTATTCAATAACAGTAATGTAATAAATGCTCAAAATGTCGCCCTCTGCTGTTTTCACAAGCTTGAATTCGTACCCAAAACGATCTTTTAACATACATTAACATTTCTGGAGTGATGGATATGCATGCATCACGTATTTTATTTTCTAAATGTTCTACATTTTCAATTAGTGTTTGGTATACTTGCTCTTTTACCATTCCCCACAGAAAAAATCCAAAGAAGTAAGGTCCGGGCTTTTCGGTGGGCAAGGATTAATGGAACCTCTTCCTATCCATCGGTAAGGCAAAACCAAATCAAGATGATTTCGCACTATTCTATGATAAAGCACAGGCGCCATATCTTGTTGGAACTATAGATCTTGTCTTACTTGTAAATTTACATTTTGGAGAAGTACCGGTAAAATGTTTCTTAAAAAGTTAAAATAAGTATTGCCGTTTAAACTATCGCGAAAAAAATAAGGCCCAACAATTTGATTCCCCAATATTCCGCACCAGACATTCGTCGAGTAGCTAGTTTGAAAATGTCCTTCTCGAATCCGACGTGGATTATCTTGCGCATAATAATGCATATTATGTTTGTTAACTCCATTATTAGAAAATCTTGCTTCATCTGAGAAGCAAATGTCATAAAATCTCACATCAAATTTTGGTGTTCCCGAAAAAAGTTACAAAAAGCCAGTCTTTTAGGATAATCTGTCTCCTTTAAGGCCTGGACCAATTGCAAGTGATGCAGATGAAATTGATTGCCTTTAATTATTCGGTGTACTGAAGACAGACTAATAATACCGGTTGCTCTTGACTAATATGAGGATTTTCGTCAATCATTTCCAATACTCTAATTTCATTGTCAGGGCCTGTTGCTGTTCTTTCTCTTGACTTTTTCAGTGGTGGCCAGTTTGCCCTTAAAGTTACTTTAAGTCTCTTGAAAATTGTATGGGCAGCTCTCCTGTTTGGAAAACGTCTGTATAAACGGGCAGCAGCGGAAGCATTTTTCTTGCATTCACCATAAATCAAAATCATATCTGTTTTTTCATCATTTGAATACATTTTGACTTTTAATAAATACAGTGACATGAACCATAGCGCATAGCCGTCATGAATACCCAATTTATTTTTAAAATAATACCATTATGTAAAATAACCACACTCGCTATTAGAATGTATTTTGGGTTGCATTTTTAATTTCATCAGGGTCATTATCATTCGTAAAACATCCTGTATTTCTACACGTTCTAAATCTGCGAGGCACAGTCGATACCATGCGCGATTATGCCGTGTTGTCTACGTTGGAACTATAGTTGTGCTGAGGAGGCTTTATAAGCCGAAACAGCTGTCCACAGATTATTTTGACGCAGGCGACATGGCATACACGTAATAATTTAACATTTTTTACTTAATTATGTTTTTCTATATAGACCCTTTTAATTTTTTTTTCAGTCCAGCACTGCCTTAAACCATCATATTCAAATTATTTTAAGCTCCTCCTAGTGTGGACGTTGCACTATTCATTAGTCATATTAGCTCCTTTACCTTCTTCATCTGTGGGTTGCAAAGTTAGAAAGTGTAGTAATATGTTATGTATATACTGTTACAATTATATATTTATCAAATAATACTAGAAAAAAAAATTAAATCGAACTAAGAGATTTTATTTAGTAAGCTGCAAAGACAGTTTATCGAAAACGTATTGAAACGTAACGTAACGTATATTTACCTGACCTAGATATACTACATATTTTGCATATTGCTTGACTAAATAAGAATACATATTATAAGCTGATAATTATACAGAAAATGAGACATCAGCGGTTATCACTTTATCAAAATTCCGCGAATAATTGCTACGTCAATTATTTAAATAATAATTGGATGCCATAAATACAAGTAATATTCTTGTACGAGTTGTTTAAATAAAAACTAATTCGTCGCAATTTTTAAAGCACGCAAATATCCATAGCCCTATTTTAAGAGCTTCACCGTTTAGATTCCAAATTTAACCCCTTTCAACGTAAATAATGTTCGAACGCAGCGACAATATCTCGCAAACCGACTTTATCGACATATTTTATTTAAATTTAGAATACAGTATCGTAAATTATAACAACAGTTAATGAAGTCATAGCCTTGTGGATATACCTCATCTGTACATTACAAGTATGCCACATATAAAACATTATTACGGTTTCCACATTGCCTTAAGCTACTTTATGTTACAGGTATTTATAAAAAAGTGATAAATCGATTGATCCATTGGATAACTGACCTTAGTTCCGGATAACCTTGCCGTTTCAATACCATCTGCGAAAAAGTCTTTTTTAAAAAACTGGAAAAGCTAGACAGTCGATGGATATGCTTAGTCAAATTCTATAAAAGTACAAATTATCGTTTTTGCAGAATTTAAGAAGAAATGACCAAAGTAGACGATGATGAAGAATAAGCAGAAGTGAGTAAACTCAGATATACGCTTTTTAAAAACCATATTAAGTGTCTTTTTTTATGACCGCATTTTAGACTCATTCAGAGTTATCCTTCTGGTTATGTTAATGTTAAAACAATCCTGGATTAATTTTGCATCTTTGAACAACCTTCAAATTAGCATAATGGATATTTGCAATTTGATTTTGGTTTCACCTCAACTGATCCCAATGCAGGTACAAGGTGAAACGTAAAGAATGGGCCATACTGAAAAAGAAGATTCTTTAAGTAAAAATAGTGCGATTTATGCCATAAAATTGTACATGTCTTTAGGTAGATTTACAATGTCATTTGTTTAAACAAATAACCTTGCATTTATTCGGATAATCTTAACAATTTTCCGTAAATGGCTTAGCTTTGAGATAATAAACATAAATATGGTTAATCTGTTTAAATTACATGCAGAGAACTTCGCAATCACCTTACACTGGTTTTTGCTATGAAACCCTTATTTTTTATTAATATATTATGAAGTACATTAAATATCATCAAATTTCTTTTGCAACGCTGTTCTTATTAAATATCTCTAAAGTACACCGTTAAAAAAATCCATTTAACCAAACGGTACAAAATCAAAAGTTTCGAAACAAAATAAGGCAGATTTTCTTACAAGAAGTGAAGGTTACTACAGTTTTCTGCTTTATTCTGAATAACATTTCAAAGAGCATACTGGCTTAATCTGTCTTAATGCACTTTTATAAATAACAACGCAGTTGTGAAAAAATAAAATCTGAAAATACTAGTAGTATTCGATTATTCACAATGGTCTTTAAATTACTACTGTTATCTGGTCAATGCTGACATCATCCCTTTGCATGCTTATGTCTTCAATATATTTAGTACTGTATTTCTATTTTATACATTTCTAATAAGCACGCTAGTTATATCACGTTATTTTAAGTCTTAAATAAGGCACCTTGTAGACACGTGGCTTACGATTTAAACATAAACATATATTATTATTTGTTGCATATAGCGTTAGTGCCATAGTTCATAACATAAAGATCTGTATTTTATAACATGAAAATTATATTTAAATTATAAACAACGGAAGATTTACAAAACATTTTTGGTTGGTGAGGGTAAGTAATTTAAAACGATTTGGTAACCGTGTGCGTGTCATCATTTTCTATTTTTGTATTAAAACGGTATACAATTCAATTATCCATTTAGGAATTTAAGGTCTCGAGCAAACACGCAAAAATCGTTACACGAAAAGGTAGATGCGTGCGACTGTGGTCTACGAATAATAATAAGAATAGTAAAAATGCTTTCCCCTGCAATACTTTTTGACCTTGAGCTGCAATAAAAAATTTTATTACCTAGTAATTTTTATGCGCAAAATGTTTGGTGTAATTCATGAAAATCATTAATTTGAATATAAGGGCAGCCATAAACTGCCAACATAGTTTTTTATTGGGATCGTGGATAATTCTTTTATAAAAAGATTGTTGCGTAAGTACTAAATAGCAAAATAACGACCTTTATGTCTTTTATATCTGTTCTGGATCGATTAGTTATTACTAACCTTTTTTGTAATGTGTAAATCATTTTAGGTCTAGTTAGTTTATCACCTGTTTACTTTTTTATTTGTTTAGAGATTAAAATTATAAAGTACATGAACACAAAAACCATTTCTTTGGATTAAATACCACTCCAGGAAAATTATTGCCATTCCGAAACAATATTTTTTACCACAATGAACATAATGTCACGACTTACTAACAGCGGAAAAGCTCCAAACTCTGGAATGGACGACTTGATGTTGATGAATCTACATAAAAATGTCCTTTTATTAACGGTTCATGTCTATTTATATACTTATACAAATCTAGAATAAGTAAGTATGGTGTTGAAGAATATTATCGACGGTACCTCCAGGAAAAGGTTCAGTTGTGTTTGCAAGAAAATGGCGATCATTTTAAATATTCATGATTTCCTGTGTTACATCTAACAATCCCAAACAATTATGTTATCTATGAGATTTCGTTTATATGATTCTGTTTCTGTGCTATCGTTTTGTACTTTTTAATTTTATTGTATTATATAATGCTATTGCTTTATTGTTGTCCTCTTATTAATATAAGAGATAATTTAATTACAATTAAGCCTCTATACAGTAATTGCTCTTATTGACAGTTAGAATAGTATTAATAAAATACCCCGGGATTGTGGCCTATTCTGACTGGCAGTTGATATGTATATGTTTAAAGAGACGAAACCCCTGTCGTAGACTCAAACTGATGAGCCAAGGAGACAAGCTGATTTATTTACAAAGCGATGCCCATAGAAGACATAAAACTTCAATTTTTTTCTGCAAATTTCGCGAAGGCCAAAAGCTCGGCAACTTTATATCACATGAAAAAAAAATAATTTTAATTCTACACCTATTGGTAGCGTTGAAATGTTAATAAAAATTAAGTTATCCATGTTTGAATTTGTCTAGTTTGTAAAACGTGTACCTAACACAGCTATCGCTGTAGAGTAAACATCAAACTTAGTGGTAATAAAGCCCTTTCCTTCTACCATTGCACCGCAAAAACGGCACTGTCCTATCTTTTTTTAGCTTAGATGATATTCGCGATTTTCTTAAGCACTACAAACGTCAGATGTTTCACAAAATGAAAAGTAACGCAAAAAACGGCCTAACATAGTCGAGGGTTATAGTTAATAAAATGACATTAGAATTCAGGGTGTTTCATTTAAAATAAAGTTGGTGAGCATTTCCGGTATAACCGGATATCCGCCAAATTTGAAATAATTTTTAAATGCCCAGCCAAGTAGTCTGGATAAGTTCGGTGTAGAACACTTTTTCGTATTTTAAACAGTACAGGAGGTACAGAAGAGACACGCCAGTCGCACATAGTTCGATCGAAATAATTCATTTTAAAATAAAAAGATGAAGTGTTGTCCAAACCTCTATAGATGGAATAGATAAAGGGCGTGTAATAAACACAAAAAAGCACAAGCAGGGGTGTGGAGGTTAATTTAAGGGGTTAAAAAAGCGTCTAAAATCACATTGTTGCGATTTTCGGCGAAAGTTGAGGTCAATAGAAAAGTTTCCAACACAAAAGTTAAATAAATAAATAAATAATGAAAAAATCAACAACTTCTGTCGTTCTGTATAGTTGCTCTTTAATGTAACCCTAAAATTTCAGAGAAAATGTGAAAATTCGACTTTTTTCTTGATATTTCGTTTTCTATGTTTCATTTCTACAAAGTTAATCCAATTTCAACGAAACTTAGTAAAATTATACTTTTCTCTGTCTGAAATACCACAACTTTTTGGGTAAAAAAATTAACGCGTTTGTTTACGAGATATTGATGTTTTTCGGTTCTAAAAAAATTTTTTCCAGAAAATAATTCTGCTAGGAAAATTATTAGGTATACAGAGTTCTGCCGGTGCCGTTTTTTCCTTTTAACACAGGTATACTTTTTTATAAAATAAAGGAACCTATTTAGTCACAATTTAAGAACATTCACAAAAATGCAAAATAAACAAAACTTTTCAATGATTGTCAATAAATTGGTAAAATTATTAAACGAAATCAAAACTGATTGCACCATTCATTCAATTGAACGGAAACAAGATATTAAAAAACTGTTTTTCGTTATTTAATAATTAGAAACTGTATTTTTTTATAGTTTATTTCTATAAACATTTGATTGGAGTAAAATCAAATCCTTGTCTTAGGATTTGATTTTTTTTTATAATAATCTTTTAGATTTACATATTTTCTTAAAAAATATTAATATTTTAACATTATATATACAACTTAATAATTTTAGGGCAGCTACAAGAAATTGTCTTTAACAAATCTGGCATGATTGGAATGTCCGTAAAGCAAGCATCGGTATTTTAGAATTACTTGTGATTACTTCTTCCCAGTTTCGCTTGACCGCACTGATTTTGTTAAGGCTAGTTATGAGCGTATTGCGTAACTGTTCGAACAGCTGGCGGTAATTTCTCGACTTTAAAAGTTGACTTTGCAGTTAATAAAAGCTTATAGTGCTGAAATTTAAGCCATGACGCAGACTACATTGTAGGTACTGATTTATATACAAGATATAGAATATATTTCAGACAACTGTTCAAACTTCGAAGATATCACTTTATTTCAACCTGGAGAATGAATCACAAGAACCAGAAAAAGTTGAAGATCAAATCCAGAACTTGCCAAAGAGACCAAGATTGGCCTAGAATTACCAAGYTGTATATATAAAATGTATAAATGTTAAAAATGTAATATTAATATAGTAAATATCTTGTTCAACAACTCTATCCTTGATTATGTCGAAAATTTTTGTCAGTTTTGTCACTTTCACGGTTGGACACCTATTAATTATTTATTCAGCTCTGCCATAGGGCAATCTGTAATGGTTTATTTTTTCCTAATCCAAAGTTTTATGTTTTCGTTGTTTTGTTCCCTTGTATATTTGGAGTTAACAGTGTTACAAAGTTTAATCATAAAAAATGCCTGTTATGTATTTAATTTTAGTGTCCTGACGATGGGACGATTATGGCCCGAAATATAAACAAAGTTAAAAAATCCATTGCTTAATTTAGCCCAAACGCCCTTGCCGTTTTCCCAAGAAAATTATTTAGCAAACAGCTGATATAATTTTAGTTAAAATTATATATTATTATATTATTTAAAAAATCGCATATACCTATCATACTCCAGTTAAATGTTTGTAGC
Source organism: Rhyzopertha dominica (assembly GCA_025024175.1). NCBI lineage: Eukaryota > Metazoa > Arthropoda > Insecta > Coleoptera > Bostrichidae > Rhyzopertha > Rhyzopertha dominica. Next base: position 14,408,407 of record QCXZ01000138.1, read on the forward strand.
AATACTATCAAAAAATAAAGTTTCGGATTAAACAACGAAAACAGTTTCATTAGTATTTTTATTTCGAAGAATTGAATGATGTAAACAGTTTTTTATTTCTTTTAATAACTTTACCAATTTATTGACAAACAGAAAAAAATCATAGTTGCAAGAGTCATCTCTGTATGATAATTTTGTCTAGTGAAACTAGTCGTTGAAAACAAAAAGATATTTTGTACCGAAAACCTGGTTATCTCGGAAATGCTATTATTTTTGGATCCAAGAAAATGTAGTTATTTCGGGTTCAGAAGGGTATGCTTTCACCAAGTTTTATTATAAAATTGGGTTATTTTTTGTAGAAATGAAATACGCCCCCCATGTTTACTTGTTTTTCTCTCTTAATGTGATTAATAGTTGGCAGATTTGTTGGGAAGATCGCAATGGACTTGAAAACGTTCAATTCACACATCGGTTGCTTTGCTGGCTGCTTATTTGGTGTCTTTTCTAAAAACGACCTCCTGTTTTTGCCAGACGGAAAGGTGCCTTATGAATTAGCTATTAACTATACGTAGTATCGCCGGGTGTTCTGCGGTCAAAATAGGGCTGGCATGTGCCAAGAATTGGCAAGGCGTGCGCTTATTTTCTGTCGGCCGTTAACTGTTAAAAAATAAAACGAGGTCTCGTGATTCCCGTGCTGTTTAACTCGTAGAACGCACAAAGGTCAAGGAGCGGAACAGGGAAGCCGCAAAAACGCAATTGTTGGGCATTATGCAGACCGTTACGAATCACGAGTTTTCTACATAAACAACTAAATAAAAACTTTACATTGCATAAACAAACTCACCTTCTTTCTCGTTCAAGTCGGCAAATTTGACTCCACCGCTAGAAAACAAAACAAAAGCTGGTAAGTGTGTGTCGGTTGTGTAAATGAAAATGCACAAAAAGTTTCGATTTTTTCAAAGTATGTCTAAATACTCGGTTTTATAAGGCTCCAACCATCAGTATACCATAAATAGATATACAAGGTGTTTTTTTAACATCACAGTTTAAATTACTTTAGATGGAGCAAAAATTAAAAAAAAATCCAAAAAAAACAGGTAAACTTTTGTTTGCAGGGGAACACTTATTTAATGGATCGCGTTTACATATTAGTAGGTGCCGTTTAAAAATGTTTAGTGGAATGTTCCCCATCTTATAATATTCGGAAAACTATTTAGTTTTAGCATTTTCCCCTCATTTATGGGGTAGTAGACCAATGAATGGAAGCGGTTGTTTATTAATTTAAAGAGGTATTTTTGATTTTATCAACGAAATTAATTTTTAGAACTGTATCAAAGATTTGTATTTACTAGAGCCTAAAAAATACTTGTTAAAAATTAGTAAGTAAGACGTTCAAAATCATAGATTTTCTGATTGGATCGCTACGAAATCGGGCGAAACAAGTAAATGACCGCCTCGATCACCCGATTTGATCGCTATGGATTTCTTTCTAGCGATCACCTAAAATCCTGTTTTATAAAACAACCTTACTATCTTGGAAGATTTACAATAAAGAATTATTATCGAGAGTAGGATTCCAGGTAAAACGTCCCAAAAAATGCGACAGAAGTTCCAAAACCCCCACTATTGTATGAAAAGAGGTGACGCAAATTTTGAGTATCTTTTGTAAGGTCATGGATTTTTATGTTTTATACACTATATTCGTTACATACTTTTTTGCGTATATTGCTTTTTAAAACACGAAATAAATTAATAATCATGGTGCGAAAAAAATATTTGAAGTATTTTKGGTGTCTTTTAGGTGWCAAATTTTTTTTGTGTTTTTAAGTTTTGTTAAAAAGGGTTCAAAATATTTTAATTGAAATTTTTGAAGGGCTGACTACCTCGCTAAGAGGTTGTCCCTCTGCAAACAAAAGCTGACCTGTTTCAGAAAGTTTTAAATTTTTTTCTTTATTTAAAGTAAATAAAATTATGCCGTTTAAAAAAATCACGCTGTATAGTAGCTGGTATATTGAGTTTCAAATTTAAAATGACGTTTATATTTATAATTGGGCAGCCGGAAATCACATTCAATGTGTGAATAGTATTCTTTTCTTTATCGACAGCCTGCGAAAACCGCTTCCTAATGTGTATATAGGTACTAGAAACTCTGATATCTATTATTATTATAGTAGTAGTTATTCCTAGTTGAATTTGAAAACGACTTTGATAAGTACACTACCGTCTTATACCATTCGGGACAAAACATAGCTATGTATTCAGAGACTCTCTGAAATTATTACCAAAAGCAAAACGAGACGAGATTTTCATTACTCGGTAAATTAATTTGAGTGCAAAATTGAAACTACGTGTGACTGTAGGTACTATCTTTTATGTTTTTATGACATATCTTACCAGATTATTGTATATTCATTTGCTTTTGTCATCCAATGCAAGCGGTAGTGTACTTTTGTAATACAATTTTTTTTCGAAATCTCCATCGTACCGTTTCCAAGATATACGGTGTTCATATTCTATATAAATTATAATTTTTATATGAATGCGCATTTTTGCTAACTTTTACGTAGGTATCTTAGTTTGGTACGTTACAGTACCTGCAACAGTGACAAAAATGCACGGTCATACACAAAAATACCTTTTTCTCCAAATATTGGGAAAGACTTTATTCTAAAATGAAAAAAGAAATTCGTTATTCGAGCATTTTGGGCAATTATTAGCAGAGATATTGGCAACCAATACATTAGTATTCTCAAAGGTGGAAATATAATATTTACTAATTGTTTTTGTTAATTGACATGATTTTAGGGGAAAAAACACTTCTTTAAAATTTCGTACAAAACTGGCCAGAATTTCTACACCAACAGATTCTTCATCTTTAAATGACTCAAATAAAAAAAAAGAGATAACCAATCTCTTAATATTACGCTACTTAATTTGTAATACTTCATAGTATTAAAGTATGTAAAAAAAGTTGTTTGCGATCGTAAAAACGTCGAAATCTTGAAGGTAAGGTTTCATATGCATACGCTATCCCCCCCCTTAATCAACTAATTAAAAAAGTGGGACACCCAAAATTTAAAAAAAAAACCATTGGTGTAGAACTTTGTACGAAATGTGCTACGAAACCACGGTAGAGATAAATAACATAGGAAGCATTTCTTTTACGTTGTTTTTGCTGCAACAAAAGCATAGATTACCAAAATCTTTGCCGTCGTTTAATAGCCTACCATAAAGAGTTGCTAATAAGTACAACGTTACAATAACTTTAAAAATCCCTGCTGTCTGAATTTTAATTTTGTGCTTTTCAATACCGTGGTCCAAGGTGTCCCTCCTCTCCTCTCTCTTTCTCCTGAGGAGATCCAACGCAGGTCGTGAAAGCCTTAAAGAAGACTACTGGTTTACTTTTATTTATAAATAAATCAAGATGTAAAATCTACAATAACTATAGTATATATCCATAAATGTGGACTATAATATTAAAAAAGAAATAGAAATCCACTCATTATCATGGGTCACGCCCACGAGAATGCTTAATAATGAGTTTCCATGAAACATGTAGTTTTCAATATTTTTTCAACGAATGTGTTAAATTTGCTCATTTATTCATTAACGGGAGCGTTCCACCAACAAATTTTTACCCTTCCTGGTACATACATAGACTATATACGTTATACGCGTGAAGTTTTGAATTACATATTTAAAACATTGCTAGTTTTATTTATCTTCGGTATAATCGGATACGAACTCGGTTATTTTAAATACACCTGCGTATTATTCTATTTTTAAATACATCGTTCAATTTTGGTGTGACTGTATAACACAATATGCCTCAAATGCAAAGTTGTTGAGATACCCGATTTTTTTTTTAATTTATCGATTTTGAAATGTTAACAAAAACCGGAATATTCCCAGAACGGTACAAGGTAGTAACGGTTTTCAACATCGCTTTTAGAATAATAATGCATATTTTCTTCGCTATAAACATCTTCCAAATACATTTTAGAAAATGTTTGATGTTGTACCAACTCATCATTTTTTATAAACTTGGAGAGTGGGTAACTTGATTTTCTTAAATAGGAACTTCATATTATTTCGTCATCATTCTACCTAGATTTTTTTTCATTTTATATGTGACACTTCCTTTTATAACTAACTACATATAACTACATTCCTTTGTCAGTCTGAAGCTGACAATTGGAAGTTTGTCATATACAAAAAAAATCATTTTCACTATAAAACTATACGGAGCAATACATATATATTTAAAGTATTGCCATGGATTATACATGCGTATTTAAAAAAAATGTCAAAAATCAAGAATTTTTTTACCTCTCCTTTTTGATAGATTATTAAACCTTACACTATACGTCTTTTGAATTTATTTTACAGTGTGTGTTGGGCGTTCATTCTCCATTTTAAAACTGTTAGAACTGATTACAATTAATATTAATCCTGAAAACATTGTCGGCACTGCCACATACTCGTATGGTAAATGACGTCACACGACTACGCAACCACAAGAGGCTGTTTTATGCGGGAACCTTTCCGTTTTGAACCTAACGTTAATTTGAGTAATTACGTCAAAATGTTCGATATGCATTTAATGTCATATTCTCTTCTTGGTCTTCGCGCTATTTTCAAAAATTGTGAAAATACCCAATTAGTCATTACAAGACGAGATATAGTAGCTCTACTCACTTTAATAGAACCAAACTATACATCAATTCGCCTAAAGTTCTTGACAATCATTGGAAATGGAAAAAACAGTTCTAGGTTGGACGATGACAGAATATAGGAATTTTTATCAAAATTAAATTACCTCTTCACTTAGATTCATATATTCATAATGAAGAAACTATACGGATAAAACCGTATCTTGGTATTTGCATGGTTATGGGGAAACTTGCTGCCGCATCTAAATTTTTAGCAAAAAAAATGGCATATCTCCAAAACTGTTCAAATTTGATTATATACAAAATTACACTAGAATTAAACAGCAATTTCAAAGATAAAATAATATTTAAGACGCTCCGTGTAAAATAACGACCTAGTCAAGGCCAAAAATATATACATACCTAAAAATTCAGACAGCAGAGAATTTTTAAGATCCTTGAAATTGTTCTTCTTGAACTATAAGCAAATTACTTGAGTACCTAACTGTATATTAAAGTTTAATACGAATATAACAAACGCATTTTTCAGCAACTAGTGGTGCAAATGGCTATTCTTGATTTATTTATTCTCACCACTCCCAATCGCGGATATATATACGCCTTTTTCATATCCATCACTAACACAAAAAATTAGGATAACACATGAACAATTAGCAAGGTCTATATAAAACGATGAAAATGACGCAGTATATTTGTATATGAACACGCAATCATGTGATTGTCATGAAAACAATTACATTTTGGTATCTCATAATAAGCTTAGACTAATGGCTTTTTTCCCCGACGTTTTCATATCGACGGTTTATATATAGGTACCTAATTAGATTTACTACTTCACCTACCTAAGAAGGACTGTAGCAGTTTCAGGTACCCGGTAAACCTGAAATAAAAGGACCAAAATCCAAAAATGTTCTATTACCCCCGCAAAGCAAAGGCAGTACTAGTCGCATTCAACTGCATATTGCAAGCATTTGGGGTGAAAAGAAATTTTTTTTACGGCACTAGTATAAATTCTCACCTTCCATCCAAGATTTTCAAAGAAGGTACACAATCGTGTCTGTCCAGTTGTTTTACCTCCGCAGGGCCCTTGAAACAAAATACGCGCAATAATTTATTTACAATTCTACCTTTGCACCAATCACTTCACTTAGATTTCATTATAACTAATCTCTACTTACCGCCCGTTAATACGAGCCTGTAAACCCTCTTCTCGCCAGAATTATCCATGGATGAAATTTTACAGATGAACGCGAAATGTATTAACTGCAGTTATATTTACGGCGATTACAGCGGGCAACAATTAAATTTTGTTAGATGGAACAATGTACTGGAAACATCTTGACGAAAATTCAGTTAGTAATGGAATACATTTTCGAGCACGTTTTTGGGACGGCTTTAGCCTTCAGGCCGCACCGCAAACACCGTTGCGCAGAGCACAATAGAAAGAATTGATGAACATCAAACCCCTTGCCAGATACATTTGCGTCTGCGTACTGTCACTGTGTCATTATCAGTGTCTCACGTGGATATGGGTTTTACCCATGTTGTCAGGTGTAATATATTTTCATCAGCCGTTATTCTAGCACGTAACTTATTAATCTATTTTAATAATAGAAATGATATTCTAGATAATAGCAAACGAGAATAAGAATCTAATGTTTGAGGCCTGCCCCGTTAGTTTTTGTTTTCAACAGTTTAGGACCCCAAACAAACGTTCATTGTTTTTTTTTCTATATAAACACTACAATACCTATTTGGTGAGAAATCATCAATTTATAATAATAAAAAATACTTTATCTAAGATTCGTTTAGATTCCAAAATGTTGAATTTATCAAGAAATAATAATATTAATAACAATAAAAAGGATGAAGGTACGAAAATATTTAAATAAATTGAAAAGTGTTAAAAGCGTTTAAAAGTTTCTACAATCCATTCTTTCATACATTAAAAATTTGCATTTATCATAGATACCTAATTGCATTTTGTTGTAACAGTGGAAAAATTATTGGGAAATTCTGGCAGTAATAAGTTTAAAATATCTACACCACTTAAATTAGAAAAAGTGCCTAACAAATGGACGCAAACAATTATTTACCAACATGCTGCTATTAAATTGCCCCGGAGATACTTAAATATTTATATTTAATAAGGCATCAGGAAATACCTATTGATCATGTGTAATATGCAATTGATATTCCCGCTTTAAATTCAAATTCCATCCTCAGAACAAAGAGAAGGGTTTTATAATGTAACTAAAAATATTTACAATATTCTGGTGACAAAATAATAGGGTAGACAACCTCACTGCCATATTATTATTTACTTTGAAAAAAATATAGTATTTAATATAATTAATAATAAAGAGAGATCCGGCAACTCTGCAGTCAACTGTCAACCAAAACTGTTGCTTTCTTTTTCTTTCATGTGTAAAGTAAAGACAGGTGTCAGGGTGTCGCTGTCAGCTGTCAATCTAATAACGTGTTCGCGCTTCGCGCCAAAAGCCATATACTTCACAAAAATAGGATTGTTTTTGGTTATCGTTAAATCTATCTGCTTTTTAGATCGAACAAGAACGTTCCTCTTAGTAGTATAACAAGCCTTAACATTCTTTGAATTATGGTTGTTAGAGAGATGCAGAACTTGAGGGAAATTATCAATGGGAAACTTCTTCCACAATACAACGACAAACGAGTAAGCATAATCGGTTTAGTAGACAATGTTGCACCAAACGGTTTGAATTTCACAATGAAAACTGTAGATGAAGTAGAAGTTAAGGTAAATTTGAGGAAACCCGCCAAGGATCTTAGAGGATATGTAGAGGTAAGAATTTAAATGGTATTAATGTATGTTTTATAACTTCCAATGATTGTTAGGTGCATGGCAAGGCGCAGGGTAAAACCATAGCATGTGAGGAAATTATTGAGTACTCACCAGAAGAGAGTGATAATTTTGATGCAGCAGCTCACGATACTCTTTGCAGTTTGTTGCATACGATACCAGACCTGTGGAAAACACATAATAATTAGCTGTGTCGCTTTTCTTCTGTACTTGCATGTATTTATGTTGATAATAAAGGTTTTCTTAGTATACTTATAGTATACTTTGCTATAGTAGGTATTTGACTATGTGACTTCTCAATGTCCTGGTTTACGATATTCGTTTTCTATAGATTATATTAATATTGTTGCTACTGACAGCTTTGTTTAGTGCTGAATGTTAACATGTTTATATCTCACTTGAGAATAAATTGTTACCATTAGGCAAAAGTTTTTATGGTCACAGTCTTAAGGTGTGATGCTTTATAGCTAGTGTTGCWGGCTTTTAACTTAAGCCAGCCATGATTGTGCAATATAATAACTATAAATTTGTTTACCCTATTTTTAATTACTCTCTGATTTCATAAAAAGTAGTTCATCCTAATTTATACAATTATTGATAACAAGAGTGAACGAAACAAAATTATGTTAACATTTTGTTTTGTATGGCAAGGAAATATGAAATTTTTAAAATAGGAACTGCACCAAAATTTAGTTCACTGTTACAAAATATGCATTTATTTCAACCAATCATAGCCATCAATAGCAATATCGACGTACATCAAATCAAAAGGAAACTTCACAGTTTGCCCGGCAATTTAATGCTTTGATGGAATGTGATATCGAATGATATTGAACACCCTGAATTTGATTTTCGAATGAAATGCGCTTGCTGTATATGCATTGTTGCCAGGTATTTATAATATAGTATCTTCAGAGACTTCGGAGAAATATTGTATAAAAATGTAGTCTTTTTTGTAGCGTATGAATCAACTACTCGTAGCTATTTCAGAAGGTAACTTATTTCTACTAATTTTTCAATTTTTTCCAAGTTACTGGCAAAAATAGCATCTTTTCTTTTGTACTGTTTGCTTATGTACCGATACCAAGAAATATCGTTCCAATATTATTTAATATCCCGAATTCACCTTCTCTGATCAATTGACTGTACTTATAAGTCTTTTATTTGTAAAAAGACGTATCCGGCTTTTTGTTTTTTAATAATTAGAGATACATATTATACAACCCTTTCTAGCTTTCTACACATTCATACCCTTAATGGAACTGTCAGTTTGGGTCAAAGATGGCGGCTGCGCATACTTACCTTTATAGAACGTTATTAATCACACAAAGCGACTCACCGTTTCTACATTGTTCCTTATTTGGGTGAAAAGTTCAGATAGCAATATTTTGAAAATTGTAGTTGCAAATAAAATGTTTTGTAAATAGGGGGATAACAATTTTCTGCACGAGGAATTCCAGTAGTATAGATTTGGCACCGCTGTATATGAACGATTAATATTTCTAGAATCTATTACCGTTACCGTTTCTAATCTCAAATTTGTCAAAAGTATGAGTGTATCAAAGTGCACTGTATTATTTAACCGTCTAACGAATATCAATAGAACGAATTTCACCAATTCCATAAGGCATGCAACCACAACACCTTCAGGAGGCATCCTTCCAGAACCTCCAAAAACACCATTTGGCCTGATTGGAATTGTCTGTGCTGTGGTTCCGGGGCTTTTGATTGGAGCCGCTATTAGTAAGAATATTGCCAATTTCCTCGAAGAAAATGATTTATTTGTACCTTCGGATGACGATGATGACGACGATTAATGAAATACCTACCTATTTCAACTAGTGATATGAGTGTTATATTTATTTATTTTTAAATTGTTGAATTGTACATATTACTATGAGCAATATATTTATTTTGAATGAGATTGGTGTGTTAATGTTTTTGTAACATGCTGAATATCAATACCTAGTCAGTTGCTAAAAATAGATGTAAAAAATATAAATGGGGACTTCAGTAGGTAATGTGGTTTTGCTATGATTAAAAAATGAAAAGTGTAGCATGTACCTAATGTTGGGATACTAGTCAGTATTGTTTTAAACAATCACTAGACCAGTGATTTTTATCTCATCTTAATATTCTATTATTAATTTGTTTCTATTTTTTTTTATTATTACCTATCTACAAGTTTCAGATTTCATATAAATGTAAAACCTCAGCAAGTGATGATCCCTTGGGATTTAATATTTGGAGCCATAACCCCTCTAAAATACCTAATTAGCATACAGAGTGTGTCACCTGAGACACACTGCGCCTAAATTTATTTTTTGTGTTATGCAAAATGTCCGATTTTGTCTGTGCTGTGACAAACTAATTTTTAAATGGAACACCATGTTTATTATTATATCTCTTTATTAACAATATATGTTCATTTTGACATCTGCAATGCGTTTGAAAAAGGCAAGTATTTCTAAAACTAAAAAAAATAGAAAAGAACTTTTATTTTGCCTCTTCGATCACTAGATTTTTTGTAATTGGAATGGTTTTTTCTTCCTTATTAAAACATCGAAATTACCTTTCCGTTCATATTAGGCTGTAAATTTGGAATAGGTAACTGAAATTTCTATAATTTTTTAAATAAGTGTTAGAATATTACATCAACTTTGCTTGTTGATTGTCAGTTTCTTTTTGTACCATTTTTATCAGAGACGATAAAAATTCCTATTTGTATTGAAGTAATACAAATAAATTAAGAGAAAATGGCACCTACTTGAAGTATTAGTAGTATTATATGTTATGAAAAATATTAAATGTAGAAGTGTCGGACTAAGCAAGAAACACCAGAAGAGTACCAAAAATTGAATCTACTTGCTTGTGTCATTGGTCATCCAATAATCTTTAGAAAGATTCTTTGCATATAGTTTACTTTTAAAACATATTGAATAGACTGTACAGCTAATATATGTTTGGCTATATATAGGTATATCGTTCAAAATCAAGTTATCCATGATCGAAAAGTGCAAAATTTAAGCTCTCTTATTACAATGTTTGATATAGTGTAGTTATGATGATTTTTTTATTTCCTATTGAGGGTTGAATACTGCATTTCTTTACTTTTAGGGATATTTATTGGCAATATTTTCAGCACACTGCAAATATCAAAATTTAAAAAAAACAAAATATGGTTAAAACAGTACAATAATTGTTGACAAGCGGGCTTTTATTTTTGACAAGAAATTCAAATACTTATGCCAAAATATATAGGATATTTAATATAAAAAATATAGATTGATCATGGAAAATGAGGCTCTGTATGCTGCAAAATAAATTTAGAACAGATAGCTGGCTTTGGTACAACTTCAATTTGAAAGATTTTTCGAAGTTTTTAATACTAACTGAAATACAGTCTGTCCCGTCTTATGTGACACACCCTGTATAAGTATTCAAGTATATTTAACAAAACAATTTTAATTATTTAAAACTAAGAATGTAATGTTTAGCACATTTGGTAGTACATACTTCAGAAATATTATAGGGAATCAACAGAATTAGAGATAATGCTTGATGCCATGTGCAGATCAGATATACTGTTAGTAAACTGTACACTAACTGTCCTGTTTTTAGCGGAAAGTCCCGCTTTAGGCTGCTGTTATTCCGCATCCTGCTAGAATGGGAATAGGATACCTTTTTTACTTTTGTAAGTAAAGGTGGGTCGAAATACCTCAATTCATTTGTATTCTTCAGAACGATTATGACAATAATGTATTCACTTAGAATCATTTCCTAGCAAAAAATAATTAATATCCCCATTTAATTAATTTAGTAGATTGGAGAGTGCTTATGCAATGCAAAAGCATATTGTTTTAGACAACATGCGGACTCTCAATAACTTATTATTATGAAAATAATAATATAATAATAATAATAGGTCTTTATTGAGTAATCATATACACAGGCGAAGTCTAGCATAACTATTCTACTTAACCTGTGTACAGAAATCAGTAAACATAAAGGTAAGATAACAGAAAAAAAGAGAACCTATCAATGATAAACGTAAAAACTATTGTAGCTCGACAAGTATATTCTTGATAGCCTTACGGAAGCTGCTGATATTGAAACGCACTAAATCCTTACAAAAGCGGTTATGTAATGTTACAGCGTTATACGTAAATGACCTGGAAAATAATGACGTACAATACTTAGGCATATCGAGTGACGAGGAGGTGAAGCGCAACCCAAGCTGGTGAACACTACTTCTAAATTTCAATTTTTCTCTTAGATATGACGGAAAATCTGTAAGCAGTACTCTATGCACCAGAGAAAGCAACTGCAAGCGGTAGACATTAGACATTTTCAGCCATTTAAGTTCATTGATCTTGGCAGAAACATGATCAAACTTTCTTAGACTGCATATAAAGCGACAACAACTGTTCTGGATCATCTGAATCTGATTTTGTGTTCTTGAGTTTAAACATGGAAAGAAAATTACTAGACCATAGTTAAGCAATGACAGGAAAATATGTTCAAGATATAATTTTCATATCAAAAAAGACCCTGGATTTAAAACATATTCATTAGCCAAAAAGCATATTTGTTCCACTCCTCTGGAAAAAAAATGCAATATCTTATCAAATGCAAATTGCATTGCAATAGAGCATGTCCGTCAAGTGACCACGTATAGTGTACAACCACGATCCAGAATCAACAAGCAACCATACAGAGTTATAATGACACTAGTAATTCTAATAGATTTTCCTTACTTTAAGCATCTGTAATCCCTCAAAATTAGTAGCAGATATAAGAGACAATTAAGATAAAAACTTTATTTTTTATAGTTGTTTATTTTCATAGGCTGTTTGTTTTAGAATATGTCAGCTTTAGTTGTYGACTTTTACAACACAAAATAATTTTTTGGGTCCCAATCACATGAAAAATAAAATAACTTCACACTTTAATCTATTTTGATGCAAACATTTGAAAATTGGTGACACAGGTAACAGACTTAGCAAAGTTGATCGTTATATACCATAAAACACGTAATAGTATGCAATATCTGATAAGCAGATAGCTAGATGAACTCAATATCCAAAGATAAAGTAACACACAATAAACATGCACAATCCTCAATGTTTGATTGGGTATTTGAAAAGTATATTTTTAATTTATTAATAAGTAGGTAGCTAATTACAATTTAACTTGAAATTATGCTTTTCGTTTTCCCCATCCAAACCTAGCAATCACTTATTCAACAGATGTTTTGTTATGGTATAAGTGTGATAAATGTTAAATGCGTATTAAAAACTAAAACACACCTTCAGATAGAAAGACAAAATTTGAAAACGGCAGTGATAGAGGTAAAAATCTATTAGTGTATTACTTAACCAAGGCATGTAGTAGCCTACAATTTATTATATTTATTTAAGTGGAGATTTTTTCTCATTATGACACTGGTGACTGAAAAAGGGTTTATAAGATATAACACTGGATTGGTACAGACAGGTGTTCTTTTTCTATTTTACGCCATCCTAATAACTAGAAAGACTATTTCCTTTATCTAGATCAAGGTTTCTCAAACTTATGACCCTACACACCCCTGCTAAAGTTCCCAAATGACTGTGAACCCGAAGCTCCTCCTTCAAAAGCAAAAAAGAAAATCCAGCTGTTCAGAAAATTAAGGCTTTTTATTTTAATTAATAAAAGGTAATACAGTGACAAAAATAAATATGTTATTAATTATGAAATCTTGGAAATGCCCTATTGGCGGATAACCCATGGTTTCTTACACAGGAAAGTAAAAAAAAGGAGGAAGAAAACTACTTTTCAAATTTATGTGGTATAATTCATAAAGTTGCATTAAACAACCATTAAGTACAAAAGCTATGTATACAACAGGATTACAATTATAACATACTACTGAGGTGGCAACTTATGGGCTCCCCAACCATGGAAACATTTAGTAAATCTTCTCGACTCCTTATTTTTGAGTGTTAGGAACAGTTTCCTTGGTCTATCAGGCTGCTTAACCCTCATATGTTGGATGTAAACCTGGAGGCATTATTAAGATTAGTTTAAATGACAATAGTAGATAGAAGGTATTCGCACGGCCAGATGGTAATTGTATATAAATACCGTCCAGATTCGTACTCAATGTGAAACAGAGAGATCGAATATAGAGTGATACAGAGCTCACCAATGACCATACGTTTTATGTAATATTTGTGTGCAGTTTGCAAAAGAATTAAAATAGTGATGCATGTCTGGTGGTTTATTCTTTATTTATTCTCCCACACAAATCGACAAATAGAAAAGAATATATCCTGGAAAGACTACAAATTTACAATTTAGCTCGTACAAGTTAGCGCTTTGTTTAGGTTTTTTGCAGAATTATATTTACCTGTACTTCTATCCAATTAAATTTTAAAACATCAAAATGCTCCTCATGTATTGAGCATATTTATCACACAAATGTTTCTGAAACAACTGGTCCTTCATCTACACTAAAGTGAGTGTTTTGTTTTTAGATAAATCATTTGTATTAAAGTAAAAAGAGAAAGACGAGTTATGACGAATTCCTCTTTAGCCAAGGACTATTACTTAAAGCACATTGTACACTATAAGTTAGGATAATAGTTAAAATATTACATTTTTGTAACAAATATTAACTAACACCAACATTAAACTTTTTAGAAATCCGAGAGGTTTACATAATATTAAATAGTTCTTAATAAAATTCAAAATGTTAACTAATTAAAAATAATTTATTCAATTTTAAATAATAGTTTGGTTACTTCCTGCAACTGTGCAAACTTAACATATATAATAAAATGAAACTTCACTGAGATAGATTAGTTCATAATTTTAAATTACTTATGGAGACAAAAACAACTCACTGAAAATATAGTTTGTACAAATTTGCACTAGACAAAATCCATTCGAAAAGTGTAGCACTTCAGGCAGCCTTAAGAACAGCAGAGAAGACGTGGATGAAGTGAAAACTACACCTTAATTTAATTAATGTTTATTTAAAGTTCCTGTATTTTAAACTTACTGCTTCACTTTATCATACTGAATTTCAAACTTAGAAGCACACGCTACGTGATTATTGTTTCCAAATGTTCCAAAACAAAATATAACACCATTCTAAATGAAAAAGTAAGTTACATAGTTTGCATAGTAACCAACTCTATTGTAAATCTTCAGTTAATTTTTCAATCATCCATTATCTTATTATTATTATAAAAATAAAAAGTTTTGCAATTTCAAAATCAAATCTTAGATAACACATACAGATTTCACATATAGGATTCACCCTACTTTATTTAAGATATTTAATAATTTTCAGACTTTCAATTTTTCTTCAAGAGTTTAAAATTTGTCAAATTCTAGTTTTTCAGATAAAGAGGGTGAATTGTCGAACGAGGGACTGAAGTGTTTATTCTAATTAAAAATATTAATATTAATGATCACTTGTTTGCGGTTGATTGTGATGTTATTCTTGAAAATCTAAATTGTGAAATTAAAAACACTACTACTACTACCACATAAAAATTGAATTTTAAATAAAAATGTTAAAAAAATTGAAACGGAACCAAATGAGCAACCTAATAACAATTCCGCTAAATTTAAATTACTTTTAGAAATTAATATGAAAATCAGTGCCTACTTACATTAACAGGGTTTATAATTTTTTAAATTTAATTCAATATTAAATGATTTATTAGATAGAGTAAACCAACCTTATAATTTTTGAATTGCAAGGTGTCACAGATTATTCATATAAACTGTTTAACACTTACACTTTATATATGGTGGCAGTGTGCTTATTTATCAGTAAGTGGTTAGCTAATGAAGAATTTATTGTTACAATATCTGTATTTTTATACTTTTGTTTTATAAATGATCCTTACCTCTAATTAAAAAAGATTTACCCTTTTGTCCAACAAAAACTGAATTGCAATCATTGCATGAAAAGCTATACACACCTGAATGATTAAAAACTGAAATTTGGTCTTTATTATGGGCAAAACGGGAAAACACACTGCCTACAGTAGAAAAGGCAATATTTAATCCATGAGAATAAAATAATTTAGATAGGCTAACTGAAACTTGACCAGCAAACATAAGAGGAAACTATACCTTAACTTTTTCATCAAAATAAGTGGTACAGAAAGAAAATTTAAATTTTGTCAAATATTTAAAGTAGAGTTTTTCTATTAAATAATTTGGAAAATCGTTATTGAAAGCAATTTGGAGAATTACACCCGGTTCTTTTTCGAAAGCATTTAATGATGAGTTATTTTGAAGTCAGTTAAAAAGTGAATGAAAAATGACCAGATCTTTTTTAATTAGAGGTAAGGAACATTTAAAACAATTCAAAAAGTATAAAAATAAAGATATTGTAACAACAAACCGTTAATTAGTTAACTTTTTAAATAAGCACACTGTCATGCTAGACAATTTAAATTCATTACATTTGTGCAATAAAAGATGAAAATTAAATTATTTGGAAATTTTAGAAATGTATGAAATTATTAATGAACAAAATATTACTATACTAAATGATTTTTGTAATTTCATTTGTCCAGTTCTAACTTATTTATTTGATCTAAATTAATATGACATTTGTATTGTTGGCCTGTCGGTTGCTTTTTGGTTTGAGGTCCAGTTTGCTTGTTTCTATATTTTTGACAAAGTCAATATATTAGTACTAAGTTCCCCTTTTTCTCTGTAATTTATTTATGGTACTAATGATGGCTATTTGTTAGCCGAACACGTTATACATTTAATTCAATAAAGTGGATGTAACTTTAAGTATGTTTTCTTAAAGAAGATTTAATTATAACAAAATCCACTTAGAGATATGGATCGGTTGTCAATTTTTTCTCTACTTAATTTGGTAATTATTGTGAATATGTCACTCGAAAATTTTAAATTAATTTTCAGATAGTCCTCTAAATTATCATATTTTACATCATATCCAAAGAACGTTTTTGAAAAACGAGCTTTTACATTTGGATATATTTTACTGTGTGGTGTTCTTCGTATGCTGCTTAGTGCAGCACGCTCCTCTCCTATGCGTAGTTTAAACGTGCCAACCGATGCATGGAATGGTAGTTTGAGGGCAAGGGCAAAACGTTGACTGAACTGGTGCATATAGGTAAGGGGTATGGGACACTACTTTTCCACAACCTAAAACTACTTGCACTAATGTAAGTATGATAATCAACATGAATTGTTAGAAATTAGCTCTCAATTTGCAAGTGAAGTATTCTTAATAATAACCATTAATTCTTCATTACCTGACCCCAAGCTGTTCTAAAATCGTTGCACAAATAACAACAGACAATGTCATTTCCACACATTTTTACAGCATTGTGTGGAGTGACTCCCAATATGTTCTATCTCTCTCTAAAGCGGCAGATTATGGAATGGGCCTGCTCCACACGGCATCGTGCGTATACCCCTATCTATTACCATGGCTTAAATGAATACAGAACTGAAACTTGAATACTTACTTGTGCTGACTTATATGCAAGCTTTATTTCAACTTCACTGCATTTCGCTCCTAGCCAAAGGAAGACTTGCTCCCCGTTGTCCAAAATCATGATATCCTCATCAGCCAGGTCGTCCTGACAAAAATCTGAACACTTCTCTGAAACAATGAAGTAGCCCTTCTCATTAGAACACCTGAACAATCTGGTATATTCCATGAACGTGGCATCCTGCTCGTAGGGCTTTTTACCACCAAGCCCCACCCAGAAGAAGTTGTCCKGCTCTTCTCCTTCTGCCAGAACCTGAAGGCTCACCCAAGGGCTGTTGAACATGTCTTCGGCAATCTCCTCAACCAAATGAGCTTCATCGGGATCTGCTTTGGAGCCAATCCAAACGTATACAATGCCTGATTCATCTTCTTGCTCAAAGGGAACGTTGAGAATATAGCTATAGGGAAGAAGTTCTAATGTTATTTTAGAAACTTTTCGATTTTCAGCTAATGTCAGTAATTTTTCTTTTTAAATTGAAATGAAATCCTTTCTATCAATTTCAATTACAATTTAATGATACGAGAGCTGTCTCTATTACTACAGATCTGTGGAGATCGAATAAACAAGCAATATTTGTTAAAACCAGATGTAAATAATATGTAGTGGATAAAAGTAAGAATTTTATGTAGTGGATAGTTATATAAAGACTACTGAACAGATAAAAGTTGTTTCAACCAGTTTTTTAAACTGAGAGAGAAGTAGTTGGTGAGGATGTACAGTAGGATCCAAAAGCAATGAAACGGTCCACCTTTCTGCAAGAACTACAGATTCATGCACATATGGGTTACACTCCTAACCACTAGTCGGCAGCATAGTAGTTCCTTGCAATATGTTTGTGTAAAATTTTTGGTATCAAGCAACCAACTAAATATTATATCAGATAGCCAATACCCTAATAGATATTTTCAGAAAAAACACAGATACAAGGAGAGGTCCAAAATTCCACAGAAAAGAGGAATTGCTTTTAAAAAAGATAATGAAATTATTTTTCCTTCTCAATATAATATTCCTTAAGCTTAATACATTTATTAGATATTAATTTTTCTAAACCATAAAAAAATATTGTTTATCTTTGGCCTGAAAATGAGCTGAAATTGTCTCCTTAACCTCACATCCTAAAATTTCCTTCCTTGTAGCTCTTTCTTCAGGTTTGGGAATAAATAAAATTCGCTGGCAGTTAGATTGAAGCTATAGAATGGGTAAATCAATGATTCAAAACCAATTTAAGTAAAGCTTCCATCGCAATTTTGCTCTTGTCTACTGGTGCACTGTCTTGCAAAAGCAACACACCATTTCCATATCTCTTATCCTTGATGGCTTCCATCAGTCTTTTTAGCAAGGCTGCATAGTGCGCTACAATGATACTGGCACCTTTTTCTTTACAATCGATTAATAAAATCACATTGAAATCCCACAAAATGGTTGCCATCAATTTTTCCGGCCAAATCCGAAACTTTAAACTTCTTAGGGGGTGGTGTACCCCTTTTTTGCCATTGGATGAACTCCTGCTTGGACTCAAGCTTAAAATGATGAACCCAAATTTCATCTCCAGTAACAAGTACTAAGAATCTTCATAACTGTGGTATTTGATACACCATCTAATGCAGAAAGTTGTTTTTTCTTCAGGCAGGTATCTTGAAGTATGTTTTCCAACTTTTTTTTTATAATATCCGACATAGTGGCCTCAATTAGCCGTCCTGGGTGTGGGTTCGTCTTTTATCGAGTTTTAACTTTGTTTAAAAAGACTTTGCCACTTGTAAACCATGGTTTTGCCAGGGCAATTTGCTCCATGTTCACAGTTCACTTCTAAATTTGCTTCTTTGCAGATTAATAATTAGAAACTTGCATTTTTTTTTCATATGAAGTTCTCCTTTGTTATTAAATGGCAAGTAATGTTTTTTTCTTAATGTTCATCTGTATACTAATAATAAAATAATTTCTTTCGAAAAAAATCGGCAGTTTAAACGCGAGTTCAAACGTACCGAGATTGGCTGAATACAAAATTGTGTCACGTAATACTAACGAGGCCCCGCCCACCAAGGTTAGTTGCTGCATAAAGTATGTTAAAAGGAACAGTACGCGTCAAGCAGTAGCAAATATGCAAATCTTTTGCATAGTGATTTGTTCATTACTGTTACGTGACGTCACTGTCTGCCGGAGCCGTTTGTGTGCCTTTGGTTTAACTTTCTGTGAAGTTATTTAACAACCAATCACAGTAAATTAAACCACTGAAATTGTAATTTTGTTCTCTATTTTTTAAGATAATAATTTTTTATGCAAGTTCCTAATTAGTCAACAAATATTGTTATAAATGTAAAATTTGCCATAAAATGAGCAAGAGTTCTTCATAAACGTAGTATTAAAACAGCAGGTATACCCAAATCCCTTGCCCATCTTTCAGCAGAATTTTGGAATTCACCTTATACTACTAATGCTGTGTATTACAAATTTTTTACATTACAGGATATATACATACTACATACACCCTATGCATCTTAACTTTGTGCTTCTCAGAAAATATTTATGCGAGTATCCTGAGGTTCTCAAATAGGACTTTTGATGGTTGTCTGTTTTTACATAAACTTAATGCAAATAATTATTATACTATGTGTTAGTGGTTAATTATGAAGTCCAAATCTTGCAACTTGTTAATTTATACAGGAGCTCCAGCAATATTTCATTATTTTCTAATCTAACTGTATCTACTGTCTGATTATGAAATGGTATTATACATAGAGTTACCATCAGTCCAGATTTGTCCTGATATAGCCGGACTTTATGCCTTCTGTCCAGGCTTTGTCCAGCTTTTTAATTTATCTGGATTTTTGACTATGAATGACTATTTTCACATTAAATTACTTATATACTTCTCTATAAAAAATTCGAAAAAATTGATAAGGAAATACTCATGTCTAGAGAGAGAGAGAGAGAGAGAGAGAGAGAGAGAGATGTTAGAAGAATAGACATGTTAGAAATACAAAGTGAAAACCGCTGCCTCTAATATCGATCAGATCAGATCAAAAATGATGGGTCATATATGTTACATGATAAGATTAGAATAGATTTCTGAACTTTTATCAGCGTTATTTGTGAGAATTTTACTATCATGCTGAGGCATGCCAAGTGATTGTAGACGCTTATGGTGAGGCTGATTTGAGTGAAAAAACATGTTGTGAATACTTTCGTTTCTAACGTAATTTCAGCATAGAAGATTCATGTGAAAACAACAAGAACTTGCAGATTCACTGGGTGTGACTTAACAAGCAAACAAAGCAAGGAAATGGGGTTCTATACGAGTTGAAGCAAGAGCAAAAAAAAGAAAGGCTTTTTTGTTTCACATTGTCACTGGCGATCACAAGTGGATCCATTCTGATAATCCAATAATAATTCATCAACTAGATGGCCAAGCCAAATATCCAAGGCTCGAAAATTATGCTGTGTATTTGGTGGGACCAGCAACTGGGTGAAACCATCATAGCAGCTCACTATCAAAGACCATTAATGCGTTTGAGCCTAGTATCAAATGAGTGAATATGAGCAGACACGACATAGTGATTTTCCTGCACGATATCGCTCAGCCAC
This sequence comes from Rhyzopertha dominica, assembly GCA_025024175.1. Taxonomy (NCBI): domain Eukaryota; kingdom Metazoa; phylum Arthropoda; class Insecta; order Coleoptera; family Bostrichidae; genus Rhyzopertha; species Rhyzopertha dominica. The sequence goes on from QCXZ01000138.1 coordinate 14,429,019, forward strand.
ATGTTGCTTCCGTTATGAAAGCCTGTATAGAAACATTGAAATAGTACATTCTACTTCGCTCATCGTATTGTCCAGACACTGCCCCTTTCGGCTACACTTCCATTCATTTGAAGAAATGAAAAGTTGGATCGATTTGTGGATCAACTTAAAAGACGAGCAGTTTTTTTGACATGACATGTATATGCCACCAAAAAGATGGGAAAAAGTTGTGGCTAGTGACAAACAATAATATAATAAGAATAACTGCTAAAATTTTGAAAAAAATACCTGATTTTCCGTTTGTACTTCCAATATAATGACTACAGAATTTCCAAACTGAGGCAGAAAATTTTTGAAGTTCAATGTGAATCTCGTTAGAATCTTATGAAGTTTGTAAATACCATTCTAGCTAAAGGTATAATGGGAACTGTAAGGACTAAGCCTTGTGATCCACTGCTACTCCATTAGAAAAAACGCTGAAAGAAAAAACTTTGACCTATCATAAACACAAGATGAAGAAAAACTAGTGACACCTCGAAGTCGAATGTCTAATGTCTAATAAAAAATGCAAATGAGAAGACTGAACAAATAAATATTTTAGGACGCAGTTGAAAACTGTTACTTCTTATGAATTTTAATTAGTGTCTAATATGTAAAAGCAACTTTTAAATAGATATCTATTACATTTTCAACTTTCAGGTATTAGTAAATGATGCTCAAATTGTAGTTTTTCACCAACTTCAATAAATTAAAATTTGTATTAAGCTAAAAGCAATCAACTTACCAAAAGGCAGAATTCAGCAAAGAAGCATCCGGTTTGATTTGTACAAGTCTCGTATACAAGGCACTTCCGTTGGATCTCAAATGGTAAAACTCCACTGCTGTTTTATCTCTTTGTTTTCGCTTCCCTTGATGTATAATGAATTTTCTTTTAAAGTGTGCCATGAACTTCATATTTTCCTGCTGCTGATGTGTGCGTACGACCTCGAGCTTGTCTTGGAAGAGAGCCTTGAATTTCTTTTGTAGAGTAAAAGTGAATGTTAACCAGCCCATATTCGATGCCTCACGTCCCTGCCAGAAATAAACAACACATTGAAAATCTTCCTCAAGTGGTTCACCTTCCTCGGTGTCATCAGCAGGTATCCAATAGCGGCAAAGGAAAACATAGCAGTCCATGGAATAAAAGTGACCTAAAAATAACACATCTTGATGAATACTAACTACTTTTTAATACTAAAGTATACGAAGTTCTATTTACCAAGTTCTTCTTCGGGAAGTCTGACGAATTTCTTCCCTTCCAAAACAAATGACTCCATGGCCTCTAGATCTTCGTTCCAGTCTTCCATCAATTGCTGTGCTTCAGTCAGTGGCATTGGAGGTTGTCGTGGCATAAACAATGCCGTTAGATCAGCTTTTGTTTCTTGTTGCATAGCCCACTTTGTCAAATCTGCACCGGTCTTTTGGACTGATTCAGCTGTACGAGTGAAGTCAACTGCTATAACTTCGTCCCAGCCCACAAATTTATATTTGAACACCTGTCAATAATTATAAGTAAATAGATGATACTGAATAGAAGTGGTGATAAAAACCTGGGATTCAGTTCCTTCTCGTACTCGCGTAACCATTGCATAATCGGGACGATCTATCATGTTGAATAATTCTTCAGTTAATTTTACTGCTGCAGCGTTAACTAGTCTTGTAGACTTTTTCCCAATCCTACAAACAAAGTAAACAGGTAACAAAATATAATTTTAGTAAGTATAGGATGTTTAGATTGTAGTGCAAAATAGAATTAAATGGTAAAATTCTTGGGTTAACATACACAAGTGATTTCATTAAATGTTCATTGCCTAATTATTATTATAAATAAAATATATTGCTTTTGTAACAAGTTGCACAGTAATAATTTATATTTGAATTTTTGGCACACAGTACACAAAAGACGCACTATTAACACGTTCTGTCTTCGTTCTGTTCGTGTCTCTTTTTCCGCTCAGTTCGGTACAAATTTTGCAACTGATTTTAAACTAACTTCCTGACGAGCTTCCAACTGGATAGCAAATCAACTCCCTTATTTATCTCTATGGTATCTATTTTTTTGTTTTAATAATTAATACAGCTCCTTCATATAGCTAACAAAATTTCGAACATTACCTTAACGGTTATATTACTTTAACAACACCGGTTCTCATCCGATCATCAAGCTAAGCAACACTGGGCACGGTCAGTACTTGGATGAGTGGCCGCTAGGGAACACCGCGAGCTGTTGATATCTTTTTTTTTCAGCAAACCTTTGTTATTGATAAGCAGGTGTAAAAAATTTTGATTACAGATGTGATTGGGTAAAAAGAAACTAAATCAAACCAAAATTTTCAATATTGTGTGAGATTTCAAAGATATATGAAATAGATTGCAAAATTTCACACACGCAAGACTAAAAACTAAAAAGCAGAAAATAATTATTTAAATAAAAAATAATTTTTAATTTACCACATTCTTAGATTTGATGTAGTATAAATTAATTTCTACCTTGGAAAGAGATATTGCACTTCTTCGAGAAGGCAGGACTCTTCTAAGCTACGGTGCGGTCACAATGGATGAAAGGTCTAAGTGCAGCACCCCGCCCCACCTGCAGGGTCGCACCGCAGAAGATAGAATAGAATAGAATTTCTCCTAGCACCATACAGATTGTTAAAAAAATTTGTGATTATGAATTTTTTAATAGCTATGAATTTACTTGCAAGATTTAAAACAAAATGTGGGGCGCACACAATATATAACTGATGCATGCATATGCATCCCACATTTTTTGTTTCAAATCTTACAAATATTTTCATAGCTACTAAAAAATTCATAATCATAAATTTTCTGGACAATCTTGCTCATTCGCTTTAAAATGGTCAAAAACGCAAAAAAACAATTTGAGCAAATAAAAATTTCTTGTCTGTGTGTCTGTGGTTTTGTTTGTATACACGATAACTTTCGAAAGACTTCATATATGAACTTAAAATTTGGCAAACGTATAGATCTCAACTACCCAATGCGACCTTTTCTTTAAGTGACGCTTTATTGCTAATATCTTCTAAACAGGTAGCTGCACCGAAAATTTATAAGAGCGAATAATACTCGCAGGTATACTACTAATCACATACTAAAATGAAAAAATATAAAATAATAAAAATTTGCAAAAAGGGTAGTTACCCCCCAATTTTGCCCCCTTCCCGATACCCTACTTACCCCACAAACAATAGGTCGCTTTGGGTAGTTGAGATTTATATGTTTGCTAAATTTCAAGTTCATATATTAAGTCTTTCGAAAGTTATCGTGTCCACAAACAAAACCACAGACACAGAGAAGAAATTTTATTTTGCTCAAATTTTGTTTTTTTTGCGTTTTTGACCATTTTAAAGCAAATGAGCAAATGAAAATTTTTGAATTTTTTTTTCGTGATACAATACTTTCCATCCGTTGGATGTGGAAGTAATAGAAGAAGTTAGTATAATACTGCTTTACAAGACTGTGACTGATTACTTTAACAGATTTGTGATAAGAAGAAGTCACTTGTTGCTCATTGCTAGTGTGTTGAACAACATTAAGAAATATAAATATATAATATGCAACAGAAAACAGGTACAAGCTTAAGCAAAACAATGTACTTCAATGATGAATAAATGCAATAAATATTTGCTTTAAAAAATATTTAATGCTGCCTATAGAAGGCACTGTTGTCTCCAATATTCAAATTGTGTTGGCTAAATCTAAAAAAAAGACACAGAGAAAATATGTATTAATCATAATTGAAACTAAAATTATTTAAATGAACAAAACAGAAACTGAAAAATAACATAATACAGACACAATGAAAAAGGTTTTCATAAAATATAATACAGCTAAACCTTTATTTGCCGTCTAATAATCATCTGCTGCATTTATAAGTGTTAAGCAATGTTCATGCTTTGACTCTTTGAAACTTGAGATGTTAAATAAATAATTTATACAATAGTATGAAAATTGTTACCTTCAATACTTATATTTGATTTACAAATATATTTTTTTTCATTTAAACATAAAAAAGTACTTATGTATAATCATGGTCAGCAAACATATCCTGGTCTTGATGGGTTAGGTTTGTTAGATATCTCAATGAATTGGTAAAAGGTCAATGTCATAAGATGACACAGACAGAGTAATACCTTTTATTAAAATATTTAACCTATATTTAAATGCATTTAATTGTTGCCTTTTGCAAAGAGAAAGGTATGACTATTCCCTGACTTATTTATAATAACCTAAAACAATTAGGTAACGTTAGTAATAAACTGGTATTCTTCACTAACGGGGGCAATTTGTTATAAGTAGTCAGCTCAAATCAGAAAGATACTAGATTTGAAACAAAAATAAAGTTTTTGTAAATTTTTGTATATTGCTCAGGTTTATACTGTACGAGTGTCACTAGAGAAGAAATTAACCTAGCCATGAAAGAAACAATTGTTGTGGTCAAATTTAATTTGTCAAACTATGACATATTATTTAGTCGTAATGGCTATACGGACAAATTTAAACCAAGTTTTGGTTTTTTGAAGTATTTAAAAAATATTGCTCTATCCACACCATTGCGGAATACCGAGCAATAGCAGATTCATCAAGATGTCCAATAAACCTAACCTGTCGAAGATAGGACATTTTCATTGACTGTAATTAATAGTTCCTGCAACTTAGTCATTCTACAAAAATAAATGAAAAATCCTTTTGTAGCTAAATTTAGAGAACACCTTACCACATAAATTAAATAATATAATAATTTAAAGACATAAAACATGTAACCAGTAGACTTTTACCAATAACTTCAAATCAATAAAATTATACAATCTATTTAAAATAAGTAATCCCATTAAAAATAATCAGTGTAAAGTTGAATACAAAATAGTAAAGTTCTACATACCATACAAAAACGTCCAAGTAACAGTCCAATATATAAACATTTTTGCTCTGTAGCAACGTGTTGACTAGTTTCCCATGTGGCACTTCTACTTGTGGCAATTCCAAGTATCCCATACCCAGCTGTACTTGATACAACCTCGGTGGCACAGGAACGAAATCGGGATCAACATGTTCCTTTTAATACAATACAAAAATACCATACAACCACAAATAAATGTGTTAATTACCTGTGGCGATTCTTCAGGCGGCGATCCATCTAGGTTACCCAGCGTATACCAGAAGTCCTTGCTTTCATTACCCATATTTTCTGTGAAAATTTCAGCTTTGTTCTTTCTTTCGTTTTTGTTTATTTTTTCAGCCATGAGTCGGGCCTTCGATTTCAATGTATTTTTAGCTCTTTTTCCGTACCAAATGAAAATTTTCATTCCGGTGTCCAAAACAAATACGTATCTGGGATCTAGTGATTCAGTACTAACAGCAACAGGCTCTAAATGGATTGATGGTCCGGCAGCATGCACTCGATAAAAGCGCAGCTCGTAGGTCTACGATTAAATATTTCAGGTTCATTTAAATTATTTTCAAGAGTATGATTGTCGACAACCAACCACACTGCCATCTTCAACAAGCCAACAAACAATGTAAACAGTGTCAATTGTCAAAAATCTAAAAAAAGGCTTCTCAACCCAACGTAACGTTATGCATATCAAATAAAAGTTCCTAGAAAAACAAACAAATGAAAACAACTTGAATTGACCTGAATCAACTAGAATCTGAATTAGAAAGTTTTTTTACCAGAGTCAGAGGAGACAAACAAAAAACAAGTAAAGTAAAGATTTTGTAATTTAAATATGAGAAGTATTAGAAATAAAATAAAGGTAGGTACTGACTTCAACAGACTTCCAGAGATTGTGTTTGACAGAAACTTGGTATAACAATGAAACTCATTGATTTGGACAATTATGTGCTGAATAACTGCTCCTGCCAAGAGGGAACTAGAGGTGGTAGAACTGCTATTTTCGCGCGGAAAAAGTCAAATGGTATATTAAAAACATTAGTGTTGAAAGTGTGATTGCTTGTTTGAGTACTCTCGTATTTGAATGAAAATGGGAAAAGATATTCTCCAAATAGTATGTGTGTAAACTGTACAGAACTCATGGTGAACTTATTGGTGAGTTTGATATTTTTAAAAACAGGCTTTGCGATCTTCTTGATGCATTACATCATAAATATAAACTGATTGTTTATGGTGACTTCAATACAAATTTTGACCCTAAAGTGTATAGGAAGAAAGCAAGAATGTTAATAATTTAATAAAAATGTACAATTTAGAAAGTAATATTTACCTTTTTCCAGTGAATGTGAGTGATGTGTTGAGGTTTGCAATTGTTAGCAGATTTAATAATTTAAATAATATAGCTAGATTTAAGGAACTTATATAAACATGGATGGATGTCATCAATGGCTGAGTGATTTTTGGGCCACTGACGGCTTGGGAATAAATACATTTTGATTGATGATGTCAGTAAAGAGGTTTTGATTTATAATAAAATGATTAAGACTCGACAACCGACACCAGGGAAACGCAATGTGAAGTTGATAAGTAGGTGACGGTAAGGGAAATGTTTATGGTTTTTAATGAGAATTATCAAAATGTAACCATAAAGGAAATGCCTGCATTTCGTGGTCGATGTTCGTTTAGGCAACATATTCCATCAAAACCAAACAAATACGCAATAGAAATCTTTTATCTAACTCATTATAAATTATATTACTCATCTTGCGTTTACATTTTTTGTTGGTTAAACCGTGTATCACTTGTTATATTTTGTATCACAGAAGTTGAAAGTTGTATTTAATAGAATAATTATTGGTTTTAGTTGTCAATTTTCTTATATGGCCTGAAGATGCATACTGTAATTATAACTTCTCTAAATTTATTAATTTTCAATTATCAAGGAGTAAATTAATTTCAACAATACATACCAAGTCTTCAACTGTGAAGAATCCACTACATGTCCTACCACCCTCAATGTAAGTTATTTGGGTGTCAAAAAGCGAGAGAAACTCTTCCGATTCATCACCCTGCTCCTCTCTTATTGTACGACATTGAGCGCCCAAGTAATTCCTCAAGTTAACAGCATGAATTGCAGAACACGCTCTTTTATCAAGCTAAAAATAAATGCTTGAGAAGAGGTGGTTAATTAATTTTTTTTTCACCAACCGATGCCTTCTCTCCTATCCAAAAATATATTTCCCATGTCAATGATTCATTTTCACCCAAGCTGGTTTTTAGCACAATATAACAATCGCCTTCATAAAATTTGCCATATGCCACTTCATCAATTCTGTTTGGAAGGAAATTCTCAATTTCCCAAATGGTCAAACCGGGAACTTGACCTGCATCTTCCTCAAAGAATTCTGAGTAATCTAGTGGCGGCTTTTCTAACGTTTCATCCCAGCGTTTGGGCCTGTATTATATACTCAAATGTTTAAAACTATAAAAAAAATGTTTGCTAGGTACATACTTTAGGGATTCTGCTTTAACCTCTTCTTCAACGTTCTTGTTTTTGTCCTTTGCTATATCTTTCATACCCTAAAGATTGAAGGTTAGCATTTAACATTAAATTATAACGCTATTTGATGATATTAATAAAACTGGCATTTATGATTAAAAGCTGCTAACCTTAAGAATTTTTGCCTGATCCTGATCTGCCTCTTCATGATCCCTTCTTCCCCTCCTCAGTCTCATTTTTCTTGCTATTGGATCCTTGCTGGGATCTAACGAATAAACACTGTAAGAACTGGACTGAAATAATCCTCAACTACTCACTCGTAGGTGGTAAAGGCGTTGGAACACTAGCACCAGCCAAACGAAGCTGATTTTGTAATGAAAAATCTATGTTATAAAACTCTAAACCAGCCCCCTTTGACATTTCTACAGGCTTAGGTGGCATTACTAATTCGGGGTTATTACGAAGATCTAAGGATTCCAAATCAGTCAAAAGATGGATGGCATCAGGCAAAGTAATCAAGCGATTTGAGCTCAAATTCAATTTCTTCAAAGAGCCACACCTGAGTATGTATGTATGTAAAAAAAGGATTTACAATCCTTATTACAGGACTTACCTACAGAGACCTTCTGGTATCATTTCCAACTGATTATGGGCAGCCGAAAATATTTCAAGGCTTCCCAGTTTTCCAATTCCAGAAGGAATTCCTTTAAAATCTAGCTGGTTGTCATTAACATATAACCTTCGGAGAGTGTACACTTTACATAAAGATGCTGGAAGACTTGTGAGTTTGTTGTGGGATAAGTTAAGAGTCTCCAACTTTTGCCACATTTCCATTGCTGTTAAGCAATTTAGATTAATTACTATCTTTACTTTGTTTAAATTTTAATTTCTCAGTTAACATAAGAATCTTTCTATGCTGACAGTCTGACATTTTTTTGTAACATATTTCAGAGCTTTTTCCTTGCTTCTAATTGTTTATATGTTAGTTAACAATCAATTTTAAGGAAGTTATTGCATTATTTTATAGTCGTTTTAAACATGAAAATATTAATATATAATGTTACATTTAACCCAATTCTACAAAGAAAAAACTGTATCACAATTCCAAAACAAAGCCTTTTTTCATAAAAAAGTTAATGTAATAAAAATGATAAAGATTATGCCATTGATTTACATTTTGTCAAACAACATCATAACGGTAATAGTTATAAATATGGTTTTGATGTAGATAAAGATGTTTGTTCTGATTCAGATCTACACTCACTGGCAAAAAAGAGAACCACTAAGTTGTTGCTTCGTATTTTGTTCCACCTTTATTTTTTTTGGTTGAGGTGTAGATAGCACAGCATAGACATGCATTTTAATTTCTTCTTTTATATTGATGGACAACACCTGTGCTTATTTTAAACCAACTTGTGTAAACGTTACTACTAGCGAAAGGCCAATTTGTTAACGTCTTTGATTTGGAATACACGTTTATGCGTAATGAGCGATTTAATTCCGCCCAATAACTGCAAAGCCTTTATTATTGTGTAAAATCCATTTCTCTCGTTATTTCAAGGGGTCTTACAGTAACGGATGCCGCCCATGCATTAGCCCTTCTTCAAGATGAACAAAGCCAGCGTTACGGATTTTACACTATAATAAAGGCTCTATGGTTATTGAAAGATTACAAACTGGGAATGTTAATCTGTACACCAAATCAAAAGCGTTGTAACAAACTGGCATTCCTCTAGTAATGTTTATACACATGGGCTTCATATACATGCAGCGTACAAAATAATAAAGGAGGAACACAATATGAAGCAAAAAATAGTGATTTGCTTTTTATGCCAGTTAAGAACATCTGCTTCACAAAAACCATCACTAAAGCTTTATCGTGAAAAGCTTTCAGCTCCATTTTCCTTTGAAAACCATATAACTTTCATTAATAATAATGAGTTTAATTATTCTCTAGTGGATAAAGAAACATTAAATTAGAAAAAACATACTTTTGTATTGTGTTTATGTTAGACATTGAAAGAATATATATCAGTACTTTTATATCTTACCAAATTATTTCTGTTTGTGCCTTTTAAATATAAAATATATTGACATACTATCTGATAACAATATAATACTTTTTGGTAATGATATTAATTCTTTAATAGTGGTGTATCCTTGACGCAAATTGCCTCTGTTAATATCATTATATAAAAAAAAACAGATAAAATTGTATGAAACCAAACTATTTTGCAAACCAAACAAAACAGTGATTTAAGATCTTTTCTTCAAAAATAAAATGATCATCTACACTGTTGTTTATATGGTAATAATGCATTTATTTTATTTTGATTAGTGGCACCATTGTTAATACTATTCTGTACTTTTGATTTAACTAATTCATAAACAAATGCATCTAAGTATTCTCATTGATCTACTTAAAATGGATAAATACATTTCAAATAACAACTTGAAATGTCATTAAAAACGTCCACTAGAACTTCGGCACAATTTTTTTCAACCAATTTTTTTTTATTTTAGCAGAATCCAAGATGTCAAAACTCTGTCAATTGCTAATAACGTTATTATAATAATTAAAATATTTAGACAACGCTAATAATAAACCCATCCCATTGGTAGAAATCTAATATAATAAATATATTATTTTACATTAAAAAAATAGCTGTGCTTTTAGTAGAACCATAAAATGACAATTAACACAGCACTATGATTTCTACATCAATTTTTTAATTTTTCTTCAGGCTGTAGGTATAGAGTGGCATGTGAGCAAAACACACTTTTATACATATAAGTTAACCCCTGATGGTTTTTAAACCAAATTTAAACAACTTAAAATGTAAAATATAAAACACCTGATAATAATAGTTATCACTTAATATTAA